>VWZF01005475.1:21694-52500 GCA_013396755.1 Sclerurus mexicanus | reverse complement strand
TTTGAGTGTGGGGTGTGTTTTGTGGTTTGGTTTTTTTTTTGTGTGTGTGTTTTTTTGTTTGGTTGGGGTTGTTTTTGTGTGTGTGACAATTATAAAATGAAAAGTACAATGAGGGGGATGTATGGGACATTAATTTCCCAACAGTTTCACTATCCAGTCTGGCACTGGAAGAGCTCACCCTTAGCTTGTTCCTATCATGTTCAATGGGACTATAAAGAATCTGTAAAAATCTTCTGTAAAATTTTTTTGTAAGTTGCAAAGGACTCATTTATCAGATTTGTTAAAAATGGAATTTTATTTGTGGGCATTTTTCAGGACCACAAAGCAGAGAGGTGTGATGTAATAAAGGACTTAAATTGGTACAGAGAAGTGAACAACATTAAACAAACCCCTGGTGACATTTTTCGTTTTAAATCATTGGGAAAGGTCCAGCTGACTTTAATTGCACCAACATTTCTGTGAATACATTTTTCAGCCCCAGAAATGGTATTCCAATTGTTTGGCTTGTTTGCAACTCCATGAGATAGGATTTCATCTTGCCCTTCTCTGCTAAGGATTTGTTGTCTCTTTGAATATGCTTAAAGTTCATGATGTGTTGCTTTCTGATCCAGCCAGCCAACGTGTCAATCCATGCAAAGCAACAGCTGCTTTATGGAATTGGCATAAGATATAACATCAAGCTTTAGTAAGAGGGGTGTGAAACCCAAAAGAGCAGGTGCAAAGGTGTTAGGTGTCAGAGCTGATTCATGGAGGCCTTACTGCTGCAGGCCCTCTCATAAATGTTTTAATAGACAAGGGGCTAAAAAAAGACATGGGTCTAGGTTTAGAAACAGGATTATGCAGTTAGGCACAGGGAAGTGTGTCAGTTGATCCTGCTTTTGACACTGTGCTTCCAAAGCTTACTAATTAATATAGCATCATTTCAAAACAACTTCACTATCAGAACAAGTCAGCAGCTAATAATAACAGTCTGCTTCACTGGAGATTTGACCCATGCTACCTCTGCACTGCGGTGCCAGTGACCTTTCATTTACCTTTCACATGAGTTTAATAAAGGAAACATCACCTTTCACAGTCTGAATTTTTTTTCATAATAGGAAATGACAGAGAAGTAGTTTTACAGCATAAGGGAAGACTTAACAATGACCAAAGGGGCATAAAGTGAACACTACAACATGGCCGTGTTGTTACAAAACCCATTAATCTATTTGTAAAAGAATTCAGTGGTGGGAAAGAGTATTTAATACTATTCCAGCCCTGCTTTCTCTCAAAATGGTTTGAAATCTCTAAGTCTAATAGCAAAGTAGGCTTTCAAAATTCTGTTTATATATCCTCCATTCATTGACAAAATAATCTGAGGCAGATTTTATATAACTACTGAATAGAAGCAGAGAGGAGAACAAATACATAATATTATCACATTTGCCTGTTTTAGCTTGCAGAAAATCATCAATGGTACCAATGTACATTGAGTGTCAAAAGTGTGTTGTAGGTGAAGGGAGAGAAAAGCATATTATTTGTTTTTCCATAAAGTCCAGATAATGAGAGATATTATTTATTCTGTAAGAAGAATCAAGCTGGAGAATATAACTGAAGTTAATGAATTTAATTTATTATTGAACATATTCCTATCAGTTGTTAACTCATTATAGGTATTTACATGATTGATGAACTCTTCACAGATGTATAAAACACTTGGTAAGGCTGACTGTGATTTTTATCAGTCAGCATTGATCAGTAGGAAAGAGATAAAGACAAGAGACAGACCTATCACTTGAAAGCAGGCATCATCCCAATTTTTTTGTCTCACATGGAACTCAAGTTTTCTGCCTTACTAGTACTGGGCAAAAGAGCATAGAATTATACTACATCTGAAGTGGAAGTGATGTTGAGCATGCAAGGGAATTCAAAGAAGGATATGTCCCAGTGGTTCCTGCTTTTCTAATTGAAGAGATGCCAGATCACAAATCTGGACCTCTGCCATTCTTCTAAACTTCAGTATGAAGCATGATATTTTTCAGATTAAGGAACGAATGCCTGGAAAACTCAGAACAATTAAAAAGAAAAAGAGATGTTTCTTCATCTGCTGTTTAGATTAGCCATGTAATTCGCTGTTATGACTTGTCATAGAGCTGTTTACTACTGATGGAATTTAGAAGCAGATACGTAATTCTGCAATACACAATAATAAAAACAAAATTTGCAAAGGTTATGGAAAGGTTAAAGTACCTTCATGTTTTATGGTGTAAACACAACTTTGCAAGAATAAGATTTCCAGATTTCCCTTATCTTTTCAAAATTGATCTTGGTCTTTTTTATCTTCCTATCCATTTTTAATATCACTTGCATTACTCTAGCCATATCAGACCATTGCTTTCTGGACTAATCTGTGGTGATACTGTTAATCCTGGTCTGCCAAATTCTGTGACTCAAAATTTGAGATTCCATACATCAGATTACATGTGCAGTGTGAATGTTGGGTATGTGTGGCCAGTGCTTGCCTGTGCGTAGAGTATGTGTGAAGAATGTGCATGACTGTATCTGGTTATACGATGTATGTTTATATGGCCACATGATGGGGAAGTATATGCACCACGGTCTACTGCTGAAGGCTCTGACTCCTAGCCTCAGTCATGTCAGGTGGTATATGCTGGCTGCCACACTGTCTTGAGGCTGTTATTTTGTCTCATTCTGAAATAGAGAGTTGGTCTATTAAAAGTTATGTCTGAACTATGTGATTGTCGTGGCAGAGAGGATGTAATAAATTAGAAGATACACATCTGGATGACATGTGGGCATCACCATTTCATGTTTGGCTGTTCTTTTCTGCCTTTATGGTTTTTCTTTGAATACACTCTTTGCAGTGCAGGGATATGAGTAAAAAGAGGTCAGGCTACTCCAGGGTGTTTTTAGTATAGCCAAAATATTTTTCTTTCTCAGAAACCGTGGCTAAGTTGTCAGGTTACTGATACAAAAATACTCTGAAATGCTGGTTAGAAGCAATAAAAAGGTTGATTAGGTTTGAAGAACTAACGTGATGCTTCAGATTTGTAGAATGCTGGAGTACATTTTTCAAAAAAAGGAAAAAAATCAGGAGGTTATAAAAATAGAGGTAATCTTAGATCTCCACTAATTTTGTTGCTGTAATTTAAGACTTTATCAATAAACTTGTTATAATACAGACATACAGGAGTGGTATAATACAGACCACAGGAGTGGTCCTTGGCATCTCAAGGCTAGAAATCAGGAAAACTCTGTTATACTTTCCCTGACATATTCTTTTGCCTCAGTAGGTAATTTCCTGACACTGTGTTTCTGTTCACTTTCTCCCATTTGCTTGTAATGGCTATTAATGGCATTGAAACTACACAGCAGAACTCTCTTAATGTGTTTTTTACAGCATAGCATCACAGAGATTTGTTTGCAGTACTAAGTGCTCTGATTCAGTGATGTTAGTACAGTAATACACTGCCAAATTGCAGATCTACTCTATAAAAAATTCAACTTTTAGAAGTTTCCACATTTGAAATCTCAATAAGCAAGCTGAACATAATGTTCAGTATTATTCTACTAGAACGTCAGTGTGGTGTTTATGCCATATTCTGAGGGTGAAAAAATTTCAGCTGTGCTTGTTTGAACTGTGACATGGAAATAGAAACTTTCATTATTTGTGTAAATGTCAGTTTCCTCAAAATTCTTCAAAATTCTTAAACTGAAAAAACATATTGTTGTTGCAAATTCTATAATCTAATTGTGTAGAAGTTTCATTGTATCAAGAGGTGCAATGCTTNTTGCATTAGCTTGTACTTCTCCGTATTAGGTTTTATTTGCAGTTGTGAAAGTCTTCACAGTTTTAGATGCATGCTATTAATAATAATTTTTGTTAGTCTTTCTCTGTGTTTGTTTAGCACTCATATTTTCCTTTGTCGTATTCATGTTTTTATATGCTCAAAGCATTACATAGGTATTTGTAAAATGTCACAGTCACAAAAAATATTGTCTGACATTGCACATGATATACACAAATATGCAGAAGTTTGTTGTTATTATTAAAAAATTGCTATGGCAACATACATCTCCAGTGGAATATACAGTTAAAAGAAGATAAATTGCTTGGACCCCATCTGAAGAGAATTCAGTAGTAAAGCAGCTGTTTGTAATCTACTTATTTTGATATAGGGCATAGAAGTAAAAGCGTCTGAGCTTATACTATTTCATTACCATGAAACCTGATTCTACACAATTTGTCGTCTGAGCAACTATACTGGGACAGTCCAGATGACTGTTTTTGTTAGACATCTTTTTCTTGTTGTTTAAGAGACACTGGACAATATTTAGCATTCCAAAGAGCATTGCGGAAATTTGTATCTACCTCTTCTTGGGGTACTCTGAGTTGATGGGAGAGCTCCTGATATAATTTAAACCTAGAATCTTCCCAGAAATATAAGACCTCTTGACTACACTGAAGACCAGGTCAGATATATTCTATGCAGGCAAATTTTTTTTGTTTTCTTAAAAAGACCATTTCAGCAAGTGTTTCATTAGTGTACAGTGAAAAAAACCAGCCAACAAACCAACAAACCAAAAAATCCAAGCAAAAGAAAATTTGAGGAATTTCCAGTAAAAAGCAGATAAGGTTTGTAGGCTTGCTATGTTCTTATCCATGGGGGAATACCAGAGATCACACAGCTGAGTGGTGTTAGTGGAGGGCTGCAATATGTCCAGAGCCTGTGCCAGATGTCTGCAAATTTCACATTAAGGGAATTGTTCCTTTAAAATGCATCTTGAAAACCCAGCTTCATTGAAAACTTTCTACAGTATGCATATGAATAAGTATTCAGTTATAGTTTTATTAGCAGGCATAATAAGAACAACAATAATTCAATGGCTTAAATTACTTGGATGCAGTAAGATTACTTGGTTGCAGACTGGATGGAGTAGTGCAAAATAGCAATGAAACACTAAAAGCAGTAAGAATTCATAACCTTATGCTCTTAATTGCACCAACAGGTTCTTAGAAAGTAGCCACAAGTTTATTTGTGTCATTCCTCAGCTTTTTTGTCCAGGTCAGGAAAAGACTGCTCACATATCTGATTATTTTACTGATATTAGCCTGATTTTCGATGTTTTACATGATTTTGTCAAAGCAAGACATAAAAATTCCCAGAAATACTGTTATAATATAGGGAGAAGAGAATCCTTTGGGAAGAGATAAACTCAAAACTTTTTTCTGTTAACTTTGTCATTACTTGAAAGAAAGCACATAAAACCCCCTGTGTCTATCTAGCAGCACTATGAGAAAGGAAGGAAGAGGAGAGAGAGAAAATTTGTTTTAATACTGTCAAGCCACAAAGTAGTGAATTGTGTAATTGTTGACAGCTTTCTCAGCTGCAGGATTGTGTACTGTCAGCGTCATGCACATGTGGTCTGTGGTATTAAAAGAAAAAGTAATTTTGTTGATGGATATTTTGCAACAATTTGCTCAACTAGATAAGGTCTAACTCCAGACCAAATATGTCAGAGTGTGCAAGGCAGTCTTATCTTCACTGCAAATTTCCTGAATCTGGGGATTTTTCTTTATGAAACTCCTGCTTCAAGAAAAGACAAATCGAGCTCCAAGTTGCAGGATTCTCCTGTTGGTGGGCAATTAGTAGTGTTTGTCAAAATCCTCTAGTGTCCAGCACCACAACAGGCAAGAATCTTGTGCATTTCACTAAAATTACTCCGTGGCAAGACAGAAATAATTTCTATAATTTCTGTTTGCAAAACAAAAAAAAAAAAACGAAACATGGATATGCTTATTCCTGGTATCATAAAGGCAGCTTACAAATCACAAACCTGACCTCTGCTGCTGAAGTCAAAATATCTTTTTTCTCTTAATATTTTGCCTTCTACTTTATTTATAAGTAAGTTGATTTCTGGATGACATTTCATGAAAGTCTTGTTTCCAAGATTATCAGGTTATTTCTGTTCAATCTTGTGTATAATGGAGATTGTTGTCAGCCCCAATATACATAAGGTGAAATAATTTCATCATCAATCATCAAAATGGTGTGATTATAACAAACTATAACCATAGAATCACATTCTTAGTTTTATTTGAATGTTTTTCTGGCACATTTTTCTAATTATTTATTTTGCATCTGTCAATATTACATCATTATCTGGTTCTCTTCTGCTGATATTACGGCTTCTAACATCCTTGATAATTTTTTCCTTTCAAGTGAATGTGTACTATTTGATCAATGTAATCTAAAAGCAACAGTCTGTATAATTATTTATTTTAGCTGTCGTCTTTGCTTATAATATATATTTTTAAGTTGCTACAGAATAAATATCAGTATCTTTTGTGTGTTTTTCCTATGTTCCATTTTGGAGAATAGAGATTTATTCTGGGTTTCAGAATGAGCTCAAATAAACAGTTTTTTAAATCAGAAAGGCAACTTCACAGGCTACAGTGCACTGCCATGGCAAACCACAGTTGCTCTACATGTTTAAGTCATAATTAAGATGGCACCACCTGGATAGTATCTCCTCAATTGTTATAAATCTTGGAGCAGAAATGAAAAATGTTTTTGGCTTTGCTTCTATTCTGTTGTGAAAGAGAGCAATTTTGTTCATATCTTGGTGAAGGAACAGAAGATATTTTAAAAGTGTTTTTTGATAGATTCAAGAACAGTTTGTCTCCAGACATCCTAGGGAGTTCAGGTAATGCCCACATACTACTGACATTGCTTCTTTTCCTCTTCCAATGGTTTTAATTAAAACATATGAAGGGTATTTTCCCCAAGTGAGCTACTGGTTCTATTTAAGTGGATGAGAAATCTATAACTGACTTTTGTGGAGCCTAGTTTTCACTTTCTTAATTCACAAGTTTTGAAGATGAGATGACTTTATGATGGCAAAGTGCAATAATGTATGCAGACTGTGTGTAGATGCAGCAGTAATGTTATGAAAATTTAATGTAACTAATCAACATAAATTTTTTTTTTGAGACAGCAGACTTGTTTTGGCTTCAACTCAGGAAATCATTAATTGGGTACTTAATTTAATGAACATGACTCATCTTTTGGCTTGGATAAATGTGAACCACATTTTTAGGCATTTTAACTATATAATGATAGTCTGGCTCTTGTTGCTATATGATCACACATGATCACCTTGTGTATGGTCACCTTCAATCACCTGTGAGTGATCAATACCTGATACTTTTGTGAATATTACATGTGATTTACATATGTATTACATTTTGTGAATATTGAGTAAAGCTAGTTTTCTCATTCTTTGTAGACCTGATGAAAGGTCTAAACCTGCTTTAATAATAAGAAAAGTCCCTTTCTATGAACTTCTTATGCTTAGATCATCATACCTGTAATTATCCTATTGGACCTTAAACATTAACTTGACAGAAAATATTTGAATGATGAAATGATGAATGGTGAAAGGGGGCAACATTAAAATCCCAAGTAAAAAGTTTGGCTTAAAAATAACAGCTTCTGTTTGTATATTAGGTCTACAAAAAATTTAGAATTGTAGCACTGCAAAATCAGAATGATGCCATTTGGTTGAAGCTTTCTTCCATGTATATTTCTTGGATTTAGTGTACCAAGATATCAGCAAATGAAGTGCTGTTTGATGTCACGTATTTTTGGGGTTCAGAGGGTTTTGTCACAAAATACATGAATTCGTACCTTGCTTCTGTGGCATGAGGTTTACTGTTAAATGCCTTTGTTTCATCAAGTTTAAGAGCCCAGTTTAGAAGTCTAATGGTGGGCTGGGCTATAAATGTACAAATATATCTTCATGAAAGGTACCTTCTGCCTTTAAAGATGTTTGCACTCTGTTTTTGTAATTGGTGCTTTTCTACATGAAAGTCAGGAGGATTATAGAAGAGATTACACTTACAAAATGATGAAAGAAAGTCTGGGAATTTGGTTTGAATGCATGAGATCTAAGTGGGCAACTACGCACTTTACTCCTAGGGTGTTCCTTTGCTATATATACCCTGCTGCTTTTGGTAAGTTAATGAGATGCTGAGTGCCAATTTATGTGTTTTGTGAGGGAACATATGTAATAATCTATACTACTGAAGTGGTACAAATGGTCTTTGACTTCACTGAGTCTGAAATTTCTGGGCAAAAGTGCATTTGTAATGCATGGATAGACATGTCTGGTTTAATCCTTTGTATGTTTTGTTGTATATTTACTTTGATGGACTGCTGTTTCTGTTACAGAATAATTAAGTGTAACTGAAAAATATGGTATTTTGACACAACTTTACACTTTTTAATTTATTGGTGCAAAGTAGTAGGCAACTCATGAGAAATTTGCATTCAACCTTATGAATAAGTCCCCTTCACAGCAAAAGAGCAGAACAAAAATAAACCCACACCCATTAATCAAATAATTGTTCAGTCCAGGACATGATGTCCTTCTCTTTCACCTGAAGATTTAACTGCCAGAGGGAAAGAAAAGCAGTGGAGCTCTAAAGGTTGTCTGGAATATTTCTATATACAAAATTATGAAAATAGGTAAAACAGAGCAGTTTGTCAAATAAAAATGACAAGAATGATTAAACATAAGTACCACAATAAGTGTGCCTAGGTAGCTAGACTATTAAATATAGCTTCTTTAAAAAATGGAACCTTCATAAAGCCTATGTACTGACTGATTCCAAGTCACGTAATAGAGGAAAATAGCAAAAATCAACATCAAGCAAAAATAAATTATAACAAAAATGGTAAGGGAGACATGCTTGTTTGAAAATGAAATGCTATAAAAGGTGCAAAAATCCATCAGTTCTTCAAGAAGAAATAGAACACACAAGGTTTTTTTTAGAAAATATAATACACAGCTGCCATAGTTTCCAATGCATCATCTATAATAGGCATTTGTCAGTAACATATCAGAAAGAGGTTAAATTAAGAACTCCATTAGTTTTAAACATACTATAGAAGATGGACAGATTTTGCTAAATATTACTGTAAAAGAACAAGTGTTAAGGGCTTGCCCCATACACAATGTAATCATGGCTCCATATCTTCTGTGACATGTGGAACCAAAATTTCTATCAATAGAGTCCATGGACTTACATTTTGTTAGAACATTTTTATGGGAATACAAACTCCTGAAAAAAATATATGTTTTAATCTAATGAAATATTAAAGTATTGAAACAATTTATTTTTCATATTATACGAAAAAAAGGAAGAAACAGCCTTGTTTCTTAAAAAAATAATGCTACTGTGATTTTGCTTAGAATATTTAATTCAATAAAGAACTTTTGCAAAGCATATAATATTAGTTACTGCTGTTAAAGAAATATGATTTTACCATCCTGTGTTAATGTTACTGAGTTGTTTCAGCATGACAGGTGACTGCACATAGAAATAAAGTATTTAGGAACTTGGGTGAACAGTAATGTCAGTTTATTTTAACATGTATCTTCTGCTTTCTGTCTAGAGACTGTGGCTTTTCTTCTTTGGGAATGTTTGAGAACATTTTGGAGTTTAAGCCTCTGGGATATTGCTTTTTTATTTCCGTGCCTGCAAAATTTTTTGTGGGAAGAGTTTGTTGAAATAAATGTATCAGCAGTTTTAGCAAATTGTTCTGAGTTCAAATTATTTAGAGAGGCAAGAAGTATTTGCTTGGAATTTGACATTTTCATGATAATTTGAAACTATAAAGTAAATGCAGTATAGAGATGGTGCCAGTTATTTTCTGTATTCTCTCACTGCTATGATCTACAATAGTCACTATGATTATCTTGTTCAAAAGAAGGTTTTGTTTTGTTGGAAAAAGAGTCAGTATCTGGAAAATTTACAGTATAGGAGTAAGTATGCATTTCTAGTTGTCAGTCTTCAAAATGATAAAATGGTTTGGAAGTGAGAGGTGTGCTTGCCTGCTCTGAATCCATAGTGAGACATGCCCACAGTAATGCCTCACCAAGGCTGTTTTAATATAGTGGGGGGAGATTTTGAAATTTTATCTTTGACTTAAGAAACTCTGAACTCTATTATGTTTTCAAAAGATAAATTCTGGAGACAGAATTTGTTACTTATATAATTAACTTGAGTAAGTAATTCAGAAACTAGTCACTGCTGAATGATTTTCATCTTGAATGCTTATTATGCAGTTTGAAATTTAAAATATTTGATTCAGTGAACACCAACTCTTTCTGTATGAATGGAGAAATGAAAAATTCTATAACGTTGAAGTTTCAAGACATTTGCTTGTTCAGACTAGGGAAGAAAATCTGAGAAAATATAACTTTTTTTTTCCTTTTAATGCTGAAAGAAAATAGGACATATGAAAATCTGAATCTACATCAACATTTGTATTTTCTGCCTCTAAAAAAATCTTCATCATGGAGAGAAGTCTGCACGTGATACTTGTGTAGTCACTTGTAATAGAATAACTTCAATAAATGTCCCTGAAAATATTACTTCAAATGTTAAGATTTTGCAGCTATATGAGGTTTAAATGAGAAAAAACAAACAAACAAATAAAATCTANTGTTTTAATATAGTGGGGGGAGATTTTGAAATTTTATCTTTGACTTAAGAAACTCTGAACTCTATTATGTTTTCAAAAGATAAATTCTGGAGACAGAATTTGTTACTTATATAATTAACTTGAGTAAGTAATTCAGAAACTAGTCACTGCTGAATGATTTTCATCTTGAATGCTTATTATGCAGTTTGAAATTTAAAATATTTGATTCAGTGAACACCAACTCTTTCTGTATGAATGGAGAAATGAAAAATTCTATAACGTTGAAGTTTCAAGACATTTGCTTGTTCAGACTAGGGAAGAAAATCTGAGAAAATATAACTTTTTTTTTCCTTTTAATGCTGAAAGAAAATAGGACATATGAAAATCTGAATCTACATCAACATTTGTATTTTCTGCCTCTAAAAAAATCTTCATCATGGAGAGAAGTCTGCACGTGATACTTGTGTAGTCACTTGTAATAGAATAACTTCAATAAATGTCCCTGAAAATATTACTTCAAATGTTAAGATTTTGCAGCTATATGAGGTTTAAATGAGAAAAAACAAACAAACAAATAAAATCTACAAAACTCCAATGAATCAAATAACCTACACATGACAAACAGAAAACATTGCCACCAAAGAATCACAAAAAACTGACTCTGACACAGCACCAAGTTGTGAACATGAACATTTTAAATAACAAGGTTCAACCTAAGAGGAGAGTCTAGCAATATTACAGTAAGGAATTTGAACAGAAAATATAAAACTTAACTCTTTATTCTTAATAAATACTTATAAAAATAAACCTCTATTATTCAGGTGGTATTTTTTTACTTTGTATTTTTTTCCAGATTTTATACTATTGCATGCATTCTGCTCATCTTGGAAGTGGAAAATGTATTTGGTTTGGGGTTTTTTGTTCCTGCTTATTTTTTGCATTCTAAAAGACCTTTAGCAAAGGCCAAGGAATATTTTTTTCTTACTGTTTCTTCTCTGTCAGTATCTCTAGAGCTAGATTGTGATGGTGACAAAGTTCAGAAATATAATTTCCATTCTAAACTACTTTTTTTGGTTAACATTTATACTCCTTTGACATTCACTTTAGCTATCTGCATGGTTTTATGAGCACTGGTAATGTGAATAATTGATTCAATACAGAGAGAGTTTCATTTAACACATTAATTTCTTTAACAGGTATATTTTATATTTGTACTTAACCTTTATTGCATTCAAAGTTAACTACTTAAAAATGTAATTCCTTTGAAAAGTATTCAAATAAAAATGTCTAATGTACCTTATTACATATTTAGTTTGAGTATGGGAAAATGTATTTTAAAAGATCTTTGAAAAAAATATTGGATCAAATTTTCTGTTGGTTTAAACTGATAATTTCATTTTCTAATGTTGTCCTAGCAATGCACTCTCTGCATAATAGAGTTATAACAAAGGGGATTTGTATAATTTTGATAGGAGTTATCAAACCTCTGATTTTGAGAATGGTCACCTGGCATCTAAGAGTTATATAAATTGTGTTCTCTCAGTTCAGAACCAAGTAATTTTCTGGTTCCAGACTTCTCATCTGGAACTGTCGGATTTTAAAGAATGAAAGTTTCATCCATTCCCCTGATGATGTTAGAAAGGTGATAAACACTTCAGGAAGTAGCTATTTCTGAATTAGTTTTTACTATAAAATGATGAGTAAAAGGTAAGACTGGCAAAAAGTTGAGTAGAAAAATAAAAAATTCTTATCTTTTGAAGTGTTTTGAGGCAAATAAAAATTGTTGATGAATCAAATATCTTCTTGTATTTGCAAAGTATAACTAAAATAAAGCACTACTTTTCTCTAGCTAAGTAACCTGAAACAAGTCACAACTGTGGATGTGTCAGCAAACAAGTTCCATTCTATTCCAATTTGTGTACTCCGGATGTCTAATTTGCAGTGGTTGGATATTAGCAACAACAACCTGAAAGATCTCCCGGAAGACATAGACAGGTAGTTTATGTTTTAATTCCTTGACAGGTTTATGAACTATTAAGTCAATTTAGAAAGTAACAAGCTTCCAAGGGACACCGTTATTGAAAATTCACATGAAAAATCACTTTTGGAAATGTATCATATATTTCTGCATGTAAACATTCCCAGTATTATTGACTAGGTTGGAGAACAGAAACTACATTTTCTAGCTCATTAATGGCAGTCAGTTAACTAAATACATCTTGTGCTGCTTTCATGGTAATTTGTCGTTATATCTGGGCATTGCGTTTTGGGAAGTCCATGGAGTATACTCTGCCCCAGTTCCAGCAAAGGGAACTCACCATATGGAGCTGCCAGCAGTAAGTGGAGGGTAGATGGGAAGGAGGAAAAGATGAACTAAAGCACATTTAAGTTACTGAAAGAACCTGACAAACTTTGTTAGTAGAGCAGAAAAATATTGGAAAGATTAAAATAACCACTGACAATCCTCCCATTCTGTTCTGATATGTGTGCAAGTGCACACATATACTCAGTTTACATACTCACTAGAACTAGCTTTTTTTAAAAAAAAAAAAAAACAACCCTGCTTATCCTTTGAACTGGGCTTGTTAGCCTGAGAAAACGCTTTTCTTATTCCTGGGTTTATTTATTCACTGCAGTCCTGTGGTGACTTGGTTTACAAAACTTTACAAAGCCATAAGTAAACCAAAAAAGGTATTAACTAAAGTTTATTAAAACAAAATATTATGGATTTTTTATTTATCTGGGAATAGAAATCCCTGAGGCAGAAGAAACTTCACAGAAAACTCTTTCAGTCTTAACTTTCTCAAGGCCTTTGTTGCTGGGCAAAAAGAATATTCTGGGACATTGTGTAATCACAGATTATTGTGACAGCAGGACTGAAGTCTTAATTTGTGTTAGTAATTCCCATACATTAGCTACAAACAAAATAAATCTGCCATTTTTCCCCAGGGGAACTGAGCAGAGATTTGATTAACTTCAAAGATCTTCTAAGATAGTATTTTTGTTTTATGGGAGAATACCCACTCAACCTAAGGAACATTTCTTCCCTGGGTTGCTAGACTTGATATGAAAATAGCATAATCGAACACCAAAAAATGTTTTCTTTCTTTGACTTTAGGTTTTGATTTTTGAGATTCCTTGGGCTTATGTTCTTTCTGAAGACTACAAAATGTCATGTTACCCCCTGCCCCAATAAACTGATATTTGTATTCAGGCTCATGACTTCAATGCCTGTATTGTCAAAGAATCTCGATGAATTACCATAAAGTCTGTGATTAATAACGGTGGTGCCTCACTTGATATCTTCCCCTGAATTCAAACAGGCCACATGAACTGGATAAGCAATAGTGTGCAACAGTGTTTCAGGAATGGACCTTTCCAGTCAAAAAAGACAAACTTGTTGCATCAATTTGCCATGCTCCAAGGAATAAATGCAGAGCCACAAATTTCTATTGCATTAAGAAAAGCCAGGGGAAATAAAACAAAAGTTCCTCCACAAAGCACTCTTATTAAATTGATTTCAGTGGGACAACTTGCAAGAGTCTTATGACTAGGAGCTGGTCTTTCTTGTGCTCCCCACAGTACTAATTACTAGTGAAAAACAATAGATGGGGATGTACTGCCTAGCACAGGCATACCTCGTTTATAGAAACCATTGCCCCAGCATATGGGCAAAGGTGTGAGCTGATGACCTATATTTTTCAGTAGTTCCAGGATGCACATGATGAGGCTTTATATCACATTCTGTCAACATCTTCTGTATGGAAGTGCAGTAAATTTCGTAACCTTTTATCTTGAGCATGCTTCTGATTACCTGTCAGAGGTATGCTATTAATATCTATAATATTGAACCGTGACTGAAGATTTCCATTAAAGTTGATGAAAATTTGTGAAAATGGGGTTTGAGTGATTTTTTGATGTTGCATGTAATTGATCTTATTACACACAAGATTAAGTCACTATTGCTGTTTTGGATAGATGTTCCTGTCTGAAATAAGTATTTTAAGTCCTCTCTATCTTTTATATCTTTACAGGTTAGATCAATTGCAGACACTTCTCTTACAGAAAAACAAGTTGACTTATCTTCCACGAGCTCTCGTCAATATGCCAAAGCTCAGTTTGCTAGTTGTCAGTGGGGATGACCTAGTTGAGGTACCGACAGCCATCTGTGAGTCAACTACAGGCTTAAAGTAAGTAAAAGTGAGCAAGAAACAAAAATGTTCTTAAGAAGATAAAGTAGATGTACCCAAGAATACTCTCACAAGCATCAGTTTATTCAAATTCTGACCCAATTTATATCAGAGCACTAAAGGAGGCACTACAAAAATTGGAAATTACAAAGTATTTGCAGCTTTTTGATTTTCATCTGCCAGTTACCCACATTGTGTATCTGTATGCCAAGACTGCTATTCCTGGGTAGACTAGGTCACAGCAGGTTTAACTCTGGAGTAGCAAAGCCATTTCCAAGAGTATACCAGTAGCAGTGCTGCCAAAAGCATCTTACTGGGAGAGGGACACATGGCTAGTAAAAGGTAAATAAGGTCACCTGATTTTAGTAGTTCTTTGCTGTGAAACACCACCTTATTTCTGCATTCAGGATAAGACTAAAAGGCCTTTTAGTCTGCAATCAAGGTGATCTTGCATTTCTGTAGCCATTGTTCAGATCTTTGATTATGGAACCATTTTAGACCCTACACTGGGTCTGGTTTGGATGGAGTTAACTTTTCCCATAGCTGCCCTCATAGTGCTGTTCTTTGCTAGAAAGTTGTTGATAACATACCAGTGGTTCTGGCTAATGCTGAGTTGTGCTGACACAGCATCAAGGCAGGCTCTCCAACCTGCCCCTACAAAGCACTCTAGGCTGAGGCTGAGCAACAGCTTGGGAGGGGACACAGCTGGACCCCAACTGATCAAAGGGATATTTCATACTGTATGGTGTCATGCTCAGCTAAGAGAAAGGAAAAGGGAGGTGGTTCATTTGTTAATAACTTTTCTGTCTTCCAAGGAAACCAGGTACATGTAGTGAGTCTCTGTTTCCCAAGAAGTGGCTTGATATCATCTCTAGAGAAGTAGAGAATAAGTTTTTTATGCTTTGCTTTGCTTCTATGTATGGATTTTACTTTCCTCATTAAGCTGTCTCAACCTATAATTTTTACATCTGCTGTTCTCTTCTTGTCTAGCAGAGGGGTGGTAGAGTAGGAGCTGCTTGATGGACACTTGGGCAGCCAAAGTCAACCAATCAGAATTACAGCAATTAATGAGATTTTAGAAAACCATATGATTTCTTGAAACATTTGTGCTTTTGAAAGTAACGGTTTTGGTGCTTTTTTTTTCCCTCGGAGTAAAAATCAGGGATTTTCAGAATGCTGTGCATTTAATTTGTACATTATGCAAGTTGTTTATGTAACCATCCAGTTGTTAATTTGCAACATATAGCTTTAGGAAACTTGCAAATACAATTTAATGCAAGTGCAGTGATTCATTGTAAAAGAGAGGTAATGTAATAACTACAAAACAGTGGAGGTACTTATTGTCACCTAAGTGATACTGGTGAAATTTCAGATTGGTAGGCAATGTTGTGATGATGGAGTTCCTGTTGCTTATTAACAGATGGGAAATTACATTGTAGTCTGTTAGAAGTTCCATAATAAAGAAATATACCTGTTATTACAAAGAATGATTTATGCAGATAGACAAAGAGATAAATCTGATCATTTTTATATGGAAAGTAGAGTATAGGCAAGGTGCCATTTGAAATCTGTATTTCTAATAATTGTTGTGTCCTAACAATGCCGTAATGCAAAATTGAGCTGATATTCTTTACATTTTTCCTTTTGGGTGTAGCAATTTCTACAATGTTGTTCATGTCAGCCAGTGGTGTTCAGAAGCCTGTAACATATATTCTTATGTTAATCTCTGTCTAGATTCATAAGTCTCAAGAACAGTCCAGTTGAAACTATTGTATGTGAGGACACTGAAGAAATTATAGAAAGTGAACGTGAACGTGAGCAAGTTGAGAAAGAGTTTATGAAGGCATACATTGAAGACCTAAGGGAAAGAGGTATGTTAACTTGCTGTAAGCTTTCTGCTATCTTAGATATAAGTGCAGACATACCTTAGGAACATTGATTTTTAGGAGTACTAGCAACATACCCTTAAACTTTATGGTGTTGAATAAGACAGTGAAAAATTGCAAATGGGTTGTTTAAATGTTTGGGCTCTAAGAGATAGTGAACAAATGTATAAAAAGTTAATTGTGTATTTGTACATGCATTAACCTTAATTCATTAATAATGTATACAAAACCTATTCTCCTTCACCAGATTTACTTACCTTTCTTGGTATTAACATTAGTGATTTTGAATTCCTGAAGAAGTTCTCCTCAAAAAGAAATATGATGTATATATGAAAGGCTCTTTGTACTTGTAGAACATTGTTTAACAATATTAACTGTATCAAGGTATTAACTGTACAATTGTAATAAAATCTTTGCTTTTGTCTTCATTTACATAACACCTGAAGCCTTACATATTACTTTGTTTTGCTACTCTGTCTTATATTTACCATTAAGAAATGATCAATCTGTTGAGTCTTTAGCAAAATGTTAGAAAACAAAGGGAAAGTTTCCTGTGAGCCAGAATACCCTATAGGCTCTGTAAACCAGAGAGTTTGTATGTAGAAATGACTTTTTGTGGAATGAATGTTTTGGTATCTTTTCATTCCTTACATTTCATTCAAGTGATCTATATAGTGGTCCTACAAGATCTGGTAAAAGAGAACTATAAAGAAAGGCCACAGGATGTGGCTTCAGAATAGTTTTCATGTTCTGATACTGGACTTTTGTTCCTTAATGTCCATAATCTGGGCACTTGAGTATTCATGCTGTCTATTTCTGAAGTGAAATCTGCTATAAAAGTGCCAGATTCTAATAACAGTAACAATGGCGATTAATTGGAGAGAAGAAAGGAACGGAGGAAAAACTAAGGTCATAAAACTGAGTCATAAAATGTGTAGTGATGGAGTTGTATTTGCATGCTTATGAAATGTGGAGTCTTCCAGGCTGCCTGAAAACTGCATTTGGCCCTATAGAGAATATGGCAGCTTTAAGCTCCTTTGGGGCAAAGCACCTTGAGAATACACTTTTCTACCTTCCTAGACAAAACTTACTTCCATGTTTTTTATGGTCAGTTTGAATCATGCATCACTCTTGTATTTCATGCTTCTGAAATTTTCTGCTATAGATTACACCAATACTTGTTTTTGAAAAACAGAGATGAGAAGGAATAGTTTCTGGAAAATACAAATCAGAAGAGTTTCTGAAAGATAGCGCAGAGATTATTTGTAGAGTACTTTTGAAATAAAACTAAACCCAGCTGTTTCTAGCAAAGAGTTCCATTTATTTGTGTTGGATTATATAGCTAAAATCTGAGATGTACTCCTTTTTTCTCTTTTTACAGAATCTACTCCTTCCTATACTACGAAAGTATTACTCAGTCTTCAGCTCTGAAGATCAAAAACCTCTAAATCACTAGTGAATATCTGAATAATTCTCTTTTTGTCCACCCGAATAGTAAACACTGAAAACTATAGATAGCCAGAATCACATCAAAACCATAATGACTTATTTATTTAATACTTTAGTTGTTGCCAATAACTATGCATAAAACCAAGGAGCAGTAGAGCCTTCATAAAATGCTGTTTCACCTTTTAAGTCAAGATATTTATAAAGTTCTCAGTAACAACCACTAATTTGCATATAGACTTGCTGAAAGTAAATATTCACTGTAATGAAGTACATACAGGCATAGATGAAGGATGAAAGCATTGTATGTTGTAGGTGAAACAGTGGAACATAAAACATGATCTTAAAAAGAGATTTTATTTTATAAGAGGGGATAAACTAATTTAGAAAATGCATAGAAACTGTTGTTTCCTTAAGACCAAATAAACACATTTAGTTATTTACAATATTCAAAGTGAGAACACACTCATAGTTATCTGCATTTACTTTATGTTCTGCAAGAAAATTGTCCTCCTTGGGATTTTCAGTTTATTTTTTAAAGTTTCAACTACTTTCTTTATAGCATGTTGTAGCAGTTTTCCTGCTTTTTTCCCCCAGCATATTATAAGCTTTTACATGTTTGCAAATTCAAGTGCCAATGTGATTGAAACTTCTGTGCTAAGCAGTCTTGTCATATAGTAATGTGTTAAATAAGATTTTAATGACTAAGCAGTGTGAGCTAATACTATCAGCAAAATGATGATAAAGGTCTTCTATTAATGGTTTCAGATTACAGTATTTTGTGGACATTTATTGGAATTTTCCAACTTGTGTAAGAATAAGTTTGCTTGTAAAAAGTTATGTTGCTTGCTATTTAATACTATATCTATCTCTCTCTCTCTCTCTCTATATATATATATCTATCTAATTGTATATAACATGGACCTTCAGAAACCTGGTTTTATATGTACTTTTTATTTATTAAATCAATACTTTTTAATCTAAAAAGATTTAGATTTTGAGAATTTAGACTCTAATTAGACTCAAATTAGAGAATTTAAGTGGTCCTAAACTTACGAGTGCAGTTAACTAAGATGATATTTACATCTAGCTTTTTTTTGTTATAGATGAGCTATTTTCACTTTTGTGAAGCGGAATGTCACTTAAATCCATCATATTTAAAAAGTAAAGCAATGAAGGATAAGCTTCTCAGACTTCCATACAGAAAAAAACATACTGCTTTTGATGTTTTCTTTTCTTTTCAACATTCTAGCTTTCAATCTTTTAAAAGAAGAGAATTTTTAAATAATAGGTGTATTTTTTATTCCAATTATAAACTTCTGCAGTTATATTACTATCAAAATGAAACCCATTCAAACTGCTGTCTAGGTGTTAATACAGATTTTAAGCAAGTTCTGACCCAAGGGAAAGTTAAAAATACTCTGAGAAAAATTGACATTTATCTGAATAATGGAAAACAATTTTTGAATTATCATTAAATATTGAAATGGATAAAATAGTGGCAATCAAAGGGGGCTTAATGAAATCAGGCTATGTGAAAAACTTCCCTACCAAATCTCTTTTATTGAAATTATAAATTTAATTGATTGAGTATTGATAGAGGTGTAATAAACTTCTGTAAGATATCTGTTTTGACATTGCTTGAAATTCTGTTTCTAGAATTCTGTCATAATCTAATATCCAGTGAAAATTATAGGAATGGAAGTCACAAGGTCTGTGCTTATAGAATTGGCATAGTCATTATGGGAGTTGTAACTTTACAAAAAACTAGGGATGCAAACATAGTTGACAAAATAAAAATGCTAGTGCAAATTCTACTATCAAAATTGCTGCATATTTAAACAGAAAGTACTTGAATAGAGAAATTGCATTAGTACTTATTTAGCATTGTGGCTAATCTTAATAGATTTTTGCTGTTCAGAGGTAAGCATGGTGCAGATAAAATGTGGGAGAGTCAAAAAACAACACAAATAGCATAAATAAAACTCATGCATTTTTAAGTTCATTGAACGGTGTTATTCACAAGTCCCTTTGCTTGTCAGTATTTATCAATGCAAAATCACAGTCTAGAAATAAGATTTTTTAAAGCAGTGGCAAGCAATGCAGAAGGCTAAAACTTGAACTCACATATCTGAACTAGAAAAAAAAGGTATGTTTTTCAGTGAAAGTAACCATGAGACAGTTTATAAAAGACTCATAGATTCTCAGGCACTAGCAATCTTTAAGTTCAGGTTAGCACTTTCCTTAAAAACATTTCTGTAACAATTAAGTAATGTAAAATGCAATCCAGCTAGCATTCTCCACCTTGACTTTGAACATCTGTGAATCTAATTTTCATGGAATCACAGATTGTTTTCAGGGGGAAGATCTACCCCAGCCCCTCTGTCACAAGTAGGAACATCTGTCACTATATCAGGTTTTTCAAAGTCCAGTGCAAGCTGTGCAAGAATACTTTCCATGTCCGGGAACCCACAACTCACCAAACATGTTGTAAGGCATTTCTTTCAGATCCAATCTAGAACTAAATCTACCCTGCTTCAGTTTCAAACTCTTACCCTTTGTCCTGTCACTACAAACCCTGGTAAAAAAAATCTTTCTCCATCTTGTAAGCCCATTTGTATAGAATAGCTGCAATAAGTTGTGTTCTCCAGACTAAACAACCTCAGCATTATCACCCTTTCCTCAAAGGAGAAGTGTCCCAGCTCTCTGACCATTTTTGTGACCTGCTGTAACAGGGCCATATCTTTCTTCTGCTATGCATGATGCAGTACTCTAGGCAGAGTTTCAGAAGAGCAGAGTAGAGGGAGATAACCACCTCCATCAGCCTGCTGACTTTGTTCCTTTTCATGCAGATAGGGCTGGCTTTCTGGGCTGCAAGAACACATAGGCCAGCTCATGTCCAATTTTTTGTCCATTAATGTTCCCAAGTCCTTCTCCACAGGGCTGAGAGCTTTTATTCCTACCTCTTGTAGAACATTACTTCCTCAAATCTTATCTACAGAAAGAAAGGATTATTTTTGTCACAGAATTTGTTAAATACCTTTATTTAAGGGGACAATGCACTGTCTCCATTATGCCTAAGACATAAGTGGGTAATGCCAGCTATTATGGAAAGTTCTAGTTTCAACATAACTGCATTTGAGTTCTATTTCTATGTCCTTTACAGTAAAAATACTATAAGACCATATTTATCACATTAAATACAACTTTAATAGGGTCATCCATTGCAGTAAAAAAGTCTGTATGTCAAAAGACACCCATTTTGAATTAGATCTAATTTTATTGCTTTTCTATCCAACCTGTTTTACTGGCAATTATACTTTAAACTGTTATTTTCCACTAGAAAACAACACCACTAGAGAAGAGATTTCTGTTATTGGCATGTTTCATACTTTCTTTTTCAATTTTTGAAAGTGAACAATTTTATTAATGAGAGGAATTTTTGTGGCAAAGACAATTTGTGCTGTGTACAACCTTGCAATGTCAGATACTTATGTTAGTAAAGGAAAGTAATGCTTTTTTTTTCTGCACTGCATTTTCTACAGATGTCAAATACTACATTTTCTAAAACTCAATACCTTATTCTGCTTTGCAAGTAGCTGCTTTTTCAAAGAATCAAGACTGGGAAGATTTGAAATATGTCTTCTAGAATACTCATTGGCTCAATATGCAAAATTAAATCAGATAATTGCTTTTAATTTTGTTCCTTTTCCTTGTTCTACATTGTGGCCTTGTTTTTAAAAATAATAAGGTATAATCTAGGAAGATAAACTTATAAAGATAGCAAATTACCTCAAATTATTTAATGAGTGCCTAAGAATAACATAATCTTACAGCAGATATTGGCTTAAAATGCACAGTTAACACTGGACAATATACTCTTTTGTTTGGTTAGCTTTTGCTTTTGTGTTTTTTTTGTTTGTTTTTTTTTTCTCTTGAGCATTTATGCAACACCAGAACTGGTTTACTGTGTTTATTTTCTGCAAAGCAAGCACCAAGCAAAGTGTTAAACAGGGAATGCTCTTTTCTGGGTGGTGTGTCTTAATTTTAGTAACCTCTAGGTCCTAGTCTGTGAAAGATTTCATAGAATCAGAGAATGCCTTGGATTGGAAGAAACCTTGAAGATGAACTAGTTCTCTCTCCTGATGTTTCCTGCCATGGGCAGGGACAACTTTCAGATAAAGTTGCTCAAATCCCCATTCAACATGGCCTTAAACACTCTCAGGGATNCCACTTCTCAAGCTTGTGCAGGTCCCCCTGTATGAAAGTCCATCCTTCGGGTGTATCAACTGTAGCACTGAAATCCATTNCAGGGATAGGGTATCCACAGCTTCTCTGAGCAACCTGCTCCAATGCCTTACTACACTCTGAGTAAAGAATTTCTTCTAATATATGACTTAAATCTATTCTAAAGTTTAAAATGGTTCCCTGTTGACCTGTCACTATCAGTCTGCATAATAAAATATCTCTCCTTTTTTTTTTTTTCTTTTTCTTTATAAGTCCTCTCAGGGTATTGGAAGGCTGCTATAAGATCTTCTCCAAGTTTTCTCTTCTCTAGGCTGCACAAACCTAGGTCTCTCAACCTGTCTTCATAAGAGAGGTGTTCTAGCCCTCTGCTTTTCTTCATGGCCCTCTCCAACAGGTCCATATCTTTCTTATGCTGAAGACTTCAGAGGTGGATGCAGCACTTCAGGTGGGATCTCACAAGAACAAAGTAAAGGGGCAGAATCATCTCCCTTGACCTGCTGGCCATGATACTTTTGATGCAGCCCAGGACAAGGTTAGCCTTCTGGTCTGTGAGTGAACACTATTTACTCATGTCCATCTTTTCACTCACAAGAACCCCCAAGTCCTCTCTACAGTGTTGCTCTCAATAACCTCTTCTCCCAGTCTGTACTCATGTCTGGGATTGCTTCAACCCAGGTCCAGCACATTGCACTTGACCTTGTTGAATCCCACGAAGTGGGCCCACTTCTCAAGCTTGTGCAGGTCCCCCTGTATGAAAGTCCATCCTTCGGGTGTATCAACTGTAGCACTGAAATCCATTTCATCTCCAAACTTGCTGAGGCTGCGCTTGATCTCACTGTCTGTGTTATTGATGAAGATATTGAAGAGCACTGGTCCCAAGACAGACTTTATGACTTTTCAAATATGATGAAGTACCTGATGTTACAATCTGCTTAAATGTTGCCGAAAAAACTATAGACTTGAATATTCCCCTGAGCAAAATTAAGACTCACACAAGTTATCTCTGTATACCAAAATTATTTCATTAATTGCTAAGAGATGCAAAGAGAAGAAACAAGAAAAGGTTGGAAAAAGCTAAGATTACTTCTAGAAGCAGAGGAAAGATACCACTAAAAACTATCTTTTTGCTGAGTTGGTGTGGGGGTAGAGAAGCAGTTTCTGCCTTTTTTTTTTTTTTCTGTCTCTGCTGCTTTTTGATGTTGTCTCTTTAGCTGTGGNAGAATCATCTCCCTTGACCTGCTGGCCATGATACTTTTGATGCAGCCCAGGACAAGGTTAGCCTTCTGGTCTGTGAGTGAACACTATTTACTCATGTCCATCTTTTCACTCACAAGAACCCCCAAGTCCTCTCTACAGTGTTGCTCTCAATAACCTCTTCTCCCAGTCTGTACTCATGTCTGGGATTGCTTCAACCCAGGTCCAGCACATTGCACTTGACCTTGTTGAATCCCACGAAGTGGGCCCACTTCTCAAGCTTGTGCAGGTCCCCCTGTATGAAAGTCCATCCTTCGGGTGTATCAACTGTAGCACTGAAATCCATTTCATCTCCAAACTTGCTGAGGCTGCGCTTGATCTCACTGTCTGTGTTATTGATGAAGATATTGAAGAGCACTGGTCCCAAGACAGACTTTATGACTTTTCAAATATGATGAAGTACCTGATGTTACAATCTGCTTAAATGTTGCCGAAAAAACTATAGACTTGAATATTCCCCTGAGCAAAATTAAGACTCACACAAGTTATCTCTGTATACCAAAATTATTTCATTAATTGCTAAGAGATGCAAAGAGAAGAAACAAGAAAAGGTTGGAAAAAGCTAAGATTACTTCTAGAAGCAGAGAAAAGATACCACTAAAAACTATCTTTTTGCTGAGTTGGTGTGGGGGTAGAGAAGCAGTTTCTGCCTTTTTTTTTTTTTTCTGTCTCTGCTGCTTTTTGATGTTGTCTCTTTAGCTGTGGGAGGTCTTAGCTGCTTTAATTCCCTGGAATTCAGCCAGGATGTGTGGTTTTGTCACTTATGAAGAGCTGTGTTGCAGGCTTTAGAGGGTCTCGATTCAGCAGCATCTTTTGGCCCTCAAAAATATGGTAAGGGTTGAAGGATGACATATAACTCATGTGTGTGGCATGGTGGGTCTCAGTTCTCTCCAGGCTGGAAGAGTTTCAGACTCTGGTAGGAAAGCAGCAGGTGGTGGTGGAGAAAAGGTAAGGGGGAGGTAGGTAGAGATTCTCAGCTACAATAACTGGTTCTCTCTCTCCTCTTTCCTGATTTCCCAAAATTTCTCTCAACCTTTAAAGTGTTCAAAGGAGATTGTACATGATTTCTTGGCATGTAGCCCTATTCAGATGAAACAATAGCAGGATATTTTAGCAGGAAAACTCCAGCAGGAAGCTCTGGTAAGAACTGCTGGCAGAAAGCTGACACAGAATTTTTGATAGGAAGTTTTGACAGGCAGAAACAATGGTAAAACAATGTTTATGGCATTTCTATATTATCCGTGTGTTATAGCTGGCAACAACATCAGCCTGTTCCCTCAGGATCCCTGGATGCATATCAAGTCCCATAGACTTGTGGTTATTCAGCCTCATCAAGGAGGCTGAAAGAAAAAAAAGCTGAAACCTGCTTTACACTGACAGTAAGAGGGACTTCTCTCCCCCAACTTCCACCTAGGTGTTCAGAGACTTGAGAGGCTTAGGAAGCCTGCTGGTCAGTGAAGACTGAGGTAGAGAACTTGTTGAGTGCTCTACCCTTCTCCATACCAGTTGATGCCAATTCTTCCTTCTCATTTATTGGAGGCAGGAGTACACTCTCCTTGGATATTATTTTCTGACCTATGTACTTGTAGAATTCCTTCTTGTTATTGATCCATTCATCTCCTTCTTCCTGGATCTCCAGCCTGAAGGATAGAGGAGTATGCTACCTCTGGTTCAAATCACTTATACATCTTTCTGTGGGACATGAAACCCTTTTGATATTTTGCAATCTCCTTGTTGCACCATTGTTTGATTCTTTGTGAAAGAGTAGGAGTGGATGATAGTCCTCTGTTTTTACCTAACTTGACAGACTCTTTTTAACTTTGTGAGTGTGAGCCCACAGTAGACAGCAAACATCTCTAGAGTGGTTGTTCAGATGCCAAATGGGTGCTTCAGTGCCTCTCAGTGAGAAGTCATCAGTTAGTAACATTAATGCATATTTGGTGTCACTCTTTCTGTGCAGATTAGCTTCTGCTTCATAGTGGGTGGGAGATGTTCGAAAATAGAGTTTTTTGAGACCTCATTTGAACTGGCCCTAAGAAATGAAAGAACTGTAAGTCTACGTAACTCTGGTTATGTACCTCTCAGGTAACTACTATACATTGAGCAGTTCAGGAAGAGTCTTCTCTCTTCTCAATAGCTGAATCAGGTACTTGAGCTGATTCCAGCTGTGATTGTATTCTCTCCTACAGCTTGCTCTCTTCGTCACCTCACTAGTCCATTAACAGCTATGGTGTTTCTTAGCGTGAAGAGGATATCTGCATGGTGTTTTCATTATCTGCCAACTGGTATTAATATAAAAGATCATTACTGTCTCTTACTCTCTGGAACTTTCAGTTTTCTGGTTGCCAGCTGCAATATAACTACTCGAGGTTCAGTAAAATCCTTGTAAAGATGCATTTTATATCTAAAATGCAATTACATCTTAAACATATTGCCTTGGCTATATTCAGAGTTTCTATCTTTCATTAATACTTTCAGCCTTTTCCTAAAATCAACAGTGACATTTATAAAATAATTGGATTAGCTGTCAGATCCTGGTGAATAGATCTGTAAGGAAGAATATCAGCTTTGAGAACTGAAAATCAGTTTTAGACTATACAAAATCAATGTTTAAGTACAAATTTACATGTACAACATTGCATCTTTTTCGTTTTTTACAAAGGTCCAGACAATTTGAGGCTCAGTCAGACTTTGGGCCTGTGTATTATGTAATGACATAAAATAATACATTTACAAAAAACAATCTGTTATACTGTAGTGCTTTAAGCTGGTAAAATGTTATTCAATGTTTCATTCTTAGATGTGTTTGCTGGTTTAAAAACTGAAATGATATCTGACCTGTGGTATCTACGTAATTTTCTGTCAAGATAAATATTTGAAAATAAGTTGGTGCCAAGTCTTTTGTGGTGCTGCCCTGGCTCCAGAAAGGTAGCACAGGTCACCTGTCTGCTCTCTATTCAGAGAAGGTGAGTTCAGTTGTTAGGTATTGGTAACTGCAGAAACCACTACTGACACACACTTCATACCACCAGATAACTAAGGAGATTGAGCCTTTAATTTCATTTTTTAATTGTGGTTTTGCTTTTACTTTTTAAAAAGAAAGCTGTATATCAAAAAATATATTGACATTTTAAGGTAGCTCATGATTTAGGAATGAAGGTTTAAAAAAAGCAAGAGTAATAAATAAGCAATAAATAAAGCAATAATTGCAGTGTAGTGACCATTAACAATACCATGATATGGATAAAAATGATATATCTGCATTTATACTATAAGTAGGTTTTGCATACATTAGAAAGTACTGGTATAGGAAAAATTCTGCTTAGAAGATGCCCCATAGTTCCTCTTCCTCTTTAGACTAGTTTAAATCTGTATTTTATTAAGCCAAAATACCTGGAGGTTTCAGTTTCAGGGTAAATGAGAAAAGACTTCAGGATTCTGTTTAATCTTGCCTTGCTTTGCCTTGCCTTCCCTCTTTGTCTAACTATTAAAAACTCAGTTCATATTAGAAATCTCTCCTATAAATCTTTTTGAGAAATCAGCATGTAATTTTCAATTTTACTACAGTACCAGTCAGTACTGGCTACTATGTCAGTACCAGCTATTGTGATCAGCTTCTAAACAGGATTGGCCTTGAATTAGTAACAGTAATCAGGATTTTGCACATGCTATGTATATAACAGGCACACTGGTTAGAATTTCTTAACAGAAATACTGTATCCTGGCAAAGGGTATTAATTTATATCCCTTTTCTCTCCTGCATGTGTGTCACTTAATATTCTAGGTATGACACTAAGTCAGAACTTTTATATATATTATTCAACTCTTCCTTGTTTTTTTTGGAAACCCATTGCATGTTTCATCCCAGGACACATCAAAGACCAGCAGGATAGCTCCTGCTCTACCTGAAGCTTTGTAACTGTGGGATATGTTTTCTGCCCTCAAGGAGAGAAGACAGATGTGTTTTCAAGAGACCAGGATGACTAACTCTGAACCATACAGGATAACCTGGAGGAAACTACAAGTGATAGTGGTGGGCAGCATTCTGCTGTATGGGAATGAGGCAGTCACCTGCCAGTGTGACCTGTTGTTGTAGGAATTTTGCTTTTTTCCTGGGTGTATGGATCTAGGCTGTTGTGTAAAAACTGCTAAAACTTGTCTTACTTTCTTTTACCCCTGCGCATCTTCCACGTGGGCATGAGTGAAACTGTCAGGGACAACCTCAAGAGTATCAAAAGTAACTACAGAATTCTGGGCGTGATAGTCAGGGTTATGCAAACCAGGTGTTCCTCTTAATCCTGCTGGTGAGGGGAAAGGGTTGACTGCATGCTAATAAGTGGTTGCAAAGTTGGTGTTTGGTTTCTATGATCATGGGACCCTGTTTGAGGCTCAATGTCTGCTTGAGAGAGATTAGATCCATGCAAGTGGGACAAAGGTATCATTGCCAGAAGGATGTTGACTTAGTGAAGACAATGACGGTAGAGGGAGCAGGTTACTAGCAGCCCTGTGAAGGAGTGATATGCAATGTTGACATACAAAGTACTGAAGAGATATAAGTGAAAGGAACAAAATCCACAAGACAGAGCTCAAGTATTTGCATATGAACAAGAAAGTGCCTACAGTACACCAACATGTGGAAACCTCTCAGATTATTTCTAGAAAATCAGGAAACTGGCATGCCTCTTTAAAGATGCACACAGCATGAGGAGTAAGCATGAGGAGTAAACATGAGGAGATAGAGAACTGTGTGCAGTTGCAGGACTGTGACCTTGTTGGCATCAAGAGGATGTGGTGGGGTAACTTGTGTGAATGGACTGCTGCAATGGAGGAATTCAGGCACTTTGGGAAGGACAGTCTGGAAAAATGTGGAAGCTGAGCTATTTTTATGTGAGACAGTAGTTGGAATGCATGAAGATCTCTTTGGTGATGAATGAGGAGCCAGCAGAGAGTTTATAGGTAAGTGGACTAATATGGGTGATACTGTAGTGAGGTGTCTGTTATAGACTACCTGATGAGGATGAGCAAGTGAATGAGGCCTTCTACAGACAGCTAGAAACAGCCTCACATTAGTAGGCTGAGGGCCTTGTGGAGGAATTCAGCCACATGCTAGATGGAGCAGACATTAGCAGACATTAGAATGTTTCTTGGAGAAAATAAATGAAAAATTCCCTCTGGAAATTAAAGAAGATCTGGCTAGCAGAGGTGTTCTGCTGTACCTCATATTCACAAAACAGAAGGGGCTTGCTTGTGATGCAAAAGTCAAAGACAGTCTTGGCTGCAATGACTATGAGATGGTGAAATTCGGGATTCTGAGAGAAGAGAGAACAGAACAAGAGGACAACTCTGGAATTAAGACTGCAGATTTTGGTGTCTTCAGGAATGTGCTTGAAAGTGTTCCATGGGATAAGATCTTAGAAGAACTAAGAGACCAAGAAAGCTGATTGGTCTCCAAGGATCACCTTCTCTAAGCTCAAGAGTAATTCATGCCAGTGAGCATGAAGTCAAGAAAAAACTCTAGGGGGCCTTCATGAATGAACAACAAGCTTGAGTCAAAACTCAAAGAGAGGAAAAAAGCATACAGAAGGCATACCTGCAGGGGAAGATAACCTGGGATGAGTAATGAGACATTGTCCAAGCATGCAGAAGAAACCATGTCTAGGAAAGACAAAGTCCACTTGGAGTTGAAACTGGCAAGGAATGTCAAAGGTAACAGGAAGTGCTTCTATAAATACATTAATGCCAAGGGAAAGACTAAATTCCACAGGACATGGAAAAGGCTGAGGTACTGAATGCCTTCTTTGCCTTAGTCTTTACTAGAAAGACCAGCCTTCAGGTATCGCAGGTCCCAGAGAAAGTGGAAGAGGCTGAAGTGAGGAAGATGTACCATTGGTACATTGGATGAGGATCAAGTCAGGGAATACTTCAGCAAACTGAACTAAGTACAACTAAGCAAACAACTAAGTACATGACCACTGATGGGCCACTCACAGGTGCTGAGAGAGCTGATTGATGTAATGGTAAGGGCCATGCTCAATATTCTCTGATTGGTCATGGGGACTGAGAGAAATGCCTGAAGACTGGCAGAAAGCAAATGTCACTCTAATTTTCAAGAAAGGCAAGAAGGAGAAACCAGGAAACCAGAGGTCAGTCATCCTCAACTTGGTCTCTGGAAACCATTTCTAGCACACTGACAAAAAAAGTATGAGGAGCTGTTAGCATGGCTTCACCAAGAGGAGTTCACACTTGATCAAGCTGATAAACTTCTACATTGAAATGACTGGCCTGTTAGATGAATGGCCAGGCCTAAAAGGGGTGATTAGTAGCTCAAAGTCAAAACTGAGGTCAGTATCAAGCAGTGATCCCAGGGATCAAAACTAAGTCTGATCCTGTTTAATATCTTCATTAATAATGAAAATTGTTAATTGTCATCATTGTTAATGTCAAGGGGGTAGAGTGTACCCTTGGCAAGTTTACGGATTACATAAAACTGGTAGGAGCAGTTGATGTATTAGAGGGTTGTGCTCCCATGCAAAGGGACCTCAGTAGGCTGGACAAACAGGCTGGAGAAATGGGCTGACAGGAAGCTTATGAAGTTCAGTGAGGAGAAGTGTAAAGTTTTGCACAAGAGGAGGACTAACACCACCCTCAGTACATACTGGGGGCTGCTCAGCTGGAAAACAGCTTTGCAGAAGTTGCCCTGGGGGACCCGATAGATACCAAGCTGTACATGAACAATGTGCACTTACCACAAAAAGGCAAATGCTATGGGTATCCTGGGCTGCATAAAGAGGACTCTTGACAGCAGGCTGAGGAAAGTGATCCTTCATGTCTCCTCAGCACTAGTGAGATCAAATCTGTGTCGAGGTTTGGGCTTTCTGTTACAGGTGACATATAGACTTGCTGGAAAGGGTCCAGTGAAGGGTCACTAATACGATTAAGGGACTGGTGCATCTCTCCTATGGGGAAAGGCTGAGACCATCAAGACTGTTCACCTTGGAAAAAAAAAGACTCAGAAGAACATTGTCAATGTACACAAATGCCTGAAGGGAGGGTGCAAAGAAGATGGAGCCAGGCTGTCTTCAGCGGTGCCTCAGTGACAGGACAAGAAGTAGCGGGCATAAAATGAAACACAGGAGGTTCTTCCTGAAAATTAGGAATCACATTTTTACTATGAGGGTTACTGAGCACTGGCATGTGTTTCCAGGGAGGTGGTAGAGTCTCCATCCTTGGAAAAACCAAAAAAAAAAAAAAAAAACCCAAACAAAAAACCAAACCCCCAAACAATCAAA
>VWZF01005475.1:1082-21669 GCA_013396755.1 Sclerurus mexicanus | reverse complement strand
AAAAAAGAAAAAAAGAAAAAAAAAAAAAAAAAAAAGAAAGGCTTTCTGGACATAGTCCAGGGCCATCTATTCTAGATGATCCTTCTTGAACATGGGTGTTAGACCAGGTGATACCTAGGGGTCCCTTCCATCTTCAACAGCTCTGTGACCCAGGAGCAAGAGAGGTGTCCTGACAACTGTTTTGTTTCATGTGGCTAATGTTTCAGCAGTACTGAAAGTTTGTTTGTATGGCCTGTAGTGCATGTTCAGCATGGCAGATTTAATGGAAGACTGTTACCTGCCGTGTTGTCAACCCTGACAACCAAAATATAAATCCTGACAGAACATTTCTATAATGCAGTAATGTTCAGGAGAGCTAAAATGAAATAATAGCTTAAGTTATGAGTGAATACTGTCTGACATCCATCATCATTTGCAGATATTGCAAGCTACTTCAATAAACAGAGACATTTGGTCTGTGCTAGAACTGCTTCTCTCTATATATGCTGGAACCAATATCCCTATACTGTGCATCAGATCTTTGGAGTGAGTATTATAAGGAAATTCAGCAGATGTTTGCAATGATGTTGACATTTTGCATACCTGTGGGAAAGTTTCAGGCCTCTGTTGCATATCTGTTGGTGCTGCATGATGAGAATCAAAGAACAGTTAGGGTTGGAAGGGACCTCTGGAGATAATCTAGTCCAACCCCCTTGCCAAAGTAGAGTTATGTAGAGCAGGTTGCACAGGAGTTCATGCAGGTGGGTTTTGATTTTCTCCAGAAAGGGAGACTTCATGACCTTTCTGGGCAGCCTGTCCCAGTGCTCTGCCATCCTTAATGTAAAGAAGTTTTTCCTGTGTCTTAGTTTATGGCCACTGCTCCTTGTCCTGTTACTGGGCACCACTGAAGAGTCTGACACCATCCTCTTGATACCTGCCTTTGGGATATTTCTATGTACGAACAAGATGCCCTCTCAGTCTCTTCTCTAGATTAAACAGACCCAGCTCTCTCACTTTCTCCTCATAAAAGATGATCCAAATCATCTTTATAGCCCTCTGTTGAACCCTCTCCAGTAACTCCTTGTTTTTCCTGTAGTGAGTAGCCCAGAACTGGACACAATACATCAGATATGGTCTCACTAAGGCCAAGTAGAAGGGCAGGATCACCTTCCTCGGCCTGTTGGCCACAGTCCTTCCGATGCACACTAGGATACCATTGACCCTCCTGGCCACAATGACACACTGCCGGCTCATGGACAACTTGTCATCCACCAAGACTTGCAGGTCCTTTTCCACAGAGCTGCTCTCCAGTAGATCAGCCCCTAACCTGTACTGGTACTTGAAATGTACTACTCCCCTGGTGCACTTGCCCTTAAAGAAGGCCTGTATAGCCTGTTAACAGGATTTCTTGTTAAAAGTGTGACCTCTGGGCTACATCTTATTTGGTATTAACCTAGACTTGTGGAAACTGCACAACAAATGTCCTGTGTTTTACAGTAGTCCCTTCTTTGTCTTTAGTACTGCAGGCTTTTACACTAAAGCTAGGCACTTGTCAAGTGGACAACTGGATTGGTGTACTTGAATACTACAGATTTTGTTAGAGTTGTTTTGCTTTTGGTGTTAAAGAAAGAAAAAAGTGAAGAAAAAACAGCTTCTTTGCTGTGTTTAAAATCTAATCTGAAATATGAGGAACTCTGACAACTCGGGTTGGTAAGTAAATAGTTTTAACTATAAAAGACCAAGTGAAGGGGAGAATAATTTCAGAGGAAATCTCTGAAGTCACTAATAAAATATCCTGGTCAGAGTTTGACAGCCATTTCTTTTTGGTATGGCAGCATAATTAGTTTTTCATATTGCTTTCTGCCTCCTCAGGGAACTGATGTGAATTAAGTATTTAGAGGGTTATTTTTAGTTCAGATCAAATCCTCTGTTTAACTGTATCTACTATCACAGAGAAGTTTAGGAAAGCATTTCCTCTGAAAAAACTCTCTAGCGTGACCTGAAATAAATATTCACAAAACTACAGCCTTGACTCATTAGCAATCCAGTTGTGAGGGAGTTGTAAGTTATCCCATTAGGCCTGGCTCCTGACATTTTGTGATCTATTTAGAATCAATGTACCAGATACACATGGGAAGTGCCACTTTGAACTATCAGAATAACAATTGTAATTGGCAGCTCTGTAATATCAAAACAGGAATGAACTCTGGAAAACAAAACATCAGCTGTGTCTGTGATCCTTAAGTATTGCATTTTACATGCAATCTTCTGGGAATTGTAGTCCATCCCTCATGCTCTGTGCAGTTATCAGTTTCAAGGACTTTCATGTCTGGCTGATGGTTTCACTTCCTTTCCTCAAAAGCTCACAATGAATGCTTTATGACCTTCTTGAAAACCATATAGATGTAAAAATATGAGACACAAGAAAACCCAAGGCAAACTAACCAGGGACTGAAAATTCACTGATCATTCCAATACTTGTTTTGGAGGGAGATAAACATTTCAGGAGCAGTTTTCCACTGAAACTTTTAATTTAACCCAAACTAGTTTTATAGATTATATGAAGGGAAAGCTGGTGAATATTATTGTATTCTCAACAATTTTTTTTTTATTAGCTTAAGATTTTAATTTTGAGTACAGCATCAAGGATCAGCTGATTGGAAAGAAACACTGACATGTATACTCTTTGAAATATGGTTCAATGTACTTGTGCAACCCAAAGTGCTAGGTTTAGTTTTTTTAAGTTTTATATAATTTTTCTAGTGTTTAATTTTCTAAATTTCTGGGAGGTAATACGATGTATTTTCAGGACAAGCAGTGTGAACAGAGAGGGAAGCTTGAGGCTTTGGCAGAGGAAAAGTACAAAAGAGATTACAAAACTGAGAGGTTTATCTTGGTGTTTCTGAATGAAATGAGTACCCTTCTATTCTCTGAGAGGTGTGACTGTAAACTTCAGAGCTTTGGAAGGGTTTTAATGTATATTGATACATGGATCTGAAGCTTCAAGGTTTTAATTTGTTTGGTTGGCAGCTGTTTTAGGTAGCTCTAAATATTGGTGAGAGAATTGCTGAATGATACATGAGAGAGGAGTTTTGGAAAGTATCAGAAATGTACCTCTTTACTGGGGACTGCCTTTTCATTTCAAAATGTACTGTGATTTTAGCAACTATAGTTGGAACCATTTCCTTTTTCAGGCTCGTTGGCCAAAATTTTCTTGGGTTAATGGGAAAAATGATCCACTCTGTATTCTGATACAAGAGCAGGATTTTTTGCTAGGATCTGTTCCTTCAAACATGCTGGAAGTTTGTTGAAACTATGATCTGCTGTTCTGTTAATGTTGTGACGTATAAACAGGTGTGTTCTTACAAGACAGAAGGGTTTTCAGATTACTGGAATACCTCAAAAAGCTTTTTAATTTAATTTAATTTAAAAGATACACTGGAATTTGTGCATGAGTTATACATTTCTTCCTCTATATAGTTGCTCTGGCTAAGTTGTCAAGTTACTATTTAGAAACTGATTCTAGTTCTCCAGCTTCAAGTCTTATGTAGGCCATTCCAAATGTGAGCTCAATTTTTATTTTTCTAAACTACAAACAGATACAGTTGTAATGAAAATTAAACTCAACAATAATGGAACCAAAGCAACAGCTTAATGATGTCTAGTTTAACTGCTGTATTTTGCAGTTGTATTTACAACTACAGTCAAGTTCAGTTCTTATCAAAGACCTTTATCAGGTATGATTTTTTCCTTATTTTACCTTTTCAGCATGTCTCAACCTACTCTTCATCCTTATTATTTTATTACTTGTATATTATGTAGTTTTAAAATATGTCTGTATTTAAGAACCCTTCTTTTTCCTTTCTGACCAAAAGGAATGTTCTGGAAACATGTGTCCAGATGCAGCAACAACTGTGGTAGAACACAGTGTACAGCCAGTTAATTAGAATTTAGTTTTATCTGTGTATTCCTGTAGGTAAAATTTCAGCATCTGTTGGCAAAAAGCAAGGACTGGCTAGCTAGGAGAAGTGCTGTAATGCAGGGACAGCAGAGGCTGTAGGGTCTTTTGGTTTGGAGGTGGATGGTAAACAAAGTGTAGCATTTCACAGTCATATAGATTATCTCTTTCAGTAAAAAAGGCTATCTGCCATCTGCTCTAGTCCTAGTGTCTTGAACTCTATGTTCAGCATGAAAGGCTTTTATCAACTTACCATTTATCACTGGTATATAAAAAAATAAAACTCAAACATGCCTCTAAACTTGTATGAGCTTTGCTTTCTGAAGTTTCAGGAAGAGTTTTAGCCCAGAAGACTTAGCCTCTCCTAGTTTGTGTTACTTCAAGATACAAGTTAGCCACCTATTGTTTCAACAGATCTATATATTAAGTACTGCAATCCGGGAAGGTGGAAGGTAAATTATTCTGAATCTCTGTGACACTTTGTTTGTGGGAAAGAGATTTTCATTATCATTTTAGAGAAACTGTATTTATACATAGAAAACATAGCAAGGTGGAATAAATAATGGTTTAAAATAATTTAGAATAAATAATGGTTTAAAATAGTTCTCTTTTGTAATGTGAATAGAAAATTTACTACCGTAACCATACACAGACACAGTCAGGAGTGCTAAAGGCAAGCACAGGACTGTTTCCAACTCAGCCAAATGCAAACTGCTCCTGGTTTGTAGGGATCATGGGAGACTGTAGAGACTGTCTATAAGGGCAGGTAGTGAAACACATGGTGTAACTGCATGACTCATGTCATGACAAGCAAGCTAGATACTCTCCTATTTTCTGTATGATAGTGGAGTGCTGAGGAAATAGCAGCTAAGTGCAGGGGAGACTTGATCTTTGGTCTAGTTGAGATTCCCAAATGTGACATATTTAGGCACCACAAGCAGTACGAACAAATAAGAAGCTTGAGAAGTTGGACCTGACAGATACTGGAAGCTCGTGAACATTGTCCTGATTTTCAAGAAGGGCAAGAAGGAGGAACCCAGAAACTACAGGCATGTAAGTCTTACTTATTCAGTGCCTGGTAAAGTTATTGAGAAGATTAAGGAGATTATTCTTGAATAACAACAGAAAGACAAATCTGTCATCGGTCACAGTCAGTGCGGCCTCATGAGAGGAAAGTCCTGCTTATCAAACCTGATTTCCTTTAATGACAAGGTAACCCACCTAGATGATCAGGGGAAGCCAGATGATGTAAACTTTTTGGATTTCAGTAGAGATTTTGATACACAGCTGAATAAACACATCATGTGGTGTGGAATTGGCACAGAGGTGAAGGGGGTAACATCAGACTGGCAACCTGTCACTAGTGAGGTTCCACAGGGCTCAATCTTAGGCCCTGTGCTCTTCAACATCTTCATAAATGACTTCAACACAGGACTGGAAGGCATACTAAGCAAGTTTGCAGATGACACAAAACTGAGAGGAGCTGTTGAGTCCCTTGAATGCAGGAAGGCCCTGCAGAGAGACATGGACAAATTAGAGGGCTGGGCAATCACCAACCATATGTAGTTCAAGAAGGTAAAGCGTCAGATTCTGCACCTTGAATGGGGAGACCCTTCNTCACCTTGAATATTGTGGGCAGTTTGGGTCACTGCAATATGAGAAAGATATTAAGCTATTTGAGAGCCTTTAAAGGAGAATGGTGAAGGGCTTTGAGGTGAACCCATATGAGCAGCACCTGAGGTCACTTGGTCTGTTCAGCCTGGAGAAGAGGAGACTGAAGGGAGACGTCAATGCAGTTACAACTTCCTCATGAAGAGATGGCTGAGTGACAGGCATCTCTTCTGTGTGGTGACCTGTGACAGGACCCACGGGAAGTTGTATTGGCGAAGGTTTAGGTTGGATATTAGAAACAGGTTCCTCACTCAGAGTGTGGTTGGGCACTGGAACAGGTTCCCCAGAGAACTGGTCACAGCATCAAACCTGACAGAATTTAAGAAGCATTGGATGATACTCTTAAGCACATGATGTGATTCTTGTGGATGGTCCTGTGCAGGGCCAGGAGTTGGACTTGATGATCCTTGTGGGTCCCTTGCAACTTGGCATATTCTATGATTCTGTGTGTGGGAGGCAAGTAGCAGACTCCAGATCCTTCTCCCCACTTATACCCTATACTTTGATCTGTCTCCTTCCCTGTGTGAGTCTGGCTAACTGCTCCTAGCCACCTGCCCACATTCACAAGGCACAGGTCCAACCCATCAAAGTATCTTATTTGACCCTTCTTGTTGTGGGTCTGCAATATGCACTGCTAGTTGCACAGGCTGCAAATAGCAGGTTGCTGGCACCTTGGTTCATTGGCATTTGATGTCCTTTCGTTGCCTGTCTTGAAAAAAGATGTATGCCCGGGATTGACATACAGCTGCTTAAAGTGGCTTGTGCAGCATAAATCCTAGGTATATCTCTATTTGCCTTATCCTTGTAATTTGTGTTATGGCCTAGAGGTATATAAATATGTGTTGCATACTTCTATTATTCCTATTTCACAACTACTTTAGAGGGACTATGAACAAATTATTAGGACTTGCATTTAATAAGTACACTTTAGAATACAGAGATGTTCCTCTGCAGTACTACTGCTATTGAAGATTATTGTCATATCCAGCTTTTTAACTAAGTGCCTTGTCATAGTTTAGATGTGGAAAGGCTTATTAGAAGGGAAACTATCCCTCATTGGAGTGATCCTTTGATTCCATATAATTAATTTCTCTTAAATCAGTGTCATTTTTCCAACAGAAAGGTATTCTCAAAATCTAATTTTACTTTTGAAGTCACAGTAGAATTTTTCAGGAAATTACATACACTCAAATACATTAATTTCTTTTGCTGTACCAAACCTTAGGCTAGACACTTTCCTGCATTTTAATGTCTGTCTATATTAGTTTAGTTAAAGAAAGTAGCATGAATTTTATGTGTTTTTTCTTTTTAATCATGTGTTTGTAGTAGAACAGTGTCTTAGTTCAAGTGGAGAACTAAGATATCTATGTTGGCCAAGAAATAATCCCTCTCCTTTAAATTCAGAAAACAGAACTTTAATTAGGGAAAAAAAATGTATTTATGAAAGGGTAACAGTTCTTAACCACAATACATATATATATGTATCCAGAAAGGATCAAACATCAACAGCTTGTAATAAACCTCCCCCCACCCCAAACGACAAGGCAAACAGTTAAAAGGTCTTTTGGCTACCCCAAAAAAGCACTGCAGGTGGCAATGTTGCGCCTCAGTTGCTGGCCTCTCTCTCTCTCAGGGGATGCAGTTATATTTACGGACAGCAGGAGGCGATGTCGCACCCCAGCCAGCTGCCCTCTCTCTCTGGGGATGGCAGGATCACAGTCACCAAGTCAGCTTCAGTGATGTTGATGATGAGAGCAGCAGAAGGAGATCTGTCTCTGAAGTACAGGAAATGGGTGCTCTCTCTCTCCTCTCCATGGCAGCTCCAGCAATGCCCACGGTCACTCACGGACGAAAATGGTCGAGTTAGGGAGGGGAAAACACAGTCCAGGCTAGTGATGCCAGAACCAGTGTGTCCCACGTCCTCGCTCACTCCGCCAAGAGCTAAGCTCCTGACCTGCGCAGAAAAGCAGAAATCCACCCACCCTGACTCCCCTTAACCGAGACAATCTTCTCCCCCCCCTTTTTTCTCTCAGGCTGGGAGAACAGAACAAAGGCCCTTGGTCTGAGTCTTTATGTCAGGATATGCGTATGCATTGGTTCTTTTGTTAACCATCTTAACAGGTTTAGAGTGTTGCCTCCAAGCCTTTAGGGAGGAATTCCAGCGAGATACCAAACCACAACAAACAGTTGAAAAGAGAGTGCTACAGTAGTGAGTATTTTGTAGCAATGGAATTGTTTGAAAGGGATTATTTGACATCATAAGTAATTTCTGGTATCTTGATGAAACTTTCAGCACTGTGAAAAAGAGTATTAAATGCACTGTATGACTTTTAAGTTAGAATTTTTATATAAAATGGCAAAGTTAAAATAGTAATTGTAAATTCGCAGTATCATCATTGCCTCGCATGCAACTTTTGAACAGTTCTAGAGCTGGACAAATATTTTGCTTTCTGTCTAGCTTACACATTTGCTAGTATTTACTCTATGAGGCAATGTCTTTAGATTTTTAAGGTACAAATATCCTGCAGACTCTATGTACTTCTGGGTTCATAGTGAGTGTAATTCCTAATATAAGTACTTTGTAACTGATTTCTAGCCAAGCTATCTCACAGACCTCTGGTGGTTTGACCCTGGATAAAAACCTGGTGTCCAACAAAACTGTTTCAAGGCCTTTCTTCCCCACCCTTTTCGCTTTCCAGAGGGCAAAAAAAACCAAAAAACCCAGCTGGGAATTTATGGCTAGAGATAACAACCAAAAGAGGAGCTTTGATTAATACCACGGGTAAAGCATAACTTAGAATAATGCTTAAATTTATTACTAACAAACTAAAAACTAAAAATAAGAAATTAAAATAGGTTAGAAACACCTTTCCGTCACCACCCCTTGGTCTGTCCATGCCCCCCTCCTTCCCCTGACAGTGTGGTGTACAGGGAGTGGAAGGTTTGCAGTCAGTTGTTGTTGGGTCAGCCATTCGCAGATGTAAGTCCAAGACTTAAGCAACAGTTCTGTCTCAGGGAGCTTTCCTGTGGGCTGCAAAGGGGACAGCTTGCTTCACCACAGTCATCACCACGGTCACAGGGGAAATCATAACTCTGAGTCCTTCCCCTGTGTTCTGTGGAATCCCCCCAATGAGAGAGATCCTCTGCTCTCTTGTGGGTCATTCCTTGGGGTGCAGTCTCTTATGAAAAGCTGGCTGAACCTGCTTCGCGTGGGCTTCTCTCTCCGTGAGTCTCGGCCTCAAATCTTTGCTGGACTCTGCTCCACCTTGGGGGCCTCCCATGAGGTAAGAGCTTCTTTCATGCATCCCACTGCTCTGGCAGGGGGGTCTTTGCACCCTGATGGATCCCATGGGCTTTGAGGGGACAGCTCGTAATCACCATGGTCATCACCACAGTGGTTAGGGAATAATAGCTTTAAGTCCTTTCCCTGATCCATGGGGTCCCTCTCCCTCCTTCTCCTCTTCTCCTCCTGAACTGACCTTGATGTCTGCGTTGTGATGTTGTTAATCCATGGCTGCCAATTTCCAACTGCACCACAACTTCTTAAATATGTTTTCATGCAGGGGCATAACTTAATGGTTCAAAAGCAGGAAGTTTTCCTTGGAGCTGACCCTCATTGGCTCTGCTCTATAGGATGGAGGGAAACTTCCAGAGGCTTCCAACAGAAGACAAACTTCCTCTTATAAAAAAAACAACAAACCCTAATCAGAGAAACCCATGACAAGACCCTACTGTCCCCCAAATGGGTGTCCTTTGTGTTTTCTTGTTTCTGTGGACTGCCTCATTCCATTGAAACCAGCTTTCATTAGACTATTTGAAGCACCATTCGTGGTAACTTTTTTGCCATGAGATTTCTGAAACTTGCTGATCAACTTGAAGGCTGTGACTTGTTTTTAGAAATGTGAGCAATATCCTGTTCCCTCGTCCATGCCTACCCCAATTTCATGAAGAATTTTGCAGAAATTATCATGTGACAGCAGAAATTATCATGAGTACAGTATAATTACTACAGATTTAATGCCATATAAGAGGTAGACTGATTTATGTCATTGATGTAGAAATTTCACAAGGTTATTGTATTGCTTTTCTTGACAATAAAAACAAAATTAAATTAATATTTTGTTTCATTCATGACTTTTAGACAAGATATATTTTTTCTGCTAAATATAGAGGTATTTTCAGGATGGTTTTAGCTGTTTTAGAAATCTATTATTTTCTTGCCATTTTTGCTGTTAAAAATGTAGTTTTTACTTGCAAAGGAAGTTATAATATGATATTATTAATTACTCTGTGCAGCATTTCAGCCTCCACTGAAATGTTCCTTGTAGTCTTGAGACCCACAAGTTATCCCTAGCACACATAGGTGGAGCAGTGCACTGCACTTGTGAAATTGTCTCCAGTTGTTTACATTGCATTACACTATCATGTTTAATGTAGTTTGCTTTACCTTTGCCTGTATGTGGTCTAGTATTTATTTTATAAACCTTAAGAAACTTTCCTAGTTACTAAAGCAATGCCTACAAATTCATACTTAAACTTATACTTTCATTATCCAATGCACGGCAGGTGTCAAACTTTAGTTCAGAGGATAGTAGCTTGATAAAATTGTCATTTCTTGGCATTTATTTTTCATATAGCTAGGCCCCTTTTGAATCAATTGCTTTGCAGAAGTATTGGACTGGCCTGCTCTAATTGGTTGAATGCTTTCTGGAAAAAGTGTCCTATTGATAAAAAGAGATGTTTACAATCTGGCTGCTTCTCCAAATAGATCCAATTTTGTACAAACAGTAACCACTTCAGAATATTTGCAGGTGCAAACTGAGAGATATTGTGTGAGACACCAGTTCTGCACATATCTCTGCTTGACTGTTAAAAAAGAGACTTTCTTTCTTCAGAGAGTTTCTTTATACCTTTAAATGCTTTTAGCAATGTGTTCTTAATTCTAAACTTTTATTGCTAAACTGTGGGTTCTTAATTCACCTTATAACACCACCTGTTTGAGTAACATAAGCTTGTTTAAACACTGTAAAACCCAATCACACATTTGGCTTATCTTTAAAAATTTAGCTGGGAAGACACATGAAGGAACAACTGGCTTGCCCTTTTAACTAAAAAAATTACAAGGTGTGATTTAAAGTCCCTTTGGTAGTGTTAGTTTCCAGTATTTTCACTGTCTTTGCAATAAGTTACTGTCAAGGTCTGGTTTGCTACTATTGTATCTGGCTAGGTTTTCTCTTTCCTTTTGGCCTGCAGTCTGGAACTGCCACTGATGCTGTGTACTTATTAAGAAGGCGTGCAATTTCAGGAGCAATACCAAAAGCAGCAGAAGAAAAGTTTTTATAGCTTTTAATTAGTGTCACACATAAGCTGTGTTGTTATTTGCTCCTGTTAGTGCAAATATCAGAAACAGTGTGTCCAGCAGGACTAGAAAGGGATTCTTCTTCTGTCGTTGGCACTGGTGAGACTGCACCTCAAGCCTTTGTTCAGTTTTGGGCTGCGCGCTACAAGAAAGACATTGAGGTCCCCTGAGCAAGCTCAGAGAAGGGCAATGGAGCTCATGAAGGGTTTGGAGCACAAGTCCTGTGAGAAGCAGCTGAGGGAGCTGGGCTTGTTTTGCCTGGAGAAAAGGAGGCTCAGGGGTTACTTTATCACTCTCTACAAATACCTGAAAGGAGGTTGTAGTCAGGTGGGGGTTGGGCTCTTCTTACGAGTAACAAGGGACAGAACAAGAGGAAACAGCTATTAGGAACTGTTTCTTCACTGAGAGAGTGGTCAGATATTGGAACAGGATGTACAGGGTAGTGATGGAATCACCATCCCTGATAGTGTTCAAAAGTGTGTATGTGCACTGTTTTAGTGGACACGGTTTAGTGGTGACTACAGCAGTGTTAGGATAACATTTGGACTTGATGACCTTAGAGATCTTTTCCAACTTTAACCTTAACAATTCCAGGATTCTATGATTCTGTGAATATGTGAATTGCAGGGTTCCTGAGACACTGCACACAAATTGCACAATTAGGAAGAGGGATTTTTTATATTCAGTTCTGGATCATATTTTGTTTTCAAACCAACTTGAATGAAAGGAAAACAAGTGCCAGTGTTTTAAACAAACTTAGGGGTAAGAGTGGAAGTAGATTTAATTTAAAGCTTCTGCTAAAATAAAGAATAGCTGCTGCTAAATTTACTGCAGAATCTTTCCACTTAGACTAATTAGTGTAATAAAAATATGAATTGGAAAATGCTAGTATACAGCCAGTGGGAAAGAAGTCACTGAATAACAGGGTTAAAAATATCTTTCTTTTACTTAAATTCTTCTGTTTATTAAAAAAATAAAACTGTTTTAATTTAAAAAGAGAAAATATTTTCCTTTAAAAATCAGTGCTGATATAAAATGTAGCTCATCTTGTATGGTATGCATTCTCTGTTTTAATGTAGCACTTTCCATCATTTCTTTGTTTTATATTTGTTATATTTTCTGATTCTGCTTTACAGAACTATTTTGATATTGGAGATTGTTATCATAACCAATAGTTTAAAATTATGAAGTACATGTTTCATATTTTGGTAAATAAGAGCACTCACATATTTTGATTGTTTTACAGATGTTGTTTCTGTGATGCTTTTGAGTTTTGTGTTTTTAATTGCTTGTGAAATAACAATGTATTGAAGGAAAAACTGCACTGGGGAAAAGAAAGATTTTCAAGAAAGTTTATCTATCTATCTATCTATCTATCTATCTATCTATCTATCTATCTATCTATCTATCTATCTATCTATCTATATCTATCTATCTATCTATCTATCTATCTATCTATCTATCTATCTATCTATCTATCTATCTATCTATCTATCTATCATCTATTTATCATCTATCTAATCTATCTATCCATCCATCCATCCATCCATCCATCCATCTATCTGTCTGTATCTTATAACCCAACAGGAGGAAATGGCCCCCAGAGAGCAAATTAACAAGATGAACCCACACTACATAGATAATTGGCATGATAGTGTTATTTCAGTTGCCTTTACATATATTTCAGCTGCCTAAAGAGAAATCATCCCATGGGCTTACAAAACAAACAAGCAATCAAGCAAAAAAAAAAAAAATAGAAAGGCAGACCTATTTTGGCTAAATATGTGTAAAAAATTTCAACAGAAAAGTAAAAAGTGCTAATGGTAAGGACAAAGCTACTTTTCTTATGCTGGGAATCCCTACATCTTCTGTGATATAATGTATGAGGTGCCACCAAAGGTTAACTGCTATCTTTCACTCAGGGAAATTTCCCCATTCCCCCAGCATTCTGTCCCAACAAACAAATACACACTATATGTGTGTTTTTTAAATCTTCTCCCTGTCTTGAGTCTAGCATACTTTTTCCTTTTACTAGATGGCTAAAGAAATGTCTGTACCATCTGACATGTTTACATGACTTTATTAATTCCCTTTTCCTGCTTGACATTTAAGGGATGCAGTGATTCCAGCATGAACAGCAAAAAAGAGAAGGAAACAATGTTCTGCAAGAAGCTAAATAATTTAGAAAGTATGTTTGAGCTGCAAACCTTAATGAAATTCTTGTTTGAGGAAAAGACAAATCTGAACTTCATGAACAGGAATAGAGGGCCAGACTTTCAGGGTCTGAAGAGATATAGAGGAGGTCATACAATAGTTAGTTGAAAAATACTTCAATAGTTAGTTGAAAATTAGCTCATACTCTTTTATGAAGCCTGTACCAAGGTGTCTTAGTTCAGGGGAGAACTAAGATATCTATGTTGGCTGAGAGAGAGAAAAAGGAAAGGCCTTCTTCCCCCAAGAAGATCAGTCAAAAAAAACAAACCAAACCCTCTCCGGTAAATTTAGAAACAGAACTTTAATTCAAAAAGTAAATAGGAAAAGGATGACAGTTCTTACCCACAATATAGCTATATATGTCCAGAAAAGGATCAAAACAAAGCACTTTGTAATAAACCCTTTTAACAAGAAGGAAACAAAAGTCAGTATTTTCTGCTATTCAAAAAACCACGAGGGGTGCAATTATATTTATGGACAGCAGGTGGCGATGTCGTGCCTAGGGCTACACTAAAGGGGTGCAGTTATATTTGTGGACAGCAGGTGGCGATGTCGTGCCTTGGCTGGCTGGCTCCTTTCAGCACCTCTCCTGGCTCAGCTGGTCCCCCTCGCAGGCGGCACTTCTCCCAGCTCATCTGGTCCCCCTTGCAGGTGGCACCTCTCCTGGCTTGGCTGGTCTCCCTCTCAGGCAGCACTTCTCCTGGTTCGGGCAGCTCCTGCAGTGGGCTCTGGCTCCCAGAGGTTATTGGCTGAGTTAGAGAGGGAGAGACATAGTTCTGGCTTTCCAGTGATGCCAGACCTGATGTGTCCCCATCCTTGGTCACTCTGCCGAGAGGCTGAGCTTCCTGAGCCTGCCCAGAAAACACAGAAACCCTGGCCACTTCCCTCACATGAGCCATCATCCCTCCCCCTCCTGGCCTGGAGAGAGACCAGAACAAAAGACTCTGGGCCAAGTAATTAACATCAGGATATGAATATTCATCCAGTCCTTTGTTAACCATCTTTTCAAAACTCGGGCATTGGCTCCAAACTTTTTGGGAGGAATTACAAAGGTACCAAATCTATAACGCAAGGTCTTTAGTCTGTTTTAAAAATTAAGTTGGGACAGGTGTGGAAAGTCTACTGTTATCTCCTACTTTTTCTTAATGAAATTTGTATACATTTGTGAAATTTAAGATCAAAGTAAAGAGGCCAGGCACTTACCTATTGTAATGGGAAAAAGATTACACCAGAAGGCATTACTAAGTTATTAAATCCCATCTTTGGACAAAAATGTTTTGCCCAGACATCTACCACTAAGCACAAACCTTACAAGATCTGTGGATGCTGGTGTGTAGCACAAGCAGAGAAGTGGTGAAACCAAGATACTGCCTCCACTTGCACTTTCAATACTGCAAGGGAATTGATCAAGTCTCCATATCAGAGGTGGTCCTGATTCCAAACTACATTGCGTGATGCAGAGGAAACTGAAAAAAAAAGAAAGGCTGTAATTCTCTAAGAAGTTTTTTATTGGTTCCATGTCTTTATCTTGATAGGATAGCATAATGACTTATTCTACCAGTGCTGTTTCTGGCTGCTTAAATTGGTGTAGTTCCATTTCAATCAGTGAAACTCTGAGGCCCTTAGCAACTGAGGATTGGTACTTCATTCTGGTGCATAGAATGAGATTTTTAATATGTTTCAGATTTCTGTAGACTTAGACTTAACATATCGAACATATCTCCTTCAATTACTCCACATTTTTGGTTGAAATACAGTGGTAGTGAAACATTTCCTCTCAAGTATCTTGATGCTGTGCCGTCACTGACCCATAATTGTATGTTTGTTTCTCAATTATGCAAATCCTTGCACTCTGACTGAAGAGGATTTGATTTACATAATTATTAGACTGCTATTTCTGAATAACCATGAAGTGTCTATCAGATATTTCCATGTTAACTTGCTGTAGACTGTCACTTCCCTAAAGCTGGGACAGAACTTTTTGTTTCTATGCCTACTGTCTTTTTTTGCCTCAGAAATTTAAATGCAACTTATCTTCAAGAAGAAATCACTATCTCAGAAGAGGAAGAAGAAATAAAGACTTGATAGTAAGCTAATCAATTAAGACTGACTGGATGATGAATTAGTGTGTCCTTCCCTCTGTTCCCTTTCTTTCCTTTCTCCCTCTCTTCAGCCTTCTGGTCTATAGGACTATGTGGTGCATTTCAAGAATGCACCTGGTTTGTCTATCAAAGGTATCAAATAAAAAAACTCAAACTGAACCAAAACAAAAAAGTTGTAATAAGAATAAAAGGAATTTCATATCAAGTTAAGTTTAGAGCAACAAATTTTGTATATGCAGATCTAGAATTAAATAATAATAAGAAGAGATTATGTGAAACCAACAAATTACAAGTTGAATGCTAGCACCTACAAGTTGTGATAACATCCTTTTATGGAATTTGAAGACTTTGATGTGATTGGAAGTGTTTCACATTGTGAAAACTGAGGGAAAAATCTGATTAATAAAGGCTGTGTCAACTTTTTATTTTTTTCCCAATCCATCTAAATATGGTTAAGCTGATTCCTTCCACTGCCCATCTAATGCTGATCAATTTATGATCAAGTTTGTCATTTATCTTTTGACTAGGATAGTGTCTTGCTAACTTAGAAGATTTTTTTTCTATTGAAAAGTACAATTAAGCAGGTTTTACATCAGTTAAAACCTGATTTAAAAGATAAAGATTATCAGCTTTTTCTAGAACCTGTATTACCTAAGGCCTAAAGAAATAAAAGAGAATGGACATCAAGGAAGAAAATATCATGATACTCAGGCCTAATGGCATAGAATACATGATCGCACTAGTCAACTAACCAGATACTGAGGAATGAGATGTCCGTTGGTGATGTTCATTAATTTTGTACTGAGTATCATTTCACAGCATTCTAATCAACAAGAAACTGAGGTCTCCTTGTTGGGAATTGGAAGGCCTACACTGAAAATTTTGAAATAGCTACGGATGTTCCAAATAACAAAAAATATATTAATCTGGGGCAGTATTACAGAATTTTTACTAGCCAGTCAGCAGCAATCACAATATAGCTAACGTTAGATTTTCATGAACAGCCCTTTTGTATTATGTGACTTTTAATCACAGAGCTCATGACATTCAATATAATCTGATGTGACTCAAAATTTGTAGTTCTTTCCTATTCTTTTGAAGTCTTGAATTCATAAAGCTTAGAAATCTGTTGTTGTTGCAATTAGATTTTGCATCCTCTCTGTTGAGAGACATTTATTGCATATGCTAGGAAACTAAGGTCTCCGAGTTGAAGGTTGTCCTTTGCTAAACCCTCTTGCATCTTACAGTGACAAACTTACTTTCTGAGGTCCTGTTAGGTACTGATTTTTTGATTGCATAAGGCTTCTTAAGAGACCATATTTTTTACCAGTTATTTCATCCAATTCTTTTAATTTGTGCCATAATATACCATTAGCAGCAGGAGAAGATTTCCATTATGGTGAATTGAACAGGTTGTTATCACTGTTGTTATTATGCATGCCATATGTACAATTATTCCACTTAGTTTAAATTTTAATTGAGCAGAGAGACTTGTTTGCAATTAGTAAGATGATTTTTTTCTCCCTACTTTTTCCGTTTTCAAAAGACTAACCAAGGACATGAGGGAGAACAATTTAAATTTATTCTGAAGATGAACAAAAGAAATGTTTCCTGCTTTAATTATCACTTTTTTTTTTAAACTTGGTAAAGCAGAAATTAAAGAAGGAAATTTATGTTTTTGAGCATTAAATATAATCAGAATTTAACTTAGATTTTTTTGTTTGGTTTAAGGTTTTGTTTGTTCTTTTTTTTTTTTTGTTTTCCACATGTTCTTCAAACTTTTCTATGCAATTTTCTCCATTATGTAGACAGGTCCTATGTTCTTTATCAATGCAATGATGAGACTGGTGTTTTATCAGTGTGATGATTTGCCTTATTGTGTACAGAATTCTGTCTGTACCTGTTTTGCATTCATGCAAGCATGCTTGTCACTTCTGATGAGAACCACCATCCAAAACATAACTCTTTCAATTTATAAAGAGATTAAAAGACTGTACATATTCAACTTCAGAAAAATACAAACTTACTTTAATAGGTTCTTTGTTTTAAAGAGTGGCTTTCAGATACTAAGTTTGAGAACCTGTTATGTTCCCTGGAAGCTTTATTGGTAACAAGTTTGTTTATTGCTTTAATGTGACATGTTGTATAGTCCCTGTTTTGGATCTGCTTAGGAGCATATACAAAAAACATATACAAAAAAGTTGTGGTGTAAATGTAGTTAAAAAGTCATAGAGCAGAAGTATCATATGTTTCTTTTGACACTGTGGCTAAAGTAAGATGCATTTTTATGAAGTTTTCATTGAACCAGACAAATCTTAATGGGTTATGAAATAATTCAAGTTAAGATAGTGTAAAACAGAACCTTAAAACAGATTCATTCATAAACAAAATGGCTTTTGTTTAATTCCCTCCCTGCCTCATATTATGAATGCTTTTGACTGCAGTCATAAAGGAGAATTTGTTTTGTTGTTGATCCTAACATAGTTTCCCATTTCTCTACTATCTCCTGCTGTGTTTTCCCTTAATAAGAATATCAGAATGTTAAACAATAAATATTTATTCTCAGAGAAAAAAAATTTACTTATGACAGGAGAAGAAAGAAGTACTGAATCAACACAGTGTGCATATTACTGCTCTGCAACAAGAAGTGAAAGAGGAGAACAGCAAGTTGTGTTAAGGGCACAGATGACTATGAAATTGTCCAAGAGGACCAGGCAGCAGCTTATTTCAAAAAGCATGAGACAGTAACAAGCTTTCTGAAAAGTCTTTAAGTAGTAAACAGCTAAGTCCTGAACCTTTGTAAAAACCTCACTGCTGAAGGGAAACTGGTTGTGAAAAGTCATGATATCTAAGCACTTTTTTAGTTTTTCAGCACCTCTGTCAAATGTGAAATACACGTTTCTGAAAATTCTATTTCATTAATACTGAATTATTAGCTTCAAAAGGCTTGAGCTTATGGTATTCAGATTCCTGTTGAAGTTTCAGGGAGAAGTCTCTGCAGACACCTTATAACAGACTTTCAGTACTTAAAGAAGGTCAACAAGAAAAATGGGGAAGGATGCACTGTCAAGAAGTCTATAGGACGAGGGATAATGGCTTTGTACTGAAAGAGGTTAAGTTTAGATTAGCTATTGGGAATTAGCTCTTTAATGGTAGGGTGGTGGAACAGGCTGCCCAGAGAAGTTGTGGAGTCCTGGTCCCTGCAAGTGTTCAGGGACTGGATGGGGTTTTAAGCAACCTGGCCTAGTGGGAGGTGTTGGAATAAGATGATATTTAAGGTTCTTTCCAACCCAAAGCATTTTGTGATTCTATAAGTCTATGATTCTTGTACAGACTTATCAACCTGTAAGTGACATGGCACAGACTGTGGTTAGGTACAAAACTCTTAATTCTGTACTATAATAGACTTGTGTAACAACAAACCAAACAACCAACTAGCCAATCAATGAAACAACCAAGCAATAAAGCAAGCAACAAACCAAGCAACTAAAAAAGAAAAAAAAAGAAAATAGAGATGAATATCTTTGCTATTTCTACACAGTGACAGCTGGGGAAATCTAGAGCAATCATTTCAAACAGTGATAATTTTATTTCTCATCTCATAGTAGCTGCTTGACTTTATTGTAGGTTTCAGTAAGTGTGCAATGATTCCTGGAATTTTATTTAATTGGCTTTTTTAGTCAAACTGCTGTCCTCTATGATAGCTATAAAAATTAATAAAAAACTCCAGTCTGATGTACATTATACTATTATAATTTTATGTATGTTGTGTCCAAATGCACCTGACTTCTGTTGGCTTTTAGTAAGTAAGTTTGCTGAACCATAACTACAGTTCTAGTTATTTTCAAGTAGACAAGGCCAGCTTTGCCACTCATATCTCCTGAAACAATGCATTAATTCATATTCTTGTTATTCTGTTCTCTTTTTGTAATAACAAAAAGTACAATGTATTTTCAGTCAGGAATTGACAAAACAAGGAAACCACAGATATAATTTTAGCAGAGCTGGAGTCAGCTTCCATTTAGTTTTGCCTTTAATAATTTCCGGCATAAGTAGGTAAACAAAAGAAAACTGAGTTTTATGGGTATAAGGGATATTTGAAATACCATGGGCTGCCAACACTCCTAACTATACAGGAGTGCGGTCTATTCTGTGGTCTCTGATACTGAACTGTGGAACAGGAAAAACTCAGTATGCACACACAGTTACAAAGCTAGGATGAGCTTTGGGTACTAATGAAAACTAAGCAAAAATCCCAAGTATTTAGTTTGTCTGTGGATGGATCCTTCTCCATAGGCATGTCCTTGTCGTGGGGGAAAAGCCTACATGCCCTTATGAGGTTGCTGTGCTGGTGGGGGTACATGCCTCTGGTGGAGTCTCCCATGCTAGTCAGGTCTCAACTGAAGGGTCAGACAAAGTGTACCCACGAGCAGGATGGGCTTGCTACCCTCCCGGCAGCCATCCTAGGAGAAGGACAACTCTAACGCCAAACCTGGGCAGATGGAGCTCACTTAGCTCAGTAAGGCCATCCATCTAAGAGAAGGATACTCTAACTAAACCTACATCCTGAGGACTTTGTTGTCACTGTCCAAGCAGATGAACCTTAGGAATAAAGGTGGGGCCAGTTGTGTGCATGCTCTGCACCTCACCTAAAAAATCCACTGTGCAGGCCTTAAGGGTTCACCCACATTTGCAAAGCAAATGTGACGACCTCCACAGGTGAGAGGCGAAATGGCAGGTGACAAGGTGCACTGGAAGCCGCAGCCCCGACCCTGCATGCAGGTGATTCAGAACATTGGTCGCTCAAGACTGACCTGGAGATGACAGTCTGNCTTTTTCAAGGAGAGCACTGCTTGCTCCACCTGGAGACGGGCCTAGAAAAGGTGGCCTAACCAAAGCTCATCCTTACCCTTCACCCAGTTGGCTTGCCGTGGCAAACGGGCATCTTCCTTGAGGTCAAACTAAAACAAAACCAAAAAGACAAAGGCATACGCCTGCCTCCAAAGGTGTGTCCAAATTAACAGTTGCATGCTGGAATATCAGAATCATGCTTGATTCCGCAGATGGTGGATGTCCTAAGTGTTGTTCTGCTCTATTTGCCCATGAGCTGTCACGACTCCACATTGACATTGCAGCTCTCAGTGAAGTTCATCTCCATGAGGTAGGCAGCCTTAAAGAATAGGGTGCCTGCTACATACTCTATTGGTCAGGGAAACCCAATACTGAAAGTCACCTTTCAGGAGTTGGTTTCATGATTAGAAACTCCATCGCCTCCAAACTTGAAAATTTGCCAACAGGTCATTC
>VWZF01005474.1:728693-849095 GCA_013396755.1 Sclerurus mexicanus | reverse complement strand
ACTGGGCAGGGCACATCTCCAGGATGGAGGATCACCGTCTCCCTAAGATTGTGCTCTATGGTGAACTCACCACCCCAAAGAGGAGATACAAGGACTCCCTGAAACAATACCTCAGCCTTGACCATATTGACCACCATGAATGGTCCACTCTGGCCTCCAATCGGGAGAAATGGAAACCCACCATCCATAACACTGCTGCTTCCTTTGAGAACACACGCAGAATCAGTCTTGAGGAAAAAAGGCAACGCAGGAAGAACCGTGTCTTGCCAGTAGTGCCAATGGAGACTTTCTGCTGTGTGTTTTGCGATCCGACTTGCCTATCTCACATTGGTCCTTTTATCCACCAGCGTGCTTGTAGCAAGCATGGGTAGAGGCCTTGCAAATCTTTGTTTGTGAAATCTAGCCATGATGATGATGATGATGATGTATGCATACATATGTGTTTATATATATATACAGATGCGCATATGATTTTTTCTGTTTCGTACTTATTGCCACACCTTAGAAAAGTAATTTTCTAGGAATGTTGTTCATTGCAAGAAATAACAGTAGATCTCTGCATCAGTATCAGAATCCAGTGCTCTCTGACCAAGTTCTTTTAAGTACTTCACACATGAAGGGTGTACTGCTTAATATCAAATTCACTTATTTTTTTAAGATAGATGATATTACATGGCATTTCTGATTTAGCAGAGTGATACAAAATATACTGCATAACACAGTAAAATCTGTGTTATACTTAGCAAGATACAGCAATTGCAATACACAACTCAATCACCATACTTATGGGATTCCCATTACTGGTCTTCCTGATATGCTCACTCTCACAATGCTGGGCATTCCCAGTCATCAAGAGGGAAACCAAGGTTGAAACCAGCTCAAGCCCCTTGGTCTCATTAAAATCCTTTCGCTAGTTGTGTAGTTTTTATACCCTCTGTTGGTCTGATATATATATATATATATACACACACATTTCCTCCACATTGGTCTGGCTAAGGAGGGAAGACACAAACAGTGAGTGTGAATGAACAGTGAATGAACTCAGGGAGAAATATTTACAGCAATTTATACACCCTATAACAAAGGGCACCCTCAGCGCCTGTTGTCACACTGACACAAGCTGTTGCTGCTGAACACTATGGTGTCACTGATTTCAACAACAATGTATCTGCCATTGTCAGATTAACACTTACAAAGCTTTCGTAAACTCACATAGGCAATCAACTTATCATACAAGAGGTTTTCCAAGCAGAAGGCTAGGCTGACATCTTTGAAAAATCTTCCAGAGAAAGGAACTGTTATCCTCTATTTGAAAATAGAGTGTAGCTTTGTTTAACCCTGAGGTCTTCAGAATTCACAGACATATATTGTCAGAAAACTCCTTGTTTCTATGGACATCTCAGCTATTAAAAAAAAAAAGTCATTGCAAACAATCATATAAATGACTAAGCTACACAGCATGTCAGCCCAGAGGCTCGTCAGCCCAGAGGCTCATCGGTCCAGCATTCTGTCTTCAACAGTAGCTAAAAGGAATTTACTGTGAAGCAGTACAGTAATAGGCCTCACATGCAGTGATATTTTCCCAGACTATTCTGCCACCCTCTAGCAATCTGCAAATCCTGCCACCCTCTAGCAATCTACAAATTCATGAGCCTGAAGTTATATTTTTATTTTCTAATGGCCACCAAGGGAATTATTTCCCTCATAAATTTGTAACAGCCATAATGCCTTGTGACAAGGAGATGTGCACCTTGATTTTACAAAAGAATCTACTAAGAGGCAGTTGGACTAATTTCTGCTATTTCTGTAATTGTCAATAGCTAGATCTGTGCTAATATGTACTACTTTTCCTAATCCAGACTTCTATCATATTCTACAGATTCTTAGTTAATTCATTCAGTGTCATTGTTCTTAGCTGTCTTTCATTCTTCCTGTAGGAAAAATGTTTTGAAAATTACTAGTTACATTTGTGCAGATGGTATAACTGATATACTGTGACAGATTTTCAGAAGAGCTGGTTTAACTTAACAAGAAGGAAGTGATTCTTAAATCCAGGTGAATTCTTTTTTGATCAAACTATGTGAGATGGAAACTTACTTTAAACTATTCAATGAAAAATGAAAATAGAATAAAAAATGCTTTCTACAATACATTTCTTAGTTTCTCTATAGCTCATGCTGTCAGCAATGTTCAAATAAGAATAAAAGATTCTCTTCAGCTTATAATGGAGCTGTTTGTCATTTCTTTTTTCTGAAGTTATTTTCAATATAACTTTCAAGTATACAAGTAGCTACCACAAGGTTAATCAACGTAGTGCGCTCAGGCAGCTTCTTTAATGTTACACTTTTTCATAAGCTACCTATATGATTTAGAAGTTTAATTCCCACTTACATTAAGTGGTACAGTCCTCTGAAAGAAGACAACGAGATGGTTGCCATGCCCACAAAAAAGAGTCATTTTTCAGAATTCTACCCGCAACAGTCACAATTCTTTTCCTGTGTATATGAAGCACTTCTTTTTCTTACAGGCAATTACTATTTAATTATTAATATAAAATAGAAAACCTCTAGAAGGAGAAATTAAGATAGATATAGCCCATAGCTATAGCCTGATTAGTTTGGCTATACCTGAGTTATGTAGGCTGAGACTAAAGTTCTACTTTGATTACTGAGACAAAGTTTGAACATGAGGCTATGGCCTCATCTGCTAAGTCTGTATTTTACACTGCTAAATAAAACAGAGGCAGGCATTAATCTGTGGTCCCAGATATAAGTGTATGGGTAAAGTAAGTTTAGACAAGGTAGAACTCAACCCTTTCAACCAATTGGAGGCATCCATAATACACTGACATTAGTCCAAGTTTCATCTCAGCTCATGCAGTACTGACGCCCTGGCTCCTGACACCCTGTCCCTTGAACATCATTGTTGTAGACAAATTGCCAACACCCTGCCTCCCAATACGCTGTTCCTTTACCAATAGCAGCAACATGGGCAGGATGCCATCCACATTATCCATGTGGATATCCATCTCAAAACTCTCTGGTGGAGTCAAGAGGCTGTCCAAATTTTATGTTTATTCAAAAGACTGTGTTGCATGTTTAGCCTTTGCTGCCAGATTACCAGGATACTAAGTGTCCCTGCCATAGAATCATTTGTGATCCTGTATTTGCTCTCAGTGATTGGATGAGTTGTTGTACGGCCATGTACGGTCTCATCTTTCTTACTGCCTCAAAAAGCCTTTTTTTATAACATGTTGTCAGACTTCATTAATGTTCAGAGCAGAAGTTTTTCAGGCCAAAGTATCTGAAACGAGATGATTCCATTGTATGCATTAAGCAGTCTTTCTAAAGATGAGGGCGTATGTTGTGTGTCTTAGGGCATGACTTCAGAGCACATGAGAGTATGTGAAAGTGCAAAGCACTCTGGCATCAATGTTAGAGGACCATGTAGAGGCGAGGGGGCCAGTCTTGCTGAAGTGCCATCCTGTTGCCTTTTGAAAGCTGTAACTGAAGGGGACTGTGCTCCAAGCTATGCCAAATTATTTTCTTGGAAAAGACAACTGAAGTCTTAAAGCAATTAATCACTGTGAAAGATCTGCATCCAGTGCCTAGCCTAATTTCACTGGTGCTCTTTTTCCCACTCGGGTCCTGAGACATAATGTTTGATGGCGTCTCCAAGATCACTGAATAGTTTAGTGCCACCAATGGGAGCATTCCTATTCTCCTCAAAGCCTTTCTTTGCTCCCCTGCTGTCAGTGAAGTCTCTTCCCTTATGCCACTCCATACCTTAGGCCCAGCTTCTTTAGATGTTTTACTGAGCTTCCAAAGGAACTGTTTTGATTCTGTACAGTAATTTTTGTTGCTTAGGGTTTTATTTATTTGTTTCAAGATTTCTTTCAAGATGTTGATTAAGGAGAGAGATACCAGTGCAAAACCCATTTTGAAACACTTTCTTTATTTTCTACCAGGACAAATTTTGTATGGGTTTCTTTAAAAAAATTAAGGAGTTCTCTGAGTTGGCCAGAAAAAATGAAAATTACTCTGCATATTGCTCGTCCCTTGAATTTTAAGAATACAATATAGCACTGGAAAAGATAAATGACTTACATCCCAGCTGTAGTTCATTGATTTCCTTTTTAATGTAAAAATTAACCTTCAAAGATACAGCACTGTACTACAACTTAGGAGAAAGTCACCTAGTGTAGGAATGTGGCTGTCAACACAAGGAAAGCAGCAAAGATGTTATAAGTCATTAAGGTCATTACAAGTAAATACTGTAACTATGTGTATAAGTGAGAAATGCAAGAAATTTACAAAAACTGAAAAGTAACCAACAAATATTTCTACACTTATTAATAATATTTTAGTTCTTCTATCTAGAGTGAAAGAACATTAAAACAATACACAATTAACATTCAGTGACTATAAAGAGAACTCATCCTTCGTTAATTATAGCTTTATAATTGAAATAAAAAACTACAGAATAAATTATATAAATACAACTCATGAAATAAAATTAAACAGAATTAAATTTCTGTCTTTTTTCATAATTTAAAAGGCAAATATTGCTATTTTATATCTGTAACAATGTATCTTTTATAAAATACATTTTGTATTTTTAACTTTCTGAAACATCACCATAAAATCAATGTAAGTTTTACTTCTCAAAAATTTTCAGGAAAGGAGAACAGAGTAGTAACATTTTTAGCAAAGCATTAAGGATTTACAGCAACAGAGGAGTAAGGATTATGGAGTACTAATTATAATTGAGTGCTTATTAAGCATTCCAAGCACCCACCATTAATATTTCTAACACATAAGCCAAACTCTACTGATGTTAATTACATTAATCATCTCATTATCTTCTCTGGGACTGGCATAAATGAGTTAGACAATTAAGATGGTTCCTTTTTTTTCACAGCTATATCTGTATCAACATACAGATTAGTACTGATGAGTGTATTGAAATAAAATCCCACTACTTTTCCAAATTACTTCATTTTATTTTCCTGTGGAGGAAGATCAGATACGATATTTTCACAGTATACAAAATACAACTGTCTGTTAAAATGACTTTCAGAAATTTGGGGGGGGGGGGGTTTGGGGGGTTTTTTTTTTAAATTTTTTCTTCCCTTAAAAAAAAAAAAATAAAAAGGGCCAAAAATCCTTCTAATGAAATTTTCTAGATGACCTTGTAAATCTTGGATTTATTATGCAAAATCATGAAAAATTTATAAAGGAAAGAAAATATTGCCCTACAGAGCTAAAATTAAAAAACCTCAACATAAAGATATTGGTGGCAAAATGATTAAAGATCACTCAACCCATCAAAGTCCTTTTCAGCACTGCATGTCTCTTAGGATGCCATCTAATTGTTCCAACTGTTTCGATGCTTTGTGAATCAACAATTATGTTTCATAGGCATTTAACATTATGATAGACAAATAAGTGCTAAAACTACATTGCAATTGCTGGAAAACATTGCAAATTCTGCTGCATTATATATTTAATTGTATAGAGTGTGAATGCATATGTCATGAGATAGAACACAGCCAGTGTTTAGATTTGTCTCTAGTTAAAAAAAAAAACAAACAAACAAACCAACAAAAAGAAAATCCCCTCCCAAGCTGCTATTACGATTATTAAATTAGATAGTGGGGATGTTTTAGAGAGAGACTTCAAAAGAAATATTGCCAATTTACTGTCAGCTTTGTCTGAAATGGGATATGCATGTAAAAGAAATTTCTAAAGTCTGAAAAATTATACCACAAGATGAGGTTCCAAACAAAGACCGTGCTGCTGCTATTTATTGTACTACCCATCTCAGCTGATTTAAAGACAAATAAATGATATTTTGTACATCACTGACGTTTCACATGCATCCTTCACAGGATTAAAAAAAAAAGAAAAAGAGAATGAGAATTTTCAAATTTTCTGATGACTACTGGCTTGTTTAGAATTGTGAGCACTGTATAGTCTAACAAGAAAAAAACCAGCAAAAGAAATATTTCAATAAAATAAAAAATGTAAAGCTTCTATTTGTTCATTTTTAATTCAACTCAATATACTTTTAGGAAAAATATCCAAGCTTGTCTGTCATTAATTGAAACCCACACAATTATTTCTTCTGTTGATTTATCAACTCAGTAGGTGCAATTTTGCTCCTTTTTTTCTACTTTAAGCTGTTCTCTGTTATCACTTGTTCATTCTCAATATATATTATATATTCACATATATACATTCTATATGTATGAATACAAAATTATTCTGTAACTTTTTTCCTTAAACCAAAATGGTTGAACATGTTACGTTTCAAATATTTTCTTTTTGGACTGCAGATTCTAGAATTGGTCATGTCATTCTGTTATTACTTCCAACCATGCACAGTGAAGATGTACCCTTCTCATTGCTCAGTACACTACTGTCTTTATCCAATCTTTAATCTTCACAAAAATCTCTTAAAAGTGGCTTAGTCACTTTTATTTCCTTCAGATTGAAATGATCTCTTTGTTTGCTTTCAGATAGCTTCAGAAAAAGTAGGATAGGTTTCTTTTCCTTTTGAAATTTAAAAGCCCATGAAAAACTTCTGTTGCTGAAATGATTATTTTTCTTCAGAAGAAACAAAGGCTACTCTTCTTACAGTGAGCATAGTTCACATCTCTTGCTTCTTACAGCTAATATCGCAACATAAACACAACCTTTGAATTATAGTATATTCGTAATGTGTGTGAGAAAAGTCCCTTTGAAGTCTGATGAAAAGAGTGCAGGAAGAACCTTTTATAATATTTCTTATACAGACTTCTCTTCTAATAATTGATTCTTGTTGACAAAATGGAATCTTGTTGTTGCCAAGGTTCATGCAGGTTTTGCTGCTAAGTGGGTATTAGCCTTGCTGAAATTTAAAATTATGTTTTACTGATGTTGCTTTCTGAAATGTTATTACATTGTAGGTTAATACAAATTTGCTGTCGAGTGTGTCTCTGTCTCTGTCTTAGTGTTATCCTGAAATAAAGAAACAAGCTGAAAGAAGATGACATTTCTTAATTTTTGTAATTTTTTTCAACCTAAATATAATATATGTATCTATTCTCATATACATAAAATAACTGTGTTTCAGCTCTTGCAGTTTAACTTCAATCTTATAGAAAAGAACAGAATTCTTAAAGTCTTTTTGGTTTTTCTTAACTCCTATTGGCTGGGGGGACCTTTACCTTTTTACCTTTCTTCTTATGACATTAGTCACTACTAATGAATATTTGAGCATCCAAACCTAAATATTTCTACTTTCTAAATATCTCACAAATTTAAAAGATACAAAGGAAATCCATTGTTAGAGGAAAAAAAATTAAAGGTATGATGACAAAGAAGAGCAATGGAATGAAGACTGAACAAACAGTATGGAATAAATCATAAAAGTGTTTTGTTCAATAAATTCTCTGGTGCTTAGTACACAGACCTAGTTTTATAAAGGATGTAAAGTGGCTGATAACACATTCTGTCTCCTCCCAAAAATGTGTATCCTTTACAAATTAGCTTTGACCTACCTTCCGTAATACCATCATCTTCTGGCATTAGAAGACTAATTTGTCCTTGTGTCTAATTACTAAAGCATAGAGCAAAGAGTTTACTGAACAAGATTGCTTATGGAAGATATTTGATATTTAAACCATTCTCTTTTAATTATGACAACACTAAAGAGTCAGTTTTGATGTTTGTAATTGATTTTCAGAAGCAAGTCCTCTGACAATTGCATTTGAATCACAGAAACACAGAATATGCTGAGTTTGAATGGACTCACAAGGATCATCAAGTCCAACTCCTGCCCTGCACAGGACCATCCACAAGAGTCACCTTATGTGTCTGAGAGTATCGTCCAAACGCTTCTTCAGCTCTGCCAGTCTTGGTGCTGTAACCACCTCCCTGGGGAGCCTGTTCCAGTGCCCAACCATGCTCTGGGTGAAGAGTCTTTTTCTAATATTCAACCTAAACCTCCCCTGACACAACTTCAGGCCATTCCCTCTGTTCCTGTCACTGGTGACCACAGGGAAGAGATCGGTGCCTGCCCCTCCTCTTCCCCTCGCAAGGAAGTTGTAACTGCAATGAGGTGTCCCCTCAGTCTCCTCTTCTCCAGGCTGAACAGACCAAATGACCTCAGCCGCTTCTCCCCTCAAAGCCCTTCACCATATTCATTGCACTCTGTAATAGCTTCCTACCTTTCTTATATTGCAGTGCCCAACACTGCACACAATATTCAAGGTGAGGCCGCCCCAATGCAGAGCAGAGCGGGACAATTCCCTCCCTCAACCAACTGGTGATGCTTTGCCTGATGCCCCTCAGGACGGGGTTGGCCCTCCTGGCTGCCAGGGCTCTGCTGTTTCATATTAACTTGCCATCAACCAGAACCCCCTTTTGACCTTTCCATGGCACTGCTTTCCAGCATCTCACTCCCCAGTCTGTACGTACATCCAGGGTTGCCCCATCCCAGGTGCAGAATCTGACACTTTCCTTTGTTGAACTTCTTATGGTCGATGATTGTCCAGTCCCCTAATTTGTCAAGGACTCTCTGAAGCGCCTCCCTGCCTTTGAAGGAGTCAACAGCTATTCCCAGGTTTGTCTCATCTGCAAGCTTGCACAGTGTCCTTTCCAGTCCTGTGTCCAAGTCATTTATGAAGACCTTGAAGAGCACAGGGCCTAAGATGGAGCCCTGTGTAACCCCACTAGTGACAGGTCACCAGTCTGATGTTCCCTCATTCACCATTACCCTCTGTGTTTGACCCATGAGCCAATTGCTCACCCACCCCATGATGTGTTTATCCAGCTGTGTGCAGGACATTTTGTCCTGAAGGATCCTGTGAGAGACAGTATCCAAAGCTTTGCTGAAATCCAAAAAGATTACATTGACTGTCTTCCCTTGATCAACCAGGTGAGTTACCTTGTCATAAAAGGAAATCAGGTTTGATAAGCAGGACTTTCCTCTCATGAAGACATGCTGGCTGTGACCAATGGTTGCATTGTCTTTCAGGTGTTTTTCAATGCCTCTGAGAATAATCTTCTTCATAACTTACCCAGGCTCTGAAGTGAGACTGACAGTCTTGCAGTTTCTGATGTCCTCCTTCTTGCCCTTCTTGAAAATCAGTACAACTTTTGCCAGCTTCCAGTGGGCTGGGACCTCTTCAGATTCCCAAGACTGTTTAAAAATCATGGAGAGAGTTTTGTGATGACATCATCTAGCTCTTTGAGGATTTGTAGGATCCAGCTGGAGCAGAAAATCCTGTACAATTTCAGGGTTGACTGGGAGTTGATAATTTTCACAGTCGTGGTCCTCCGGCTCAGGGTATTGAGATCCTCTTGGTCCATAACCCATGCTGAAGAGAGAGGCAACGAAAGTGTTAAACACCTCTGCCTTGTCTCTGTCGAACTTGCTATTATTTCCTTTGCCAGAGTTTGGCCCAAAATGCTGCAGTATAGAGCGGTTCTGACACAAACCTCATTGGTGGCTTCTTTTGCATCTCTTGATTTTCTTCAATGCTATTTGGTGGTCTTTCCTAAGAGATCATGATATGATACAAAAAGCTGCTCAAAAGAAATTTTCCATTGAAAAATCCTAAAAGCACATTAGTGAAAATTATGTCTTTCATTCAAATTAAAAGAAAAAATAAGTAAATGATATAATATATTCATTGGAGCATACCACTGTTTTGCTAGAAAAAAATTTTCCTAAATTTTGCTTGCCAGTTTAATGTTCAAGAATTCATTTAACATCTTTACTATTAGGATGTAATGATATTCAAATGCAAAGTTGAAAAGTGATGGGTTTCTTGTATGGTGTAACCACCAAGTGGTTGCTTCCACGTAGCACACACAATTCATGAGGCCCATAGGCAAGGTGTGATATTGAACACTTTCACTTCCCATTTTCATTGTTCTCTGATGTACTCAGTATGTCCTTCTCCTTGTCCATATTACCTGCATTTTCCTGTTTGCTGCCCCTAAAATTATTCCTGCATGGATTAAAACAGAATTTTAAAATGCTAATTTAAGATCACCCTAACATATACAATTCATATATAGTGTATAGAAAAAAAAAATCCATTTTGAATTTTTTTTTCTTTTATGATTGCTATGATTTAACCCCAGCCAGCAGCCAAGTACCTTGCTGTTGCTTGCTCACTGCCTGACCATCAGGTTCAGAGAGTGAATCAGAAGTGTAAAAGCTGGAAAACTCATGTGTTGAGATAAAGATAGTGTAATAGGGAAAGCAAGAGTCACACATGGAAGCCAAGAAAAGAAAGAAATTAATTCAGTGCTTCCTATGGTCAGGCAGATGTTAAGACATTTCCAGGAGAGCAGTGGCCCATCAATATAAGACCCTGGGCTCACCTCAGGAGCTCATCAGAGGGTTTTACATCAAAAAGATACAAGACCCCAAAACCCACCTGATGGATTTAATAAAAAGGTCTTCAGTTCTTTCATACCTTAAGGCTGTGCACAGGATAAATGCTACAATGTTTTTTGAAAGTCAAAAGAACATACTTTTTCTGGCAAATTTTGGAAAATAAGGGAATCTGGCAAAAGTTGAAAGCAAACAATCAATCAACATAAAGCATTTCATAAAGGATTGACTCAGCAAATTCCAACCCATCCAGGTTTAAGTTACCCAAATATCAAGTAAAGGAAATTAGGAGAAGCAGTAAAGAAAGAGAGAGAGAGATAATTATAACTACCACCTTAGATCTAGTGTAGAACCAACTATCACAAATCCAATGAAAACAGGACTGCAACCATGGGGAGCCCTTGAGCTGTTGGTTTTATTTCCTCTGGACTCCTGTGGCCACCCCACATCCAGGTGGGGCTTCTGGTGTGCCAGCGATCCTGGGGCTGGGTTAGGGACTACGGGGGTTGTAGCGTGGGCCAGTACTCCTGGTGTGCCAGTGACTGACAGTTGCACCAGTGGCTCTCAAAGAGGTGCCAGATGGGGAGGGGCAGAGCACAATCCCACCTTGGCAGAACCCAATCTGCCTCCCTGACACATAGGGTTGTTTTGAGCCAGTAATAACTTTTTTTCCAGACTCTCACAATCACAGGTAACGGTCACTTAGGAAGACAAATGCCACTGTTCCAAACATCCCCCTCTTCCTCCTTCTTCCACTCACTTCATATACTGAGCACAATGTATAATCATAATGTATGAAATATCTCTTTGGTCAGTTGGGCTCACCTGTCCCAGGTGTGTCTACTGCCAATGTCCCATGCACCCCCAATTTCCTTGCCATTGTGGCTGCAAGGAAAGCAGAAAAGGCCTTGTCACTGTGTAAGCCTTGCTCAGCAATAACAAAAGCATCTCTATATTATCAATCCTGTGCTTAGCACAAATCCAAAACATAGCTCCACACCAGCCACTGTGAAGAAAATAATCTCTACTCCATTTAAAATCAACAATCTAAAATCCCGGACTAGACAATTAAAAGGAATAGGGTGTAACCACCTCACAGAGCTCTGACATACTGAATGAATATATCTGCACAGTTCTTCAGCAGTCCTTTCAAGCATCTGAAAACCAATTATGTGTACTAAGAAACCATTTGTTTATTGCTATTCTTCCCAACTCATATTCATTTTACTTCACATTATCTATTTCACTTAGGTTGAATGTAATAGTTTCATGGGTAAATACCAAAATAATGCCTGCCAGTAATGATGTTAATGTATCAGTAATTTTGTATTTTATATATCCTCAGTAAGGTGCATTGAGAGACAGGAAGTTAATCACTTCATAAAATAAGCCAGTGCCATAGAGTGTTCCCAGACTCCGGGACAGACTGTTTACCTGGTGGGAACAATCCCAGGCACAGTCTGACAGCCCTGCCATAAGGGTGAAAGTCCAGTCCCTGTTGGGTAAGGGGCTTGCGGGTACACTTACTCAGGGAGGATGTGGAGGTTTGGGTTGGCTCCCTGCCAAACCCAGCTGTTGACCACACAGATTTTCCCCCACCTCCCGAAAGAGAAAAAAAGTACCAAAAGAAAATTGTAGTAAAAATATATATATATTCACATATATTAGTTATATACAATTAAACACTATGAATATACAGAACAAGAATTCCAAACAACTCCAAAAGGGAAAAGGGGGGAAAGAGAAAGGGAAGAGGGACAAAAATGGGTAAAACCAAACCAAAACAAAACAGATACACACAATCGTAAACTCAGGGAAAAGCTCAATAAAGTAACTAACACAATAAATTCTCACCAAACTCCCTTCAAGAGAAGCAGTTCCTTCACCTCTGTGCACCTTCAGATAACAGTTCTCAGATCGGCCTCAGCGCACACAGATAAGAGAGAGGTCAACACACTGAGACCTGCTGCCTTCTAAGCACCCGAAAGGAAGAGAGAGGGAGGAAACCTTCCTCCTCATCCTATATACACCTGATTACATAAAGGAATGGTGTGGAATACTTCCTTAGTTATCACCCTGTTACCAGGGAAGGCCTAGACCTAAACCAAGAAAACTAAACCACCACAGAGCAACAGAGTTCAATAGTATGGGCATGAACCTTTCTGAAGCACCTGGCTTTGGTGTCAGGAAATGGTCCTGGATGTGTTTAATTTATTAGCCCTGACAAGTATGATTAAGTACAAAAGAGTAGGTGCATTTTATTCCTTGAAATGGGCTTTAAAGTTAGTTGAGTTTAATGGAAAAAACCTTTTAAACTTACTGGCATGTAGAAAGGCACGCTGCAATTTCATCTAAATTTAGATCTCTACCAGCTGCCGTCTAAGTTATCCTACTCTCTCATTATGGCCGAAGGAGAGGAATAAATATCTCCACATCTAATTTATGGTAGTTGTCTGTCTTATAACAACCTGAAATTTCTTCTGTAGGTGTTTATTTTCCTTTCATTGATTACAAATTGATCCTTGCTCAGATTCTGAAGGTTAACTTTTAGAGCTCTAAACACATCTTAGAAATTAATCCTAACCTGAATTAGCTGTAAGGTTTTTTGATGGTAAGTACTAGAAAGTGTTTTCTAAGATGTGTCACAACACCATTCAGTTTCTGCTGTTTCCTATAGTAGAAAGCTTGAAACTAGGCTTACTAAACAAAAGTTTTTAAAACTATTTAACCAAGAAGCATACTTATATCAAAGTTTGTACTCTGTCTTTCATTTTGTTTTGTTTAATGCAAATTCTTGAATCAGAGATTTTGCATAAATTAAAGGCATACATATAAAATAATTATCTGCATTGTGATCATAATAAATACCCATATTTTTAGGGTTTATATATAAAATAAAAATTTCAATAGAATGATGAAGGCAGATACATATCTGTGGTAAAATAGTAAATGGTTTCATATATCAAATGCTGCTTTTGCAATATTGCACTTATAAGTATCTGAAAAGTCAGACTGAAATGCCACTATCATTATGTTTTGTCTTATTTTCATCAGTAGAATCAGAAAATTTTTTGCCAGTGATTGTGTCTTCTTTTTTCTTTGGAGAATAATTGAATTAGCCCACATTACAGTCTACTGAATAACGGCAAAATCATGGAATCATAAAATGTGTTGGATTGGAAGGGACCTTTAATATCATCAAGTTCCAACCACCCTGTCATAGGCAGGGATACCTTTCACTTGACCAGATTGCTTAAAGCCCCATCCAACCTGGCCTTAAACATTTCCAAGGAATTCACCATTCTCCCTTCTAGAGTTTTTAGAAATTGTAAACTTCTGAAGTTGTAAAAACTAAAAAAAATAAAAAAAGTGTAAAAACAAAAATGTTGTAACCTCCCCCTAAAAGTTTTAAACTAAATGTCAGACTTATATCAGCTTATAAAGGTACTCTGTAGGCCCTGAATCTATGTTCAAAGGTATAGCACTATCTCTCTTAATTTTGAATTTTATCCTTTCTGCACATGATTGACTCTAGGATAGTCTCAATTATTTGACCTCTTTCTTCTAACTCTGTTTGCTTGCCTGCGTTGCCAATACATAAAGTTTGACAGGAATAAATTAAACTTTAACACAGAATTGAATCAGAAAACTTATGAATTTATGCCTTACGTAAATTTGATAAAAATGACAGATGCTTGCACAACTAACTTACCTGAAAATCTGCAGTGCTGTTAGAAAGATTATCAGTCCCCAACTCTATGTGCTGCATATTCAAAAAATACCATTTTACTTTCACCCAGTGTGGTTGTTTAACCTTGACTGGATGCCAGGCACCCACCAAACTGCTCTATCACTCCCTTCCTCAACAGGACAGGAGAAGAAAATAAGATGAAAAACCCCTTGTGAGTCAAGATAAAGGCAGATTACTAATCCAGAAGTGAAGGTCCTGAGCACATAAGCAAAGAAAAATAAACCCAAAGGATTTTATTCTCTACTTCCTGGCAGCAAGAAATGTCCAGGCACTTCCCAGGAAGCAGGTCTTCAGCATGGGTAGTGGTTGCTCCAGAGGGCAAGCGTAAATCACAAATAATTTGTCCCCTCCTGCCTCCCACCCACTGTTTTTCCTCCTTTGTCTTAGCTTTTATTGCTGACAAGATGTCATAGGATACGGAATACCCATTTGGTCAGTTAGGATCAGCTGTTCTGATTATATGCCCTCTCAGGATCTTGCCCACCCCCAGCCTTCTGGCGTGGGAGCAGAATGTTGAAGAAACAGTGATAATACAGATACCAGTGCTCAGCAGTGGTAGAAACACTGGGGTGTTGCAAATACCTTTCTAGCTACCAATACAAAGCACAGAACTATGAGGTTTGCTATGGGGAAACTGAACTTCATCTCAGCTAGAGACAATACACCTGATTTTTTTTTTTCCAAAAAACATAACAATAAATTAAAATTACAACAAAAAAAAATACTGGAACTTTTTTTAAGTTTATATTCTGTGGGCATTCTATTCGTTCTCCAAAGTGATGAGAACTCAATTACTTTTAATAATCAGGCAGATGTACAGACACATGATATGTCCACAGACAAATTCTGGGGCTTTATAATGCATATGGAAATTAATACTGAAGTTAGCCAAGGATTTAAAAGAAACAGAAAACTTTAAAGTCCTTACTAAACCACTTCTTTCTAATAGGATTAATAAGTGCTGGACTTCATTAATTTTATGTATTCATTCTGAATTAGGTGCTCTCCTCGTGTTTAGCAAGGTAAAGCTAATATGAGTTCAGGCTCAAAGTAGTCCCTAAACCGGAAAATTTCTCTTTACCTTGTGTTTCTCAGATTTTAGATCCATGTGTATTTTATTGGCGCATTTTTTTCTTTTTTCTTTTTTTTGAGAGAGACAAAGACTAATATTATCAGTGAAATTCATAGTTATAATTCATAGTTATAATAATGCTGTGTGTGCTACTGGATGGATGCTGCTAAGCATCAGCTAGACTAGCAAAGGTCAATAATATTTCAGATGTACTCAAAGAACTGATAAATTCCATTACCATGTGAGAATCCAGTTCTGAGTCAGGTGATCACATTTTAACCCATTTCAGATGACTTTGGATTTTCATCAGTATAAGTGTCTTTGCTGATTATGGTTTATTTGTATATGCAAATTTGTTCTTTCAGAATTATGATAGCACTCTGGAAGAATCTGAAGGTTGTTATGCTCTTGCTCACGTGTGCAAAGTTAAGGTTGATTACTGATGACATCTAAATAAAAAAGGCTGAAACCTATGACATCCTAAAAAAAGAGATTGGACAGAGGCACATGTAGTGCAGCAGTCACATGGCTATCAGAACACAGAGTATTCTGCCTGCTAATGATTAGAGAAGATTATAAGAAGCATAAAAAGACTTTGAAGTCATTGCAGTTTTTATAAATGAGAAGCAACATGGTGAAACGTGGAGTCTTAGAGAAGCTGAATTATTTTTGTTCCTATGAATCACTTTTGCTTATGTGGGTAGGATATTGCATGGAAATTATCCCGTAGCTGCAACTGCAGTAATTTGCTTTTATATTATTATAAGTATGAATAGAGAAGTATCTAAAAAGACAAATCTCCACTCTTTTTTTAAAGAAGAATAAGAAGAAAATCGCAGGGAACTAGAGGCTCATCAGTCTATCAGACCATGTGTAAGCCATGTGCAAGAAAGACAAGAAAATAATTAGAAACAGCTGACAAAGAAGTAGCAAGACCCAATCATGCCTGGTCCATTTGATAGCCTTCAAGGAAGAGAAAATATTCTCTGTTGACTATGTAATATCATTAAAGACCAAAAAGGTGAGATAGAAAACCTCATAAAGTCCAAAGGCAATAACCAGTTGTATGGAGCAGCTGATATGATGGAGAAAGCTGCTATCTAGAGGGATCACCAGAGGCTGAAGGAAGGGAGAACTGAACATGACCCTCAAGGTGGAGCAGGAGATTGGCTCAGAAGAGTGCTGTGCAATCTATCTGGGACTCTCTCCTTCAAACACCCCTTTCCTGTAACAATACTCAGAATACTTGAGTCAAAACATGCTTAGGGCTGGTCCTCTACACCATCCCAAAAAAGCATTTGTGTCAATTTTGCAGAAGATTTTTAGCGTGTTTTTGAAGACCTCCTGCAATGGAGATGTCAGGGTTGAACTACCCTGTAAGGAGACAAGCTGGGGGTGACATCAAAGCAGACTGTCCAATGAATGCCTCCAACAAAAATGCAGATCCACAGCATCCAAACAAGAAGAGCAATGTAGGTCAAGTGAGGATACTCAACTTTAGCCAATGGACCAGCATGCAAATCTGTAATGAAAAGGCAGATTGGAGTGCAAACCAGAAAAGAAAAGCAATCCAAGTTCAAACTCACTAAGGTACAAGAAGAGACACAGCATACCTTCTGTGCAACTTAGGCAAGGAGCAGACCAGGCAGGCTGCACTTATGTTCTTATCATGGTGAAGCTTTTCCTAAAATCTACCCTGAGTTTTCTTTGCTGCAATTCAGGTCTATTTATTTCTTGTTTTATTGTAGATACAGGATGTCAATTATTGCCTTCTTTTTAAAAATAGGTTTGGGGTTTTTTTGTGGGTTTTTTTGTGGTTTATTGTTTTGTTTGTTTGTTTTTAACACAGATGAATATAAACACATCTCCTTAGCACAAATTCTCTTAAATTTGTGGTTGTCCTCTGATAATTCTGGTTTTTTCCCTGTGGAATTTCTTGAATTACCCTCATTTTCCCAGATATACAGTGTCCAAATCTCATTTATCTGATGTCTAAAGAGCAAAAGGAAGAGAAGGAAAAAAAGATTATTTTACCCCTCTTAGGGGCTACAGTTTTTTCAGATAGAAAAAAATATTTTCCTTTTTTTTTTTCCACAACTATTATATTGACTTCTGCTCTGCTTTGCAGTATCTTCCAGATCCACTTCAGCAGACGTAGTGCATAGACATATGAAACCACTGCTTAGCAAGAAATATCAAACAAAACAGACAGAAAAAAACATGGACAAGACGAAAACCAAAACCAACCAAACAAAAAAAAAACAAACATCAAAGTCAAGAAAAAAATAAACTAAAGCATTTTTTAAAATCCAAATGTGATGTTGCTTTTTAAATTACTTACATATCTTCAAGAGAACCATTTTAGCTTGTTTCATTGCAGAGAAACTTAGTTTTGCTTTCTTGAGGCTGCTTATGCTCAAGTATCCTGACCTCTGTTAAAGAACCCCCTCTTTACAACCAATTTTGTCTCTGAAATATTGTAAATAAAACTCAGGACAATTCTCTTTCTGAGAAGAAGGAAAAAAAAAAAGAGAAGTTCCCTCTTTGTTTTTAAACCTTCAATGATAAACACCAAGAAAAAACACCCCTAAAAAAACCTCATAATGCCAAGGCCAGCAGTGGGAACTAACCTTTTCTACTTAACTTTCCCATGTTAAGATGTACAGAAATATCACCTCCCATATTCAGTTCATAAGCCTTCCTCCTTCAGATTTATCAGTTTGTAGTTTATAAATTAGGTATCAAGATACAGTGTAGCAGACTCTGGACTTTAAAGGATGGGTAGAAGAGCAGGAATAACCAGAGCAAGGGGAAGGCCAGACCCTTTCAAATCTCAGGCACACAACAGAGTTGCTAAAATAGATCAATCTGTTATTCAGACTGTGTCTGTTGACTTTCTCCAAGCTTTGGTGTGACCTTTGTGCCTTTTAAGTAAGTAATTTTTGAGATCCTTCTGCTTAGAAAACTCTGTTTTCTGGAGGCAATCCTGAGGGATAAATTGCATGAACCCTTAGCAGACTATTACCTTATACAAGACCTTTCTCACCTCAATAGATCAAGCATCCCAAGAGCCTAAGATCTAAGTTCCATCTATGTCAGTACTGAATGTTTAAGGAAAGAGAGTAAGAAACAGGGTGAAGCAAGCAACTGGTAAATAAGATTTTTGACATTAATAATAAAGGATCATAGATTTTGTAGTTACAAGGCAGTGATGGGTCTAAGAGCTTTGTCAGGGTTTGTCTTGGTCTGACCTGATTTTAGACATTCCCTATTGGTCTAGTGACCATTGCCCCATTCATGCTATAGCTAAAAATCTGTGAGTTCCACATACAGTACAGGCATGAGAAACTCAGTGATAAAGTTACTGCTTAATAATGCCTGGTTAATACTCTTTTAGTCACTTGCTTTCACATTTTCCTTTAAAATAATGGCACCATTCTTCTATAGCTGTTTCTATTGACTTATACTTCACTGTTGAGGGTCTCACATGTAGTTTTTCTCCTATGAGAATTTTACATCTGAGTAATCCACAAGTAAACCGTAGTATTTCTATTGGTACACCTTTTTTTTTTTTTTGATGGCATTTTATCCTAGTCCTGTGCACAGATAAGAAAAAAGTATTCTCTTCTTGTGATACTCTGATTAATTTTCCAAGAAACAGCTTGGTGATGACATCTAATTTATTGTTTGTGTCTTGCATGAACATTTACCTACATTACTTGGAGTAATTGAAATCTCCTTTACAACTTCTCATCTCCATTAGACACAGATGGATAATGCCATTTCAGATGCCCTAAGGCAATGGAAGCTTCCACACAGAATTGAGAGGTGTGACACAGGTCTTTAGGGTGATATCTGATCTTCTACACCAGCAACTGGGTACCATACACAGCACCCTAAGGAAATGTCACTAGACACCTTTATGCTGTCAACTGAACCATACCCTCTGTTTCTTTATCTATAAAAAGATTGTCCATCTGAAGCTAGGTAAGTCTGATAGAAAACATATTTTAAGTTCCTTCATTAAAACAACAAACCATGCATGTCTTGTACACTTCCAAAGTGAATGTCTAGTCATAAAGTGCTACTCAAAATCTGTTTTCACTAGGATGGCATTACATATGAGATTCAACCATTAAATTTTTTTAAGAACTTAGTGCTTGAAGCAAATCCAAAAATATCTTATAATTCACAGTTCTATTAAAATCTATATGAAGTTCATGGCAGTGTTGACCCACATTTGCAGCAATTAAGAAAATAATACAATTAACATCAATTTCAATTAATTTCACCCTGGTTTCTAACATATAACACAAGTCCAATTATTTTAGGATTCTTTGAAGTAGTAGAAAGCACATTATATAAGAGAGAAAAAATGCACAATACAGTTGCCACATGTAGAAGCAGTCAATTTGCATGGTTATATAGCAAAGCTTATGGCAAAAGCTAAGATATTAAAAACACTTTCATTGTATTTCTAAATTCACTTTTATCTTTTAAGGTCTGCTTTCATCTCTTGGGATACTTGGAGGGAAAAAAAAAGGCAGCTACTGTACATAAAAATCACACTTAGTTGTAAATTACCTTGTATCTGTGAAAAATAAAAACAACTAAATATTCTTCACATCTTTAAAACAATACTGAAATTGTGTTCTGTAAGGTAAATTCAAGTCAGAGAAGAAATTAAGTCAAAAGTAGCAATATTAATAGAATATAGACTCTAGATAAGATATAGCAGTAAACTAACTGTGGAAGTATATAACAACTGTGTTGACAAGCTTCAGAACACAGGCTGCAAAGTGTAATGAAATGTGGTTTTGAATACACTCAAGGAAAGAATGCATGACAGTTTTTGAAGAGGGAGTTATAAACATGAAAAGATATAGCTGATCACCCTGTGCTATTAAACATGAATAAAATTGCTGAGGAGAGNATCATCTAGTTCTGACCCCCAGCCATGCTAAGGGACACCTAGAACAGGTTGCTCAGAGTCCCATCCAGCCTGGCCCTGAACACCTCCAAGGATGGGGCACCCACAGCTTCTCTGGGCAGCTTTGTTTCAGTGCTTTACCACACCCAGCGTAAAGAATTTCTTCCTAACATCTAATCTAAATCTTTCTTCTCTTAGTTTAAACCCACTCCCCCTTGTGCTATCACTATCTGCCTACATAAAAGGTTGCTCTCCAAATTTTGTAAGTCCTTTTAAGTGCTGAAAGGCCTCAGTGAACCTTCTCTTCTCCGGGCTGAACAACTTCAACTCTCTCAGACTGTGTTCATAGGAGAGGTGTTCCAGCCATATGATCATCCTCAGGACCCTCCTCTGGACTTGCGCCAACATGTCCATGTCTTCCTGAAACTGTTGTGATGCTAGAAGTCACTGTCTCTAAGCTGTATAATCAGAATCGTATGGGTGATGAGTCTTCATTGTGCATTCATCACTGGCCTCTGGATTCCTGGGAATCCTTCAGAGTCAGGCATTCAGTGAAAGCTTCCTGCTTCCACAAGTTTGTAGGCAAAAGAAACTGCAAAAAACAACATTCCAAACCTTTGAGATCTGGATGGGTCATGTGCATAAATGTATATGTACATATATATATACGCACACGGTTGTCTTCCTAAAAGAAGAGATGGTACCATGAAAAATTTTGTCACAAGCAGTTTTGGGTTGGGTGGCCACAAAAATAAAATCACATCATTCAATGACGTATACTGTAAAATCTATTTACAAAGTTGAATGGTTCTAGACAGCTGTATAGCAATTTCTAGTCTAAGGTCTTTCTCTACAACAGAGACAAATGTTAGACCCACACCCATCTTGCCCCTCTGGTCCAATTATATCAGGAGCTCAGAGGAATGGGACATGTGTTGCTGTCTGCATCCTGTCCGGGCTCCCAGTTCGCATGTGTGGAAGTTCCAACCCAGACTCAGCCCTCTACAATGTCAGATATCCAGGAACATGGGTGCCTGCCTTAGACCAAGAGGGCTTTTGCCTTCACTATTTATTCCTTTCTGCATTCTTAACATAAACAACCAGTGACCTCACTAAGAGAATAGCCCCAGACCGGGTATCCTTGACTTTCTCTGCACTATAGACTAACTAGCATTTATCACCAGGGTTTCTGTAACCTTCTGGTCTCCAAACTCAAATTTGTTACAATATTTTGCAGCTAGCAATCCTTGTATACCAAGATTTATGTTTGTTTCCTTGTTTTCCTAGCTCATTTGACTAGCATTAGTCTAGTTTGGTGGAGCTGGACACATACTGTTGATATCTCACTTGTCTTAGCTTTCAGGCTGGGTTTAGCCTGTGAAATTATTGAAAAAATTATTGAAGTTCTATTGAAGTGAAAATCAATAGTTGCCAGTTTCTGTTGTCCACTTCTGGCATATGAGTATTCCCTTGTGGGTCATCTGGTATTGCTGATTTATTGTTCATGACCAGAAGCAATGCCTATGTCTGCAGTTAAATATAGGTTTCTGAGTTAACATAGAACAAACAAACACCATATAAAAGTGTGTTTCTGTTTTAAAATTTTACCCACATATCATATACATGTACAATGCAAAATTATTGGTACCAAGGAGTTGTCCTTATAGAGAAAATAGTAATCACAGAGAAAAGCAATCAAAACTGTAAATATTCAAAACATGTTTCTACCTGTTTAGAAAACTGTCAATGCAAGCAACTCAGCTGTTTGCTAAGAATAAAATGGGGGACTGGGTCATCAGGAATATTCATATCTTCCATCACAGAAGCTACCATTTTGAAAATAAGGAGTCAGACTAGTCCTTTATAAAGATACTGCATTTCTAAACCAGTAGCTGTTCTTACACTGTGGTACATTAGATGCCCAGTAAGATTTAGCAGTACTAGAAAAACAGTACTCAAAACCATCAGACTTTCAACAGTACTCTCTTATAGTGCGTTGAGCCATATCTCTGGAATTTGGCAAAAGTTTAAGGGGATGTTACTGCTATCTGTAAGGGTCCAGGAACTGCTTGGAAATAACAGACAACATCTTGGGGACAATAACAATGAATAAACTAGCATAAGCTCATTATGCTTGTGCCTATGTGATAACATTTTCAACAAAATCAGGGATTTATTTTCTTGTTTGTTTGTTTTACTGGGATAAACTTGTTAACATATAGCCTTCCCAAATACCAATCAATAAATAATGAAAATTAAAATTATTGGGATTGTTTATATAACATTATTGTTAGCTTGCTCTGCATAGTATTTTCATTTGAGTTGTAGCATACCTTTAGTACAAAAAGGAGTCTTTAACATATGGTTACACTTCAGAAAAAAAAAAGAGAGAACATTATATGTTGCATTAATCAATGTTAAACTTCTTATTTTCACATATTCCTTATAACAAGTTTATACCCGAGCTGATACCTTCAAATACAGCTATGAAAAATGTAAAGATTGGTAAAAAACTTTTGGCAGTTTCTTTTTCCTTAGTTCCTGCTCTGCAAACATTTAAATAATAGTGATATACTTATTAATTAAAATAAGTATCTATCTCATTCTTATTTTTTTTCTTTTTTTGTCTGTCATCTGTTCTTGTTCATCCTGCCATTGTCGGTGCTCTTTTACACTGCAAGTATAACTCTGAAAGCATAGTTCTCTTAAGAAAATCAGCCCTCTTAAAAATTTATTTTCATACTGAAAATTTCTTCTTTGCCAAGCTATGCATTCAGGCATATTTTTATATACTTGTTCCAAAATGAGATAGTGTTCCAGAAGGAATAAAGTATTCAAGGTTATATTAACTAGACAGGTGGAAAAAATCAAGGGTACAGTGGTGCAAATAGGTAAAATTATTTTTCTTCCACTGATCAATGGGAGATAGCAGTAAGACCATGACTAACATACTAGCCTAGCCCAAGTGAAAGCTTTTTTTCTTATTGAATTTGATATGGTCTGAATTCCAATATTAGAACCATAGTCCAGGAAATAATCTTCACAATACTCTGCCTGTGTTATTGCATACACTTCTGTACAGAACTGTTTAATATATCTTGTTGAATATAAAATCTTTGTATAATCAATTTTAGGCAAAGAGCTGTACTTTATATTTTTTGAAGAATGTTTCAAGAATATTTTTTTCACTTCAAACTGTTTGCAGAACTGTATTCATTTCTGAGTGCTGGAAAAATAAAACACAAAACTACACTTGCTTGTTTCCAAATAATGCAGAATCAGAGTTCCTTTGACCACATACATATATCTACTTTTGAGCTGGTCTACATTTTTATATTGCTATTTTTTATAAATAATGCAGAGAAGTATGGTTAGTCTGAATAGATAGAGGCATCTCTACTCAGAAGAGATGAGTTACGGCCTAGATGTGCCAGTTTGTGACCATTACCTTAAAAGAGGAGCAGGGTGACTAGCTCAGATATAAGTGTTGGTGTAAAAGTATTTTCATAGAGCACATCTTTATCTTGAAGGAAATAGGGGAAATTTTAGGGATAGTTTTATGTGCCTGAAAATAAAGACTATTTAAGCAAGCAGAAAGAAAATAAGGAACTACTACTCAAACTTCATAGCCATAATCACTGATTAGGAAAACCTAAGGACAGATTCAGAGAAGATACATCTCACCTTGTTAGAAAAAGAAAAAAAAAAAGAGACAGTAGGAGAAGCTACAGCTCTAACTTTCCCTACCCTTCTTTTTCCTTTTCTGCAGCCTCTGTTACTGAGCACAGGGAAGGAAAAAGTGAGAGATATTTTCCATTATAAAGAGCCTGCAAGACAAATCAATACCATGTTAATGGTGGTGGCTAAAAAGACTGCAGATATCTCACACATTCCTACTACAGTCTCAATTTACAATAGTTCATGGTTTGCACTAGACACTTCAGGCAGTGTAGCAATGTCTTCATGAATACCTAGGGTGGGAAGCCATGTTTCAGGCTCACTGGCTTCAAAGCTTGGTTTCAAGTATAAAAATAGCATCATGAAATAGAGTTGCATCAATGCCTGTCTGAACAGAGAAACTCCAAGGCTTTTATGTTTATCTCATCAGTCACTACCTACCTACTCAAAATGCTCCTTGAACCATTAACAGTATAAACAAACCTAGTGAAAAATTGGATTGACTGCAATTCTAGGGGGAAAGGGAAAAGTTCTCTGTAAGGAAGCTCCTGAACATCTCACAGATTAAGGTGAAAGAGAATCATTCACTTAGGGAAATACTTTTATATTGTACCCTGTGGTGTTATAAGAGCTAGGAAAAAACCCTCTTCTGTCTCAAAAACCTATTGTTTACATATGATTTCATTGCTAAATAATATTTTTAGAATGCCTTAAGTGCTCCAAGTACTTTTGAAACGTGTTTGTCTGAAAAATGCATCTGCATGAAACAAAATGTTACAGAAACCTACGGGAACTACCAGGAAAATGTTATTTTGTGTGAATCCTGAGTCCTACTTGTTTTCTACACATCCAAACTACATGAAAATAGGGAAAATTAATTTTATAATTGTCATTAAAAAATGTGTATTTTTCTTAAACTAATAGCAATGTGCTTCTGTTTAGATTTAAAATTCATTTTCCTTGAAAGTAAAAATAGGAAAATACATTATTATCCAGGAAAAAAAATAAACAAAAAATAAAATATTCAGTCAATTTTTTTTTGTAATTTAATATATCATTGGATTTTGAAATTGTTCATGTTTTTCTTTTTCACTCTGACATGGGATCACTAAAGAAAACATTTAGAATCCTCAAAAATAGTAAGAAAAAACCTTTTTTTTTTTATCCACTACTGAATTACTTTTTTGGGCTTGCTATCTAAGTGGAAATACACATTCAGCAGTGTGACAAAGTCTTAAGATCTGATTAGTGAGAGATACCTCTGCCCGAATTAAGGTGCAAAAGAGACCATATGCCAAAGTCAATAATACAGATCTTATTTAACAATCAAATGTGAGGTAGACAGACAAAAAGAAATAGAAGAGATAGGAGAGAAATAGTGAGTGAGAGAGAGAGACATCAAGCAGAAGATAGGCATCACCAATGGATCCAGTGGCATCCTGTTGGTCGTGCTTCACTCTGGGTTTCTTGGCATTGGGTCATTCAAAATTCGCTATTTATACTTTTTAGCAAACAAGGGAAATTAATGCTAATTGGATGCAAAGTTGTCCTATTCTATTGGTTAAAGGATTCCCTTGTTCTAATGCTAATTAGTGCACAACCTTAGTGTTTGTTTTCTTTTGAGTAAGTGGGTTTCCTTGATTGGAGGACCGTGAGTCAGTGGGTTGTGATCTCCCCTGTGCCAGAATTGCTTTTACCCAGTCAGAGCTGATTTCAGCACAGTTGCTGAGCTGGCTAACTTTGTGATCCAGAAATTCTGCATTCTTTGTGTCCACAATCAGAGGTACATAATTCTCCCCCAGATTTCTTAACCTCACCTTAGGTCTGAGATCATCATCATCATCATGGCTAGGCTTCACGAACGAAGATTTGCAAGGGCTCTAGCAATGCTTGCTACAAGCACACTGGTGGATAAAAAGGCCAATGCGAGATCGGCAAGTCAGATCGCAAAACGCACAGAAGAAAGTCTTCATTGTCACTGCTGGCGAGGCACAGTTCTTCTTGCGTTGCCTTTTTTCCTCAAGACTGATTCTGCATGTGTTCTCAAAGGAAGCAGCGGCGTTATAGATGGTGTGTCTTCATTTCTCCCGACTGGAGGCCAGAGTGGACCATTGATGGTGGTCAGTATGGCCAAGGCTGAGGTGTTGTTTCAGGGAGTCCTTGTATCTCCTCTTTTTTTGACTCCTCTCATGCAGCAGCCAGTGGCGAGATCACCGCAGAACACAGTCTTAGGGAGACAGTGATCCTCCATCCTGGAAACATGCCCTGCCCAGCACACCTGCGTTTTCAGCAGCATGGCCTCAATACTGGTGATCTCGGCCTGTTCAAGGACAGATACATTTGTCCTGTAAACAGACCAGTGGATGTTTAGGATTGTACGGAGGCAGCGCTGATGGAAGCGTTGGAGGAGTTGCAAGTGGTGGTGGTAGATGGTTCAAGATTCAGACCCATACAGAAGAGTAGACAATANTCCAAGATCTGCCACAGGCCTTTTCTGCTCACAGTGTCAAAAGCTTTGGTGAGGTCAGCAAGAGTTACATAGATCCCTTTGTTCTGTTCCCTACACTTCTCTTGCAGTTACCTGAGAACAAATATCATATCTGCGGTACTCCTGTTGGCTCTGAAACCACATAGGCTTTCAGGTAGAAGTTCATCTGCAATAGCGGGTACTAATCTGTTCAAAAGTATTCTTGCAAGGATTTTACCAGCAATGGAGAGCAAAGTGACACCTCGGTAATTTGAGCAGTCTGATTTTCCCCTTTCTTCTTGTACAGGGTGATGATGACTGCATCACGGAAATCTGCTGGTAGTTTGCCTTGTTCCCAGCAACGCACAATGAGCTCGTGAAACTTGGCATGGAGTGCTTGGCCTCCATGCTTCCAAACTTTGGGTGGGATTCCATCAACCCCAGCTGCCTTGCCAGTTTTCACCTGCTGTATGGCCTTAAGAATCCTCAGGATGTAGGTTTGGTTTGAGTATCCTTCTCTTAGATGGATGGCCTTAAAGGGCTAAGCAAGCTCCATCTGTCAGGGTTTGATGTTAGAGTTGTCCTTCTCCTAGGATGGTTGCTGGGAGGCTAGCAAGCCCATTCTGCCTGTGGACACACTTTATCTGACCCTTCATTTGAGACCTGACTAGCATGGGAGACCCTGCTGGAGGCATGTACCACTGCCAGCACAGCTCACAACCTCATAAGGGCATGCAAGCTTCTCCCTCAATATAAGGGTGTGTCCATGGAGAAGAGGTCTGAGATAACACCTAGACAATCATACCACCTTTATCTTGTCTCAAGTTCCTGCTCTTATGGCTTATCTGGCAGTCCAAGTTCCAGGTATCCACAAGGCATATTTTAGGTGAACTTCAGTGGTCATTAATGGTCACAAATGCCATCTGTCCCATGACTTGGGGTGATCTTTGTTAGACTGGTGATATGTGTATGGGCAGTAGCTCTTTACACAGTTTGAATTTACTGTTTCTTTACACAGTAGGAATTTTTGTCCAGATGCTTTAACCAGGATGAGCCAACCAGATCTTGTCTCTGCCAGATCTGGAGTTAGCACCATCCTGTCACTCTTTTCTCTGTTTATCTCACGGCAAAGTCCTTCTGTGGCCTTAATGGTGTTTGAGACATGTAACTGTGTCCTTTTAGTCCTTACATATAGTCAAAGCAAATGTTGCATTTGCATTCTTCATAAGAACACACAAAAAGTCAACTTTCACTTCTAACTACTGTGACTAATGCCTACATCAGGAGACCATCCACCACTGGCTGCTTTCTGTCTCATTTACTTACTGTGACAGGCTGATTTTGGTAGTATATTGGTTTTGACTGGGACCTAATTTTATTCACAGCAGTCGTTGACGTGGTGCATTTTGAATTTTTGACCACAGCAGTCTGGATAACACAGGAATGTTGTGTTGAGCAGAGGTTACACAGTAGCAAGGCATTTTCTGCTTCTTACAGTGCCCCTCAGTGAAGAGGCTGGGGGTACCATAGGTTAAGAGGAGGCACAGCCAGGACAGCTAACCCAAAATGACCAAAGGGATATTCCATAATAAGTCATGTTCAGCAATAAAACCACAGAAGGAGGAGAAAATGGGGACACGCTTCAGAGTTATGTCCTTTGTCTACTCATGTAAGCATTACACCTGATGAATTCATTTTCCCCAGAAATGGATAAACATCGGCCTTCCAAAGGGAAGTAGTGAATAAATTCCTTAATTAACCTTGCTTGCATGCACAGCTTTTCTTTACCAATGAAAATGTCTTTATCTCAACCCATGGGTCTCTCCCCTGTTCTTCTGGAAGGGAAGTGAGCAAGCAACTGTGTGCTAGGGTTAAGCCACAAAATGTAGCTTCATTCTACCCCATGTAAAACTGCTTAAATTTCTAATAGAGACATTGTTCATACTTCCAAACAGCTCTCTAAAAATAGAAGATTACCAGCGCATCCAGCTGTTTTATCCTACATTACAAGATTCTTATTTAATAACTAACTTTAGTGAATTTGGTGAGCTAGATATTTCAGGTCTTAAATGAAATTTGAAGAGGCTTTTTTTTTTTTTCTTCGTGTAAGGAAGATGTCTGATGGTGTTTAGCAGTCTGGTGTACCATCTATCTTTAAAAAGAAGTGCATGTTCATGTTTGTGTGATGAGACACACTACATAAAATTGTAAACTCTCATTACTTTAGATACATTTCCTAACTTAAATCTTCTCTCGGTCCTGAGTTTGGCCTTTAATATTTTGTTGTCTCCTTACTGTATCACTGTATATTTCCTAAAAGAGTATTCACTTTCTACATAATTATTTAACTTTATATTGTAAGATAGCATTCCACTAGCAATAATTATAAGGTCTTCAGCAGGTATCATCAAAGTTGATGCCATTTAACATGCTAGTAATAAGGAAGTTTGCTACCATGGATGCAGCTGCATACACTACAGAAATAACTTTACAGTTTATTTCATTGTTCTGTGCATATCTAAGTTAAAACAAAGCTCTCATTTGAAATGCACTCTTTTCCAAGAAAAAATTAAAATCTGGTATCTAATGAAGAAATGCATTTTTAAATTATTTCTGTTCTTTCTCTTGAACTATAATTATCAAAGGATTGCCATGAAAAGAGCTAAAGGCTATAATTAATATTATTCTCTTTTTCTTGGATGAAGCATTTAAATACAGTGCATTATTTCATTGATGTCCCTGAAGACAAAGTCATGCCAATCCTTTTTTTAGAAACAAGTTTCCTACCCAATTTCTCCTCCTTACAACTTTGAACAGCATGTTCTTTTGCAGTTCCCAAATGTTTGGAAATACTTTCAGAATAACAATGAAATCAAAGACATGAAGGCTACAATCATGTTAACATTTTTCACTGCATTTTTCACAGTTAATTATTAATAATTATTTTCTGATTCTTCTTGCACTGTTTTAATGCATCAAAATTGGCCTGCAGAGGGTTCCAGAGATTTTCTCTACAATAACTTTAGTACTTTAAGGCTGTGTAGACAAATTAACTAATCAACCTGCAAATTTTTTTTTTCCTTTTGCACAGTGAAAATGAGGTAGAAGAAAAAAGTCTTGAAAAATATCAATGAGTTCAAATGTTTTAAGACCAATTTTTCTTAACCATCTGTCCTTCCTCTTTGTTGTAGCCTCACAGCTGTCCAGTTGTTTGTTTTTTTTTTCTTGTTTGTTTTCTAATTGTAAAATATACATATGGGTCAATTATCTGAATAAATTTGCTATTTAAGACTTTTTTTCTTAAACTGAAAAACAAATCTCTGAAAATTTAAGTAAGATCTGAGAGTCATCTTTTAATACTGAACTCATTTCTATAGTAGCAACCTTTTGTTTCTCTTGCAATATCCCTCCAAAATAGTGGTTATAAGTGAGAATACCTGCCTACTTAATTAAAAATCATTTAAGTACATTAAAAAATTCTCTTGTTTGTCCATTTCAAAACACACCTGGCTTTCACTTCAGTTTATTCACTCATCTGCAATAGCAGCAAGAGCTTCATATGCTGTGTAGGGTTTTTTTGTGTGTACATATACATGCACCACACATATACCTTAGCTTGTCCAAAACTCTGAAAACTGGGAATAAAACTATCACTGATCATAAAAGGAGCAGGAATGATAAGCTGACATCAATAAATAAGTCACTTATTTATCTTCATCAAATTTTGCAAAATGAGAAAATAGTTTAGTAGTTTAAAATTGTTTTATTTATAATAGTTTAATGGATGATTCACCTGGAAAGGGGAGATGTATGTCTTTATGTATATAAATATATAAATATATGCATATGAGTACTTACATTTCAAAATAGCTCTGTCTTCTATTACTGAAACAGTAAGTTTAAGGGGCTTGTCATTCTGGTTTAGTTTTATTTTATTTTTTTTTCTTTTTTTCCCCCAAGTTTAAAAACTAGTACTTTTTTCCAGCTTGTATTTAAGAAACCATCAGAGCCTCAGGTTCTGAGTATACAGCGTTTAAATGAACTAGTACAGTGCACTTCACAAAATCAATTTTCCTAAGAGTTATTTTAGACTGGATGAATTACTTATGTTTTCAGATTTTTTTTCTTGATACTGTAATTCATGGAATGTAAAGAGACGAAGTGGAAGAGCACTGCAGTGGGAAAAAAAAAAAAAAAGAAAGAGAAAAAGAAGGGGAGAGAGAAAGAGGAATAAAAAAGGGAGGGGGGAAGGGGGAGAAGAGACAGAAAGAAGAAGGGAGAGAGAAAGAGAGAATGCACACCAGAACAAGAATGCACCCTACAGGCTTGACCCTGAACTCGGATACACAAGCCTGCATTGCTGAGCATTTTGTTAAAACAGCTGCTACGCTCAGACAAGGTGAAAATTTGACATCAGAAGTAAACCCTAGTTTTCTGATGTTTTTAATGGTGAAAATTATATTTTCAATAACTTCAATAACTGAACAAATATAAATTGCAAATATAGTCAATACACTGATTTAGGAAGCTGATATGTTTTTTTGACATTAATTGCTACACTTTTCAAATGTCTCTCCTGCTTTCTTCTGTTATTAACTTCTACAAATGAAAATGTTAAATAATCTTGTAAAACCTTAACATGACTGTATAAACACAGAGTCATCTTAGAATTAGTAGAGCATGACTGTCATGACATTATTTGGTTCTACTTTCCCATTCAAGAAATAAAGTCTTTAGAGTGCAATTTTTTCTTTAATGCTTTAATAACATCCTTGTAAAACAAACAAATGAAAAATAAAATTGTCATTAAGACCCAGGACAAGGCTGATATTTTCAGGAAACAGGTCTTGTTCAAGAACAAATTCCAATCTCTGCGTGATTAGTTTACTATAAATATTTTCTTAGGCAATCAAAATAGACAACTTCATTAAAATTCAATTTCTTCTTCAGTTTGCTGTTACATATTTCCAGATTAATATTCTTAGAGTGTTAGTTGAAATTCATCATTGATATGCCTAGGCATTCTGACCTTGGAATGTTAATTCGAACACAAACATTTATCTCTGCCTTGTCACTGTTTTAGCTTGTGTCTTGTGAGCAAATCCCTTAGATGGGTGGATATCCATCACTTTCCTGCCATTGGCCTGTGTTGATTTATAGATGACATCTAAAAGTAGTAGTTGTTTTGAACAGTTCAATGCTTCATAAAATAAAGCAAGACATTTCATACTACTCCTGTGCTCTGGTAGTAACTACAACTATTCAATATTTCCAAGTATAATTTATCACACTGTGGAATAATACTCACATTGACTTCTCCCCTCTTTTTTCATTGCTTTAGGATTGTATTAGCCAGTAAGATGCCATGTGGTTGCTATATACTTAAAAGAGAAAATAATCCAAGCAAAATTCCTAGACAATCTTGCAAGTAAGTTTTAGTCATGCAGTTATGCTCTGGGAGCTGTGAATTTTCAGCAATGTTTCTAACATTCTACTCAGCAAAGCAGAGAGATGTAAGCCTTTTCAGTCTTCACAAAACAGTAACAAATATCAAAATGGAATAGATGTTTACCTATATTTGAGTATGAAGGACAGAGAATTTATTTCTATATGTATTTGATTAATTAGAGAGGATCAAAGGGAAATCATATAAATTATTTATTATGATAATGATAGCAATTTAGTATTTATTATGTATTGGCTTCTCCATGGACATACCCTTGTTGTGGGGGAGAAGCTTGCATGCCCTTATGAGGCTGCGAGCTGTGCTGGCAGTGGTACATGCCTCCAGTAGGGTCTCCCATGCTAGTCAGGTCTCAACTGAAGGGTCAGATAAAGTGAGTCCATGGGCAGGATGGGCTCACTAGCCTCTCGGTAACCATCCTAGGAGAAGGACAACTCTAACTCCAAACCTGGGCAGATGGAGCTCACTTAGCCCTATAAGGCCATCCATCTAAGAGAAGGATACTCCAACCAAACCTAAATCCTGAGGACTTCGCTGTCACCATCCAAGCTCACTAGGCCCTAGCAGATGAACCTTTGGAGTAAAGGGTGGGGCCAGTTCTGTGCATGCTGCGCCTCACATAAAAAATCCATTGCACAGGCTCTAGGGCTTCTCCCACACTTGCAAAGCCCTGTAGCAACAGGTGAGGGATGAAATGGCAGGTGATAAGGTGTACTGGAAGCCTCAGCCCCAACCCTGCATGCAGGCGGTTCAGGACATTGGTCGCTCGAGACTGACCTGGAGATGACAGTGTGGTTTGGCAGCATCCTGAACGACCAAGCAGCCTTTATCAAGGGGAGCACTGCTTGTTCCACATGGACAGGGACCTAGAAAAGGTGGTCTAACCAATACTCATCTCTACCCTTCACCCGTTTGGCTTGACACGGCCAATGGACATCTTCCTTGCGGTCAAACTAAATCAAAACTGAAAAGACAAAGGCATACACCTGCCTCCAAAGGTGTGTCCAAATTAAGTTGCATGTTGGAACACCAGAACCATGCTCGATTCTGCAGATAGTGGACGTCCTGAGTGTCGTTCTGCTCCAATTGCCCACAAACTGTCACAACTCAACATCGACATTGCAGCTTTCAGTGAAGTTCATCTCCATGAGGTAGGCAGATTTCTAATATAGAGGATTTTTTCCTGTCATGATAGCACTACTTTCTCTTGGGTTTTGTTGTTGTTGGTTTTGTTTTCTGTTTGTTGTTGTTGTTGGGTTTTTGGTTTGTTTTTTTTCCCTGAGGATTTTAAAAAATTCTAGGCTCTGTGCATTTTGATAAGATGAACATTTGAGAAGGCATTTCTTTTAAATTCTACACAGCCTAAATACTACTGATTGCAAAGGATTCTAAGATAGCAGGATAATAATTCAGATTGAAATGGACTTCATGGTCTGGCTATGCCAGCATTCTGGATGTAAGAGACAGCTGTGAGGTCAAGCCAGACTGCTTAAAAGTGTATCTAATATGGTCTTGAAAATCTCCCTCTATAAAAAGTGCATAACCTATCTAATCAATTTGTTTATTTGTATTTAATTCTACATACTTTGGTCACAATTGTTGAATGTGCACTAAAAACTAAGCTATTCAAATTTGAGAAGGAAGAAGTTAATTTTTTTACATTGGTATTATTTCCACTAAACTTTATAGGTAAATTTTAATCTTATTATCATTACAACGATAATAATTTACATTTAAATATAAAGATGCAATAAAGAGTTTTTGAGAGCTTCTAATGCTCATAAAAGAGTCATTTAAAAGAAATAAGGAAGATATGCATATTAATTTCCTTGTTTTGTGTCTTGTTTACTTTTCTGTAGAGTGAAGCTGATACAGGCAAATATCTGGCTTACATTATGCTCTAGGCTTCCCAAAGGCCTAGTACTTGTAAGGTTTAAAAAATTTAATACTTTCCCTGGAAAGATATTAATAATTACAATTTAAAAAATCGCAAAAAGTACTGTTTTGAAGAAAAATAAAACAAAAAACGACTTTAAAGAAAGTAGATGAACCTCTTACTCTTGGTATATAATAGTAACTTTGCAATTTCTTTTTCTTATTCACATTTTTATAGACAGCTATAATTTTTTACTAGTATTTATATTCTTTCTGTTTTCATAATTTTGCGCAGAAGAGTATTTTTCCCCAGTATTTTAGCAGTGTATATTATGAAACATATTGGAGTGAGTAATCTGTTTTTATTTTATAAACTTTAATCATTGAATTGCAGAGATTGGAAGAGTTCTGCAAGTCACTTGGCCCAACCTTCTGCTAAAGTATGTCCACATGATGCTCAGCACCTTGTCCACTTCAGTTTTGAAAATCTCTAAGAATAAAGAGTCCATCATGTCTCTGCAGAACCTGTTTGACTTCCACCATGGCCACTTTTTTCTCTCCTGATATTCAGACAGGACTTCTGCTGTTCCAAGCTATGCCTGTTGCTTCTTGTCCTATCCCTGTGCACCATTAGGTAGCACCGGGTTACATCATCATTACACCCTCCTTTCACAGCAGCAAGATCCGTCTTTGTCCTCATAAACAAATCCAGTTTTGTTCTGCCTTTTTTTTTTTTTTTTAGCTTTTCCTTGTGTGCCCTGTTTTCATATTTCTGAGGAGCAGAGAACTGTAAAAATCATCTAATGTTCATACTCTTTTTATCTAATGGAGATAGTTTTTTCATTGCAGAAGGCAAATTTGTTTGTCAAGCATGATTTTTCTTTGGGTAATCCACTCTGGCTAATCATATTCTTATTTTTTTTTAAGAAGATCTGAGATTAAACTGATTTCTATTTAGTTGTTCAGATCATCTTACTTCACAGTCTTGAAGATGAGTGTGATATTAGGTCTTTCCAGTGCTCAGGAACCCCTTTTTTCCCAAGGCTTATCAAAGATCACAAAAAATCAGCTTGTAATGTCCAAATGTGTTGATCACCTTTCCTAGCACCGTTGGGAACATCCCACCTGTCTTCATGGTTCCTAATTTGTCCTGCTGCTTTAAACATTCATTAGCAGTATTATCCTTGATTGTAGGTGATGCTTTATTCCTTTTATTTGGAAGGAAATAACTTTGGAAACTGCAAAGTGAGAGCTAAGAACTGACCAGTGAAAACTGACGGGGAAGTAACCAACAAAAAACAAGTAAACACCACTAAGTATCTTTGTCTCTTCTATGTCTTTTCGTCACTAGGTGCTCTGCTTTATGAGTGGTGAGACCAAATTTTTCTTAAGTTTGTCTTTGTTTTTTCTTTTCAGCTGATAAACTTACAGAAGTCCTTCTTGTTGACTTGTGTATCCAGTGCTAGTTTCAAGTCCAAGTGAGATTTGATTTCCTAGTTCCATCCTTGCATTCCTAGGTGTTGTCTCTATAGTCTTCCGGGTAACTCATTCTCACTTCCATTTCCTGTATACTTCCTTTTTCTGTGTACTTATCTGTTTCTCCATGCCAGCCTTCTGCTTCATATTAGACTCACAATGGAAAAGACTGTTGTGCTTCATATAAATTGTCTTTAAAGATCAACTAGTTCTGCTTGAACCCTTTGCCCTTTAGGAAAGCCTCTCAAGGGATTCTGCCAAGGAGATTCTTGAAAAAGGCCAAATTTTCTTCCCTTGAAGTCTAGTGTTTGTGAATCTGCTATTTGCCTTGGTAACTTCTCTAGAGATATCAAAATTTGTCATATGACAATCATATCCCCCAAAAAACAGGTTTTTCCTTGTTTGCAGTTATGTCATGAAGAACATCTTCCCTGTTCGTTCATATCTTTGAGCTATGTCAAGACAGCCCCATCTCCTCATTTCCCAAGCTGTCTTCCTAAGAAGCCTGTAATCATTCATTACAGCATCTAGGTCAGGCTACTTATTCCACCATCCCAGTGAGATCATAAGCTCTTCAACTGTGTATGGACTTCTAATTCCTAATTTTCTTCTTTTTCTGTGTGAATTCATTTACAGAAAGACTGTATGGAAACAATCTTTACCTTATAGAAGGAAATATTCTCATTTGAATAGCTGGTGGAAAGAGAGTATGTAAATATATAGTATAATGATATTTTATTTACAACTCTGATACTTGCAGATACCTGATTTCTCAATAAAACTTTTCTTTTAGTAGATTTTAGTACTGTTTTAGTAAACGTTTTTACCAAAGTTACTGAAGATGTTTGGGTTTTTTTCCTCAGAAAACATCAATGTTTAGAATTCTATAGTTGCTTGACAGCAAAAATGTAAAAAACCCAAAATAATTCCAGACTTTTCAATATTTTCAGTTGAGTTATAAGAACACTAAATTGTACTTCATCATAGGTGCATGTGAAGAGAATAACTGATGACCGTGTTTTATAGGTTCTCGAAATAGCTCTTTTCACCTTATTATCCATCCCTTTTAAGGACAACAAGTTTGTCCATGAGAAAACATATCAGTATGCTCCAAGCTGATGCCAAATGTCTACAATTGTAAACTCTCTCAGTGAGGTATGGCTATGACAAATCAGGGTGTTCCTATGCTTTTACTGTGTGTCATTTATGACAAAGAGACACTTAACTCTGGACAAAAAAGATTACTGAAAAGAAGGATATATATTCTCCAGTTGTAGCCAGTATTGGGGTGGGCCTCAGCAATGCTGTTTGTTGTACTAAGAGAAACTGAGCAGAATAGTTTTCTTTAATACATACAGATTAGTGGAATACAGGGGAAGTGGTTGAATAAGGTTTTTATACTATTAAAATATCAGGAACTATGCAGAGAAAATTTTAGCAGTATGCTTTACTATTTCTTCCTTGTTTTGGGATGATTACAGTCAGACTTCTTCACAGAAAAATGTGGAGCAGTGAAGCTGTCAGGCCATTGCTAGGATCTTACTGCCAGCAGGGGTGGAAACAGCAAAACAGGCTTTGAGGCAGTTGTGGTCAATCTGCATCCTGACCAAAAGCTCTAGTGGCAACAAGTTACTGTATTTTTTTCTGTATGGAGGGACTTCCATAGCTCTACATAGACTGAAATCCCTGCATTAAAGACTATAATCCACCTAGTCTCAAAGGTTTAAACTCTATTGCCAAGGCAAATGCACTATTCCTAATGATGGACTCATTTTATGGGTTGAGAAGTACAAATGGTTTCTTCACTATTTCTCAAAAGCTTTTTGCTTAGCCATAGAAGGAATGGACTGCTATCTAAAACTCATTGATTATGGAAGTATCAGCTTCCTATCACTACTTAGACACATCTCTAATTTGTGTATGTTCTAGATATTCTTGCTCTACCAGAGATATTTCTTCCTAGTTGTTTATATGTTAGTACTTATCTGAAAATTCAAACAGATGTGTAAACAGCTTTGTTAGCATTTACTTTTAAAGCTTTGCAAATGAATTTGCCACAACTGTGAACTGATCAAACAAGATCATTACCCAAGCAAATAGAACATCACAGTATACAGTTTTGGGGGGTTTTTTGTTTTTGTTTTTTGGTACACACAAAATAATTGAATGTTTCACACACAGAAAATACTTAATTTGTTCACATATCTAACCTATTTATTTCTTTTGAGAGAAACAAAAAAAAAATTCTCAAAAGCTGTTTTTCCCCTTTCAAACAGATTCTGTGCACTGCCTTTTGAGAAATTACTGCGTAAAGTTGCAGAGAAAGCTCAACTGAAGTAATTTAGAGACAGTAATTACCACCAGATTATTGTTATTGTAGTTCTTACCACACACCATGAAGCAGAAAATAAGAACCTCTGACTCATATAATACTTGAAAGATATTATAAAGATTGTCCACAGTCAACCTGTGTGTGTCACATCATTGAAAAAAATTAACAGAGAAAAGCAATCATCTAAACATGCTGTAGGAAGTTATGGTAATTTTAGGAGGCCATTTTTATATACAAATGCACATTTAGGCATACCTATAATTGGTGTTATCTATATTCCAATTAATACTCTTTATAGGTTAACCATGCCTGTGTACTTTTAGATGAAGAAACCTACCTAAGTAGTTGAACCATTTTAGTACCTGGTGCATTCCACATGTCAATGACAATCTGCAATCAGAGTACAAGTTAGCGTAGTGAATTAACATACTGAGCAAATAAAAAAAAAATCAGATAAATATTTTCAAGTTTGCAGAAAAAACCCAAATCAGATCACTGTGAAAGCTCTAGAACGTTTCATTGCACTCCCTTATTTCTTCCCATCATCAGTTATTCTCTTCCATTCTAGTTGACCTTTCCCTTCTGTCTGCACTATCATTCATTAGGAGAATTTTACCCGTAAGTACCACATTCCTCAAAAACAGTGAAGGAAGAACTAATTTACAATAAACCTCTCCTACTATACTATTTTTAGGTTTTATATTTTTATTTTAAAATAAGATACTTGCATAGTTGTATTCACAAAGATGCAAAGGTTTCATTGAATTTAGTGTAAAGAGGAAGTTAATGCAAAGCAAGAGTATATGCACTGTAGCAGCAGATGCTGTTTGCTACTTACCATGAAATCCTTCTGTTTCTCAATTCTTCTACCTTGTTAAAATTAATTACTTTACTAATTTATTTTTTTAAAGGTAGGATGCTATTCATAACATCTCATCTGAGCAACAAATTTAAGTGAATTAGCTATTTAATGATCTTAATCACTGGATACCAGGTACTTAGAGAAACAAGTTCTGTGCAATTTATATAAACATAAACTACAACTATTGCACATTTGTTCTCAAACAAAGATCACTCTGTCCAGATGTAGAAATTCAGAAACTTGATAACAAGTACAACACATATGTTTCTGTACTGATTTACATATAAAGCTTCAGTATTTGTTTTCACTGGATGAAAAGTCAAAATATCACCTTTCCAAAACTGCATTTTTCAAGATGATCTGACAATAACATAACTTCAAAAATAATCAGTCCTATACACATTCTTCTTTTGGAACAACTGTGAATCTTATGGTAATTGTTTTCTTGTCACCATTTCCTATTTTCAATTTTGGATTCCAAAATGGATGGCTTTTATTGTGTCATGGCTATCTGACTTGAAAGATGCATATGAAAAATTTATAATAGAAGATGTATCTTGATCAGTAAGGTTATTTATAATAGGTACAGTAAATACACAAATGCATATCGCTGACATAGTATTGGTATTGATATTAAACTGACACAAATAAAAATCAGGATTTATTGTGACAAGAAAATGTCTTATTTGAAAACAATTTTGGATTAATACAACATGAAAACAAATTGATTGTTGACAAGTTCTCAGTTTAGTTCATGTCGGGGTGGATCAAGGCCATACAAGAACCCCAAAGCCCTCAGACCAGTTTCCAGAAAAGTCTGAAAGAATGGACTCTGCATGATAACTATTTTGTATAGGAAATGATACTGTGCCCTGGCTAAATAAGCAGTCACTTGAATGACTCTTTGGGCAACTGAAGAAAAATAAAGCAAAGATGCAAAATTATGCAGAGATTTAAATGAGTGACATAGCATTATCAGTTTAACAGTTGTCTTATTCACCATGGAAAGAAGATGTAAAAGAGAAAAACCACATTGAGTAGAAAGTCAATAGTAGAAAATCAATAGATTTAGGTTTTATATACTAAATATATATATATAAGAACTAAAATTCTAGTAATTTCAAAATACTAATTTTAGGAATTTTAAGAAATTCTACACTGCAATTGCTTCCCCTCCACATCTTTCTTCATAAGAGGACAAAATAACCAAGCAGTCTCCTCTGTTGCATATACCGAGTCATACCTTTATTGAATTAATTAAATGTTTATGAACAGCAGTTCTTTAGGGAAGAGCATGCTAATTTTGGGATGACAGTTATTTACTTTTGTTCTGTGTTTATGTACTTGCTGGGTGATAACTAATATTCCATTTTGCATTATCTCGTCAGCTCAGCTTGCTGGAGAACATTTTGATAAGGTAAACCAACAATGAAACTGAGCTTAAATTAAGATTTCTAGCATAATGAAACTCAATACTCACAGCTCCTATTCCACAGTTGAGATCCTGCACTCATTTTAATGCAATTAAACTGAGGTAGGAAAAATGCTGTAGAATACTGAACATTCTTGTTGAATTGCTTTTAAAACCAAGAAAACAAACCAACAGTGAAACTGAGACGACATTAAATGTTATCTCTATAAATATAAATGCTTTCAAAGATCTTGCTTTTGTTACTGCAGATAATATTGACTTTGCAGACTACAAGATTTCTTAAGAAGGAAAAATGTTAAACGTTGTAGTGTTATGAATTTCCTTTTGTCTTGACTTCAGAACCATACTTTTACATAGGAGTGTGGCACCAGATGCAGACTGACTTTTGTTGACATGTACATGCTATCCAACAACTGACTTTGAGTATGATGGAGTTATTTAGCACTCCATACATTATATGGAAAATGTTCCATATGATTTTTTTTTTTTTTTTAAATTCTTGTATGGGATTTGAGAGATTCATTTATGTTTTCCATTGAGATGAATGATGTGATAATCTGGGCTACTCCCCTTAGGGTCACAACAACCAAAACTGGCACAGCAGTCCAGGGCTTAGTTCATGCATAGGCCTTCAGGGGCAAAATTTGCACACGTAAAATGAATTCTTGAATGTATTGGCACATTAATTTTTGCCCATGTATATACCTAAGAGAGTCATCTACAAGTTCATAATTTTCTTCTGAAATGCATGGGTTTGAAGAGCAGAGGCTTTGAGAGTGATTTTACTCTGTCACCATTTCAGGCTGAACTAAACATCTCAGTATATATCTGATGCTTATGCTGTGCAAACTCCATACTTAATCCATTGAAAAGTCTTAATTGACAAGTGAACTCAAATTTGTAACCTCCTGTGAATGTTGAATTTAACACAAAGCATAACACAATGGGTAGTACTGTGATTATTCTAAAATATATTTTGAGATTTAAAGGCTAAAAATGCTGACAGAAGTAAAGAAACAAATACACCGATACAGTGGTATACATAGCCAGTACCTTCACACTAAGCCACTTTTTACTATTTATGCCTTATTACTGATTTATATTCAGAGAATTACTGTAAAGCTTATTATTGACATATTTTATTTTATTATTTATTATTCATTTTATTAACTATGTTATTTTATTTTTCCTTACCATCTTGAAGAACAGCAGGTCTTTTACATTCAAGATGCAAATGGGAAGATTTACAAAGTTAGTACATTTTTTGTGTATCTATAATTTTGCATATCTTCTGTTGTTTTGTTCCTCACACTCATATATTAGGATATAAAGGACTGAAATGTGAACTCCTCCTCTTATGGCTTGTTTTGCTAACATGTAATTTAAGATTTCACATAGAAAGTACAGCAGGCAGCTTTTCTCACAACAATTTTGTTCTTTTGTGGAATAAATATTTGCAACAGAACATGAAGATTAGGTCTCAGAGATTGTATTAAATGTATTAAAAAATGTGTGTCTCAGTCCCTAAGCAACAGTCTGATCTCAGCCTCTGTAGATGGTGATATTGCAGTATATGCTGCAATGCATATAGAGTTGACCAAATTATTCAGAAATTGAAACAGAAAAATAGAAATCAGGAAGCTTAAGATCAGTCACTAAATTACAGATGCTGCAGATTAGTCTGTGTAAGCAATATAAGTGTCCTGTAGAGGGAAAAACTAAAATGAGAAAAACCTTTTCTCCTGTAACAAACTTCTTTTACTGTACACTTTTTAAAACTCTCTAAACTTATAACTTGAATTCTGTTTTCCGATATGTTGAGTAGAGCAATACAAACCTTCAGTATAAAAAAAAAAAATCATGTTTTATAGAACACTTTTGTTTCTATAAAGATATTGGTTCAGTCCCACAGTTTAATTTTTTTCTCCAGTTAAATAATTTAATTCATGTTATCCTAAACCTTGATGCATTTTTTCCCTGTTCTGTAGCCAAACTCACATGAATCCTGACTCTAATATTTTATTTGCAAAAGTTTGTCAATGGAAGATTTTTCTTTCAAACAGCATCAATGGGAATCTTGCATTATAAATCAGAGTATTCTGACAATAGTATAAAGGCATTTAATCATCAAATGTAATCCAGAATTATTTGTCTCTTACCTTATATTCCAAGTAGGTTTTTTCACCTTTGTTGCCATGCATTCAGGAATCCTATTGTTCTCTAACTGAGATTTTCCCTTGTGTATTCATTTACTTTTTATGAAACATTGGAGAAGTGACACAAACAAGCAAAAAAACAAACAAGAAGTAGAAACAGGTTCTAAGACAGTCCAATTAAAGTATTGGAAGGTCTGAGTTTCATCTTCCCTGCAATAGAATAGAAAAGCCAGCCCTGAACAGTCTCAAAGTCTAGTATACATGAGTTGCTAGTTTCTGTTTCAGAAATACACTTTATGCTCAATAAAAACCCTATTTTAGCAAGTAAAATTTCTGTTCCACAAGGCAGGGACATCTATATCACAGAAATCCATATCAAGAGTTGAGTCTGATGTGAAACATCAGTGAACCAGCAATGCAGAATTGATGATTATGGAATGTAGGACTCAACTAAGGCTGACACAGTGTAAAGGAAACTTTACAGATAAATCAAGCTGATTGGTTAGTGGATGTTTTGTAAAGAAAGCAAATTTTCAGTCACCTAAAGCATAGTAGACTTCTTGATCTCAATGACTGATATTTTAAAATGTTACTAATATGATTTTCATGGATATGAAGGATGGTAAAAATGCATCATTTAGTGCATTTATCCTACTACTGTCTTCACACTGGAGAACATAGGCTAAAGAGGATTGCATTGTGGAGACTCATCTAACTTGTAGTGTTGTCCAGAATTATGATTAAAAATGTGTTTCGTTCATATTTCTTTGTGTTTCATAGATTCACAGAATCATAGAAACATTTATGTTGGAAGGTACCTTAAATATCTTGTTCCAAATTCCCTGCCATGGGCAGGGACTCCTTCCACTAGACCAGGTTGCTCAAAGCCCCTTTTAGGTAGTAGAAGACTACTATAAGGTTTCTCTGGAGACTTTTTATCTCCAGGTTGAACAACCCCAGCTCTCTCCATCTGTCTTCATAAAAGTTCTTCAGCCCTCTGATGCTCTTTGTGGCCCTACTCCAGACTTGCTCCAACAAGTCCATGTCCTTCTTATATTGGGCTTCAGACCTGGATGCAGTACCCCAGGTGGGTCTATGAGGAAGAGTACAGGGGGAGAATCACCTTGACCTACTGGTCACAGTTCTTTTGATGTAGCCCAGGATGTGGTTGGCTTTCTGGGCTACAAGTGCACATTGTTAGCTCATGTTGAGCTTTTTGTTTACCAGTACACCCAAGTCTTTCTCCTCAAGGCTACTTGCAGTCCATTTGCTGCCCACACAGTATTTGTGCTTTGGATTGCTCTGACCTATATGCAGGACACATAAATATTTTGTACAAGAACATGGAGAAATATGAGCTAAATATCATATATGTATATCATATATGTGTATGTTATTGATGTTTCTTCTCTCTTGCCCAATAGAATATATTTTGACTGTATCTTCTACATGCTTGTTAAGGGCTCAAGATGTAGAACAAAACAAAAACTTTGAAAAGGTATATGTTACATTTCATTTAATTTCTTACATGAAGGATTAGAATAGAATATAAGAGACGCAATTCTAATTATTTACAAATAGTCTTTTTAATTAATTGGAATCCTTTTGACATACCATTTTGGAATCCATTGACATACCGTTTGTATTTAAATAAGAAAGGGAAAAAAAGGGAGCTATGTTACTGATTGATGTTTTTCAAAGTATTAGAGATAAAATCCTATTTAACATAAATATAGAAGAAGGCTGCTGCTATTTGGAAGCAAGCTTTCTATATGACACAAGAATTTGTTTTCAAACATATGCATAGACAAATTGCCTTCCTTAGAATAAATTTTGCTATATTTTCTTGCTATATTATTGAATTGAAACAAGTAACCTAATTAACTGGTTTATTCACCTATGAGGCAGTTAACTAAGCAACCATTTTTAAAAAGTTGCATTTATCTCTGTGTTGCAGCTCCAATCACAAATTAACAAATATTTCTCCAGATCTCCCACAAAGCTTTCAAACGTAACTGATGAAACACCAAAGAGAATAGTGCAACCTTGGACTCTCCAGGCAGCTGTCTGCAGTACAAACCTTCAAACAAGGAGTGGAATTAATGGCCAGGATGGAGAAGAAACACTTATTGTTATTCACATCAGAAATTTCTGCTCTTCAAGCCACAGTACTGCCTCAAAATATAGCCAAAGAAAAGGAGGGACATAGCAGAGTCACATGGAACTGTGATTCTGCTGAAGCAGTTGAAAAACTTGTAGCTTTGGAAACTTATTGTGCTTATGGCAGAATTTCATTCTGTCCAGGACAAGAAGAAACTGAACATGTGTCAGAATTATTCTATTTTACATTTGAACAAGTGTATGCTTTTTAATAGAATTTGTGAAGAAAAATTGTTTGGTAACAACAGCTTTCTTGCCACTTCAGACTTTTAATTAATTTCTTTATTTTAGTTTTCAAGTAACTGAGTGAAGCATCAGAAAAAAAAAAAAGATAATACAGAAAGTAAACAAACAATACAAAAGAAATCCACCTTGGAGAAGCTCCAAAAAGGAAAAGTGGTGTGAAAATTATGATAAAGGATGAAGGAAGGGGTCTTAAGACCTCCAATTCAATTCTAGAAGAGGCATCCCATGGGGCGGAACCAAGAGAAGTTCTGGGTATGGACATTTCTTAGATTGGATGCAACCTTTAGATATGATAATTGTGTTATAAAACTAGTATCCTGCCATGTAGGCAGGGACCCTTCCCAGATCTTGTACCCTGTTGCCGCACTCAAACACACACATACTCTCTATGTGCCTCCCTTACTCTCTGCTTCCCAGCCTGGTGTGGTGCCCAGAGCCCACCCACCACGAAATGGGGGTGGGTGGCGGGGAGAGCTCAGAAGATCAACACTAAAAAGCTTAACATCGAGTCTGCTTGCAAAGGGGGATTTCCTCCTCCTTTGCTCTCCTAAGGCGGCGGAGAGCAGGGAGAGGTTTTCCCCTCCCTCAGTCTCCCAGGCCGAACCTCAAGAATCTCCAGTCCTACTTGAAGGAAGATGAGACCAGTCATGGGAACTGGGTACCAGCATGAGCTGCTGGGGGTAGCTGCACAAGGGAGTTTCTCCCTTGTTTATAGTGGGTTTGGAGGTGAGCTGATTTGGGCCCAGTTGTTGCACAAGTCAGAGTTCCCAGTCTGTGTGTGAAAGAGTTTTTCACCTGGGAGGGGCAGGTTGTTGTCCCTTGTTTGCTTCGGTAAAGCACAGCAGAGTGGCTCAGGGGTTGGCTGGGTACAGCTGGAATGAGAGGGATACCTCTCGAGTTAAATTACTCTGTTCATGTCTGAAGCAATGGTGCTTGGAAAAAGAGCTCAGATGGTATTCCTGAGGCTCTGAGTTCAATCCTTGTACTGGATTTTTCTACCTGTTACTTGTCAACACGGATTGTACTCTTTTATACTCTTTTTATACTTTATATACTCTTTTTATACTCCTTTATATTCTGCACCCCAAAACCCCTATAAGTAAAAGAACTCTTCTCTACTTTACCCAAATAAAGTTGTCTTGGAAAGTTTTTTTCCTTCCCCTTATGGCAACACAGACCACAAGACTTCAGGAATATAATCAAATAACAAAACATATATGATAATAACTTTTTATTATTTTGCCTAATGACAAAGGAAGAAGTTGCATTTAGGTCAGAATCTCAACACAAAATAACTTCCCTCTTCATTTATTCAAAATGAATTTGAGCCTATTTGCAAGGTCACCAATATATATTCTCAACTACTCATATGTGGAAAGAGGAAGAATATTATTCATACAAGTATATGACTCTATTTGGTAATATTTTTCATACTAGCTTTGCCTTGGTATCCATTTGCTTTAGAATACGTCTGTGCCATTTTCATTCAAGATATTTCAAAATCAGAATTTTAAGTTTCCCCCTATACAATATTTCAAAGGTTGAGCACTTATTGCAACTGAACAAATTCAAATGAATGACGTTTTGTCTAAAACTATGTCTTTTTTTCAATAGTAAACTTCTTTAGAATGCAATGGCAATATTCTAATAGATTGTTTATATTTTCACTGAATGCCTACTTTATTTCCATGAATGGAATATGTGTGTTTTTATGAAAGAAAATATTTTCACAAGATAAATTTAATTTTTTTCTGCGCTTTTGGGAACTTTCTGAGGTTTAACAAGGCCAAGGTAGAGATGCTGCACCAGGGTCAGTGCAACCTGCAGTATCAATACAGTCTGGGGCATGAAGGGTTTGAAAGAAGCCTAGGAGTTCAAGAAGGAGTTCATGGTACTGATGAATGAAAGGCAAGCACTGACTCTCACAGTCGCTCTCACTGACTCTCACTGACGCTCACAGGCAAGCAATGTACTCTCACAGCCCAGAAACCCAACCATATCCTGAGCTGCCTCAAAAGTACTGCCAGCAGAATATGATTCATCTGTGAGAAAAGGCTAAAGGAGCTGGGGTTGTTCAGGCTGCATAAGAGAAGGTTCTGGGAGGATTTTATTGTGACCTTTCAGTACTTCAGTGTTTCTATAAGAAAGATGGGTACAGACTTTCAAGCAGGGGCCTGTTGTGACAGGACAAGGCAAAATAGTATTAAATTGAAGGAGGATTGATTTGGACTAGATACAAGGAAGTTTTTTTACAGTGAGGATGGTGAAACACTGGAACAGGTTGCCCAGAAAGGTGATGAATGCCCCATCCCTGGAAACTTTCAAGGTCAGATTGGACAGGACTCTGAACTTTGCAGGTGGAGGTTGGACTAGGTGATCATTAAAGGTCTTTTCCAGCCCAAACTATTCTATGGTACTATGATTCTATGAGAAAAATATAAACAATTCTCCTACATGCAAAGACTTCAGGAGAATTCATAAAAAGAAAACTATTCTCATTTCCTAAATAGTAGAAATGTTGAGTATTTTCAACTGGAACAGAAGTTTCAAACAACACTTGAGAACACAAAGGGAAGAGAGGAAAGTAAGAACTGGAATAATTTTATTTCTTCATCAAAAACTTTCAATCTTATCTGTGGAAGCAATTCCTAAAGGAATCTTCTTGTAGACTTCAATAAAAATCCCACTGAACAGGCAATATCATAAGACAAGACATCAAACAATTGGTTCTAGTATTTTTATTCAAAAACTCACTTTATTTTATCCTAAGCTTCTTTTTAAATTTGGCTGAACAGTTCTAGGGAGTTTGAATTCTACAGTGATATGAGCCTTAGTGTGGGCTTCCCTTCATGAATCTCCCTTTTCACTTGGTACATAAATAGCTTGAACTAAACATATGAATATTAAAGAACTAGAAGATGACGTTAATTCCCTCATCTGGTAGTTCTTGATTTCCTTACTGACTTTTAACAATAAAAATAGGTTAAACAGATTAAATAGTAAATGTCTACATAGTTATTTACCATTTTCTAAATTGTTTTGTGGTGATATAATGATATTTATTTATTCTGTGAAAGCTGAATAAAGGCTTTATCAGCTACATATTAACACAAATAATATCATTTGATTATTGTGGTTCTCAAATGTGCCTTTGAAGATGCTGCATCCAAAGAAAACCTTCAAAAGAAAAAGAAACATCAGGATGAAATGGACAGTCTCTGAAAAAAAGTTGTATACAATACTTTAGTTGTGACCAATATTGTTTTCTTTTTCTCACACAAGACAATTCTATCAAGTATTTTTGTGAAAACATATATGCAGTCATGTCTTATTACTAGCTGAAAAACATGGAAAATACATCTCATAATCTCTCATTAACAGAAAACAGTATTTCTTTCCTCAATCACATAAGTCAGGAAATAGATTTATTTGGTACCAATTGATACCTCTTTGTTCCCTTTGCTTTTACATGCAGTCTGATGGAAAATAGCTAGATGCCTTTTAAATTATGTCTTCTGTAATTCCCTGATATAAGTGAAGCTTTACAGAAAGCTTCTGTGAATATAAATTATTGAGCTACATGTGAAAAATAAACTTAATTTGCATGTCTTTATGCTTTTAAATACTGAAAAACAACACTGTTTATGAGAATAGAAGAAGAATAATGGATTTCTTAGTGAAAGCATTTTAAAGAAATACTGAAATCGTGAGGAAGTAGAAGTTTACTTTGATGGAGAAAGTGTAATATGTAGAAAAAAGTAAACTTATAAAGACAAAAGAATATAAATTACATACAATTTAAAAGAATATAGAGGAAGTGGTAATGCACATGATGCACACAGAAGTTTTTTTCTAAAAAGACTTTACTATAAACCTCTTAGATTTCCAATCCAGTTATATAAATGAGGTAGAAAAAAATACATTGCAGATGTAATTTCTAGCCTCTGTTGGTAAAAATAGTTTTCTGTGTTGAGACAAACTAAAACTGTTTTCTTGGTAGCTCCAGCAACAACTGTTTTAAGATTCAAACAGATGTTCCTGGTATTTTCCCCATTGGTGCCAATATTCTGTATGACTTTGCCCAGAGGGGTAAGGAAACTAATAGAGTATATCTGTAGCATTAACTTGCTGAGAAATGGTCCATCTACACCAGAGATTTGCTGCAGAGAACACAGACTTTTATTCAGATTCTTTCCCAATGGTGCTTATCATAGATATCCCAAATATCTATCAGTAACAGGTGAATAAATGGGATAAAATATGTAAAGGACTGGTTTGCATATTAGATAAGTTCCCACAGACATAGAGCAAATCTAAAAAAGTTTATATGCATACGTTTTTGATTACAATTTTTTTCAGCTTAAACATATTGAATTGCAAGCAAATCAAGGTTCACTTATTCCCTTGAGTCATCATAATCAACGAGTAAAATCCTTTTCTTTTAATTTATTCTTTTGCCACCCACATTAAAGTAAAACAATAAAAATGCTTATTCTAGTGATAAAAAAACTATTTTAATGTCTTTACTTTGTTAAAACTACTCATTCTAAACCAAAAAAAGTAACAATTTTCAACAGTAAATGTATAAAGAAAGGTTGCAATACATCAGTGTAAAATTCAGAGAAATATACAAGTTTAGGAAGAATGACTGTAAAAATGTAAACAAGATACATGGTAGAACTCATAATAATAAAATATTTATGTTTGCAACCTGCAGTATTTGGAAGATGTGGATTTTCTTCTGAATGTTCTTTCACTTAATATGAACTGTGCTTTAGTTTTTATCTGTAAGAGCCTCACAGTTTTGGAGATTTTTGTAAGTGGGAGGGGGGAAGATGTTTTGTGGGTTTTTTAAAGTTCGCTATCAAAAGATTGGGGCATTTCAATATTTTAAACAAAATAGCATACATCTTCATGTCCTTCAAAATCCCTTTTTAAACTCTGTTTATGAAGAATACATTTCTACCAGTTCTCAGATAAAATATCCCATATAACTCAAGGATAGCAAACTCACTGTGTTTCAGGTTTTGCACATCTCCTGTATATATGTTACTTAGAATGCTTGCACATAAACAATAAACCTAATGAATAAATATTTGTATCTTATTTACTGAAAATATAAAGGGCATCTTCACAGCAAGCTCATTGCAGTGCATCAGCATCAGACTCTTTCCATACCCTCATGGAGCTGACCTTTGTACGCCCAGGATTTCTGGATGTTTGGAAACTCTAAATATCCTCTAAGCAGATGGGTAAATATTCAAAAATTCAAGGTTACAGAATATCATGAATTCAACCTACATGCAAATTCCAAGTGGCCAGTGAAGGGTTTAGAGAAATCTGAATGCACTCATGATATCTGATTTATGAAAATGCTTGATGTCTAAAAACTTTTCTTAGCATAAGTTTGAAGTATTATTTTTTTTAAAAGAATAACTATCCTGTATTAAAAAAAAAGTGAGATGGAACTTTGACTAATAACTATGTATAGGGTAATGACCAGACCCTTTCTTTTCCAGAAAGCATCTTACTTCTTCAGTTCTTAAAAACCCCTTAGACTTTAATGATTTAATTATTCAGAAATTTATGTCATAGTCAGAGTTCGAAGAAGATTGTATATGTGGCAAAAAATATGGGACACTTTCCTGAATTTTTCATAAAGTACTTTTTTTTTTCTTTTTTCAAATGGGTAATTTCTATTTATAAGTAACTCATGGTTTCTTTTGGGGAGACCTAGTATGATGAAGACCTGTTACAATTTTAATAATTTCTCAGAAAATAGAAGCAGATGGGATCTTATTAATATTGTTTTAAAACAATGAAATATATTAGGGGTTCTGTCGTTTTCCTCACAAATTAATCAAATGAGGAAAAGAGCCTCTGAGAAATGAAAATACCTTCTCTTTTTTTCTGCTATTTTACTTTTTTTCCAGAAAATTCAAATAGAGCAAGTTTGGTCTGATGTAAATAAATATCTGTGAAATTACACAAAAAATCATAGCCCAGGCTTTAATATTTCAAGCTATTCCAAACTATTGTCTAAAGCCAACCATGAAACTGACCTGGTACTTGATGCTACTCAGTTGTGTACTTTCTGGTTCGCTGCTTTATTCCTAGGGCACACATGTCATATTAAAACAGGTCCTACTAGTGTCAGTAGAAGCTATTTCTTTGATTAAGCTGACTATTTTAATCTGAACTTTATCACATGGTGTGCCATCTTGCTTAGCCTATCCACCATCTGTGACTGAATTACTTGCAGAAAACATTTTATTCTTGTGTGAGGCAGGTTGGAGCAGTATATATAGTCTGAGAACTTCAAGGACAGCAGGAATAAAAGCAGGCTTTTGTTCAGATTAAATCCATCAAACAATTACATCAGGGATTCCACGTAAGATCTATGTTGCTCTCTAAGCATGTGACTGGCAGTTGTGGAAAAGGACTTGGAGTGCCTACAACAAACTGGTACAAGGCACTTTAGAAAGTAGTGCTATTCTTTTTGTTGTTTTTTTTTCCTGATCTCTTTCCTCTGAAATCTAGCCTAGCTTTAACAAGTAAGGCCTGTGCTGGGAAAGAATAGTAATCATTCCACATCCAAGGCAATGAACAAATCCTCGGGGAGCTAAGGAACATATGTGAAAGCAATTGCTGTGACTCCATTTGAAAGGTTAAAGAATGCATTCCCCTAACACCCTGTCATACTCCGATCTGCTGACTAACATAGAAACAAGCTCGGGATTCAGCTGCTCCCTTCCATGCCCACCCCTCACTCTCTGCCTTATGCTTTCCACCCTTTCTTAGCACATCAAAGCCTTGGAGTTTGTGACAGCACTTCACTTGAGGCAATTGATGCTAATAGGCTCTCTCCTTTACTCATGACTAAGTTAGACTGTGTTTGTAGTATCTTTACTCTGCAAAAAATATCTTCTACACATCATCTGATAAAACAAATCTCAAATTAAATGTGTGTGTAAAAATATCTGTTGAGAAAAAATATCAGTTTATCAATACAGACAACATTTTTCTGGTCTGTGACTGGAAATGTTGAGCAAGGAGAAAGTTGTTTGTCTCTATCTACTTTGTCAAAATAAAGTTATAAGACAAAATTTCATGATATCTCTTATTCTAGGAAAAATTTAAGTCCATTAAATTAATGATGGAGTTTTTTCTTGAACTTTTGAGCCAATAGGCTGCTAAACCCAGTGAAACCCTTTCTGCAAATCGCTTGGATTAGCGCAATTAGACACATTGCAAACCTCAGGAACATCTATTATTTTAATAATTTGAATTTAGAAAAATGCTAATTGGTCAGCTTTTCTATTTAACTCTTGAAAAAACTGAACTTTGGTGGTGGATGTTAAAAAACAGTGGAAGATGTCTTTTTGACATGAACTATAGTCTCCTGGAAGATTGCAGATAATTTAATTTAAAAAGGAGGCTGAAAGAGCAATTTTGCAGGACAAAAAAAAAATCATAAAATTATTCAGCTTAAAAGTTCTGGTAATTTTTGAATTAAGTATTTATATTTTCTTAAGTCTTCAATTAAAAAGACAACCTTTTCTAGTTTTCTCTAAGGCCTACTTTGTTTAAAGCATAGGATTGAAGTAGTAGGGACAATATGGACTACAACAACAGGCAAAATACTTGATCTATTACTACCTTTACAGTTGCAATATTTACATTCTCAAACAGAATGAGAAAATAAGGGTATGTTTAGTATTTTGAAATCAATTAAAAAGAAAAAAAAAAGCAATTTTTCTAAGTATCCTAATTACAAGAAGGCAGGTATGTTAAACAGAAAGAAAGTGTTATTCAAGACATTTTGAGCAGTCTCAGATTCCAAAGCAGTATTCACTACACGGTCAGTGAATATTACTCTTTGCATCTGGTCATCTTTCTGACATCTTACTCTGGGCCACTGAAACCAGAACTTTGAAAGTCGCTACTCAGAGCTGAAAATGTAAGGCAAATACATAGACAAGGCAAATATAAAGATAATTCTCGTGTCCTCACTAACTGTTTTAAACAAGATTTATTTATAATCAGCTTACTGTTTTCTTATTTACATTTCTTAACCTTGTATTCTTTTTTCACATTCATAAAACATATGATTTTAGGCACATCATTGTTGTATGTTCGTTTCACAAATGTCATGACATTTGTCCTCCAGTCTGATTCCTATTCTCTTCCCTCATCAGCATTCCTGCTTGGAGGCTGTCCATGCTCTTCTCCTTATTCCTGTGCCAATTCATGACACCTGGCCACAATAACCTTTCAAACGGTTTAGGACGTGTAATTCCCTTGGTTTGGGATAATTTCAATATGCAGTTAAAGTTATGTATGTTTGGACAGATGCCCAGGTGTTTCATGAGGGTCCATTCTCATTTATAATTTAAAAATCCGTTATCAAATAAGATAATATTTATTCAGATTTGATTCTTCAAGAGACATAGATGCAATTATGAAGAAGGGGACACACAGGCAGAGATACAAGAGAGACATCAGGGCAGAAGAGATGCCAGAGAAGGAGAAACATTGAAGAAAAGCAAAATAGCTACTCAGAGCAGGTCAGGAGGAGAAGAAGCCAACCCAGACCAGACAGTGAGGAAGCTGAGGAGGAAGTGTGACTGCAAAGGCACAGCAGCTGATGGAGGAACCCACATTACAGTAACAGAGTAGAACCTGCTGTGAACTGAACTCTAACTCCTGCACTGCCCCTCACCTCACCAAAGGGACTAGATATAACAAGGGCTGTGGTACTGGGCACAAAGAAGCAGTGAGGAAAGATATTTGTTTATTTGATTCTTGTTTATTTTTCAGAATTGGAATCCAAAAGTTTGTTAATAGGAAATAAATTAATTGAAATTTCCTCCTTGAAATACTTTTTTGTCTCAGGACAGGTCTTCAGTCTTTAAAAAATAAAATGGGTAAAACTTTAGAAACTGATGTAATGCTTTCCTTTCTGTAGAAAGTTTCTTTAGGAATTATGATAATATACTCTTTATTATCAATTATACAAATAATATATTGATGAATTTGGAAAAAAATGGAAAAAATGCATAAAAGTAGGAATCACTAGATCATTATTTTAGATAATTTATGTAATTGATATAAATGGATTCACTGGCTATAATCCATAATTAAACATGATTTTCATTTTTCAGCAAATTACATTTTTAATGTATAATACCCTCTCTGTCTTTGTCTCATATCATGGCTAGCATTTATTTCTACAAATTATAAACCTTCTCTTTCAATGTGTGAGTTATTTTTGAGTATGGAAAAATAAATCAGTCAATGAATTAACAAGACTTTGAAAATTAGACAACCTCAAAGATATTAAAATGTTCAGTTGGTTAAAGTGTACTTTTCCCACAAATATACCTTGTAGTAACATGATAGACTCCCCAAACAATCTGGCCAGTGACTTCACAGAATCACAGAATCAGCCAATTTGGAAGGGACCCACAAGAATCATCGAGTCCAACTCCTGGCCCTGCATAGGACCATCCGCAAGAATTACACCATGTGCCTGAGAGCATCATCCAAATGTTTCTTGAACTCTGTCAGGCTTGGTGCTGTGACCACTTCCTTGGGGAGCCTGTTTGAGTCCCAGTCACCCTCTGGGTAAAGAACCTCTATTTAATTTCTAACTTAACCCCTCCCGTGACACAACTTCAGGCCATTCCCTCAGGTCCTGTCACTGGTCACCACAGAAAGAAAGCAGATTCTTTTTACTATGAATCGTATTTATCATATATTTATTCTATTCCCCTGTATTTATCCTATAAACACATGCTTTCAGAAAACTTTTTTATAATTTGGGGTTTTTTAATGTACTTGACTTGTTAATTTCTAGATCTGGTTACTTTTGGATCTCTTTTAAATACAGCCTTACATTCATATTTCTGGATAAGTAAGTCTCCTTATGCACCACTACTTTATTAAGTAGTGACTAATCCAAAGTTCTAGCCCTTAAAAGCACTTTTACATATGTTTTCTGAGACAAAAACAAAACCTATCAACAGATTATAAAATTGTCTGCTCTGTAAGACATTGATAAATAAGAGGTGCTTCATGTGAATAAGCCTTATGATAAATGTTTACACATAGAGGTCAGGGAATCTCTCAATTAAAGTCAATAAAACAGAATGATGCCTGGGAAATGCCCTTTAAGGTCAGTGGAACTACAACACAAATAGTCAAGAGAATATTTCAAGCTCAAATTTATCATGGCTGCTGAAGAGTTCTCCCTGCAGTTAATTTTATATTTAGTGTCTGGAGTTGATTTATATACAGACTGTTGTAGAGTTTTCTAACGAATATTTTATATTGAAGTTCTTCTTGAGAGTAATTAGAGGTGAACATCTGTGCCCCACACAAATTATGTCATTATGAAATTAACTTTCAAAAGTTCATAAAGAGGTATGGTAGCTGCAACAGCTTGTTTATTTGTAGCACTATGGTGACCCAGTTATCTGACTAGATAAATTTGTTTATCTTTCTTCTTCTTGGCATGTGTGTCAAACATAAGAAAGTGTATAATATGTCAAACTATAAGTAGAAGACACAATAAAACTATATTTTCATATGTGTCAAGTTATATAAGGTGAACACAGTATCTAATACTTTAGATGTACTGCTAAGTTGTTAAAAAACCCAGACTATCTTCTACATAGGTCTACATGCACAAATGCCTACATAATTTGAGAGTTTGACCATATATATAATTGTAAAATGAGATATTTATCTACTATATTTAATGAGATGGATCAAGACTAGGGTATGTTTGTCCCATTCAGTTTTGTAGTTTGACAAAACAAAAATTGATAGTCATTTATTAGCAGCTTCCCATTATCATAGAATGGCTGCACATATGAAGTATGAAACTTAAGATGAAATACATATCTGAATTACTTTAGATCTGGGTGATTATAGAATGTTCTGCTTCTGGAAGCATCTGAATTGGACAGTACTGCATGATAAAGAGAGAGATCTGTCACAACATTGCAATTTTCAAGGCAGAGAAATAGAGATAACTGTGTAAAAAAGCTAAGGTAAAAATCCTTGTGACAATATGGTCCTTTTTTTTTTTTTTGGAAATAAGGAAAATTAAGATGGGACTGCTCTTCAGTATGATGCCAGCTATAACATCACCCTTGCAGATTCAGCCAGACCAGAAATAATCACCAGTTGAGGGTTTTACTTCTTAATTATGAGCATATATGGCTGTGTGTTTCATCAATAATTTGATATGAAAATCCTTCTCTGAAGTAAAATAATACTACATTACATTTTGGTTTGTTTGTAGATTTGGTTGGGTGACAAGACCCTTTGAGGGTAAGAAGGACAGGCACACTCCAGGCAGGGGTATGATGGAATGGTGGAATGGCCCATTTATTAAGATGGCTCTGGCTTATGTAAGGGTGGCATGGAACTTTCTGAAAAGGGGGTGGGGTTCAGGGGGAACATGCAAATCCTCTCACAAAAAAGGAAAAAAAAGGGAAGGATTATAACTATAAGGGGTAAACAAGGGTGGAGATAACCATATATGGGAAAAGCTCCACTGTGGCAAAATCAGTCCATTCAGAGATCAGGGATAACACCAAACTCCATGTTGTATAGCATGCAGTGATGATATTTAACTTTACAGCTGTGAATTCATAAACTGAGAAACCTGTAACAACCTGGTACGTGGCAATAAACTGTCTCTTGTGCAGGATAGCTCATTGTGGTAGCTCTCTATTCCTCGGTCTCGTCAAGTCACCTTGTGGTCTCTCTTCCATTTAGTGCAATCTTGTACTCCTATAGTAGGGGATTTTGTTTGTTTGTTGTTTTTGTGGTTTGCCTTCTTTTTTCCCTAAGATACCAGTTATTTAATATTTACAAATTCAGATATTGTCTGTTTCACAGAAAGAAAACTGAAACAGTCACAGACCTTCTATGTGAGCCCACATTGATTTAAGACAGAGATATGGGTTAGTTGTCTTTTATCAAGTCTGACTACTGATTCTCTGTGAGACAGCAGAGTTTAACACTTAGTAGTTGTGTAAACCTAGTCATTGTTTAATACTTAGCTTGTGTAAATATTTGCACCTACAAAACATATCTACAACTCTACCTTTTCAAAATACTATTTTATATTATACTGTTCAGAAGGGAAGACAGTGGAAAAAAATCAAACACATTTTGGCCTGACAAACCCTTGAACATTGATTCATAAAATTCCAAGCTTTAATTCTTGCTTTACTGAGACACTTGTGAAACTGGAAGGATACATTTCAGAGTTTCTGACAGAGCTGCACTGCCTTGATGATGGAGATCTTCCAAATCAATCTAACCTATGGCAAAAGAAGTTAGTTCACAGAAAACTTGCAGTAAAACACCTCACTGTAAGTGACTATGAGCTTGCTTCTCACAATTACCATATTAAGGCCTACTGTTTTGTCACACTCTGCTGTGCTACACTTGGAAAGATTATTACCACAGAAAACAGAAAAAAAAAAAGTAATGCCAGCTACATAAGTATTGAATATATTTGCTGTACCCTCAAAGAAGTGACATGAAATATATTTTAAATGGAGCTACATTAGTGGTGAGTGGGAATATCTAGAGAAGAAAGAGCAGAAACTGAGAAAGAGTGAATTCTGCTTCTGTGAATATGAGGCTATCATTATGCTATAAGCAGATGCAAAGCTTTTGTGTTGCTACAGATCAAGGAGTAAACACTGTAGCATGCAAATGATTAAACAAACAGGTTTTTCTCTCAGAGCTCTTAAATAAAATATTGTCATATAAGTAGCAAAGATTCTGGAATTTGCGTAGAAGTTATTGTCACATTATTGGGGGGATACAGTAGAGCTTTCTTTATGGCACAATCCAATAGATCCAATTGGAGCATGATCGAATAGAAAATTGTGCTTCCTGTGCATGGGTTCTGAAATTGCCTTCAAAGAAAAACTGAGATACAAGTAAAGAAATTTCTATGAGACGTACAAAATCCCACTATACAAGCTATAAGCACGCAGAATAGAGATATGCAGTTTAGTCTCAAAACTATGAGTAGATTAAATGAGTAGTGCATATGGCTAGGCTATATGTGCTGAAAGAAGAGAAACAACCTACAAGTATGATAAGGGCTCTTTAGGAAGGACAGATAGGGAGACATGGAGGGGGGAATTCCCTTCATGTGGGACAGCAACTGGAGTAGATGGAGCTGAGTACATGGAGCTCTGCCTGGGAATGTACGAGGAGCCAAATGAGAGTTTATGGAACAGGATTAAAGAGTAAAGCAAAGGTGACATTATAGTAAGTGTATTCTATAAGTCACCTGATGAGGAAGAAAAAGCTCAGTCCCTCTGCACACAGACTGCAGAAACCTCACTCTCACTGGTCCTGATCTTCATGAGGGCCTTTAAAGACATCTGCTGCAGGGACAATGTATCAGGACATAAGCAACCCAGGGCATTCTTAGAGTGCATTGATGGTAACTTCCTCTTCCAAATAACAGAGGAGCCAATGAAGACAGATGTTAAGCTGGACCTGATACTCACCAACATCTATTGGGGTTATAAAGATCAAAGGCATACTTGGTTGCAGGGGTTGTGAGGTGGTAGAATCTATGATTCTGAAGGTAGGAAGGAAAGTTAAGAGCAAGCTCAAAACTCTGAGATTCAGGAGAGCAGACATTGGCCTCTTCAAATATCTGCTTGAAAAAGTCATATGGAGTAAGGGTCTGGAGAGAATAGGGGCCCAAGAAATCTGGTTGATATTCAAGGATCAGCTCCTCCAAGCAAAAGAGTTCCATTCTGATGGGTAAGAAATCAGGTAAAAATGCCAGGAGATCTGTGTGGGTGAACAAAGAGCTCCTAACCAAACTCAGACACAAAAAGGAAGTATAAAGCATGGAATTAAAATGGGTAAGCTGAGAGGAATACAGGAACATTGTTCAGGCATCTGGGGATGAAGCTAAGAAAGCTAGCTAAAACCTAAATGGAATTCAATCTGTCTAGGGACTTCAAAAACATCAGGGAGAGTTTATGTAAGTATGTAGGTGACAAAAGGAAAACTATAGGAAATGTAGGCTTATTGCTCAATGAAATGGGAAACTTGTTTACACAGGAGATGAAAAAGGCTGATTTACTGGGGCTCTTGCCTCAGTCTTTATCAGCAAGGTCAGTCTTTAAGAGCCAGGGTTCTAGAAACCAAGGGGAAAGGTTGGAGCAAGGAATGAGTACCCTTGATGCAAGAAGAGCAGGTCAGGGAATACTTATACCATCTGGACATCCATAAATCCACAGGCCCTGATGAGATGCACTGTAGAGTGCTGAGGGAGCTGACATATGTCATTGCAAGGTAACGCAATAATATTTGATGAATAAGGGAAACTCTGAAAAGTGTCTGAAGACTGGAAGAAAGCAAATTTTACCCTTGTGTTCAAGAAGAGCAAGGAGTACCCGGAAGGCTACAGACTGGTCAGCTGGACCTTGAAACCCAGGAAAGTCATATAGCAGCTAATCCTGGAAAGTATTTCCAGGTACATTAAAAAGAAAATCATCAGGAGAAGACAAATGGCTTCATCAAAGGGAAGTCACGATTGACCAACATGATAACCTTCTGTTATGAAATTACAGGCTTGGTAGATGGAGGATGAGTAGTGAACATTTTCTATCAGAACCTATCAGTAAGGTCATTGAAAATGTCTCACATAAAGTCTGGATAAGCATACATTGAAGTGTATTGAAAACTTGATGAATGATCCCATAGGAAAATGATCTGTAACATGAGATCGATTTAGAGGCCAGTACTTAGCAGTTTACCCCAGGGTATACTGAAAGTCCAGCACCTTGGGGGAAAAGACAGCAAGCACCAAGAATGATGTGGGCCATCCAGTTGGAGAGGAGCTTGACAGAAAGGACCTGGGGGTCCTGACAGGCCCAAATTTGAACATGTGCCAACCATGTGCCCTTGGTGTAAAAAAAGGTAATGGCATCCTGATCTGTATTAGATCAACTATTGCCAGCACATGAAAGGAGGTGTTCCTTCCCCTTTATTCCTGACTGGTGACCCCACAGCTGGAGAAGTGTGTACAGTTCTGGGTTCCTCAGTACAAGAGAGACATGGACACAGTGGAAGAAGTCCAGCAAAAGGCCACAAAGTTTATAAAGTAACTAGAGCATTTCTCCTATGAGGAACGGCTGAGAGAGCTGGGACTGTTCAGTGAGGAGAATAAAAGGTTCAGGGGCAATCTTAGGAATGCATGTGAATATTTGAAGGGGACTAGCAAAGAAGGAGTCAGACTTTTCTCAGTTGTGATCAGTGACAGGACTAGAGGCAATTGGCACAAGCTGAAAGACATAAAGCTCTGTTTGAACATCAGGAAATACATTTTTACTGTGAAGGTGATGATCACTGGTATAGGTTGTCCAGGGATGTTGTGAAGTCTCCATCCCTGAGAGATATTCAAAAGCTGTCTGGACATGGTTCTGGGCAACAGGCTTCAGATGGCCCTGCTTGAGCAAGGGATTGGCAGGATGAACCACCTGAAATTCAGTGAAGGCAAGTGCAAGGTTCTGCACCTGGGAAAGAATAACCTCATGCAGCACTGCAGCAGCTGACCTGCTGGAAAGAAGCTCCTCAGAGAAGAACTTGGGGATCCCGGTGGGAAGAATGACCAGGGGGCCGTCCATCACCCAGCAGTGTGTCCTTGCAGCCAAGAAAGCCAATGGCACCGTAGGGTTCATTAGGAAGTACATTCTCAGTAGGTCAAGGGAGGAGATCCTGCCCTAGTGAGACCTCACCTGAAGTGCTGTGTGTGGTTCTGGGCTCTTGAATACGAGATATGTTGCTCCTGAAGCAGGTCTAGCAGAGGGCAACAGAGATGATTAGGGGACTGAAGCATCTCTCTTATGAGGAAAGGCTGAGAGAATTGGGCCTGTTCAACCTCAAGAAGAGAAAACTAAGATGTTTACAAGTATCTGAAGAATGTCTACAAGTAACTGAAGGAAGGCTGTCAAGAGAATGGATCCAAGCTTTCCTCAGTGGTGTCAAGCAGTAGGACAGGATGCAATGGCCAGAAACTGATGTGCAGAAGTTCTACCTGACATGAGATAGAACTTCACTGTGCAGGTGACTGCACACTGGAACAGATTTTCCCTCAGTGGAGATATTCAAGAACTGACTGGACACAATCCTGTGCCATGCATTATAGGATGTCCCTGTTTAACCAGATGATCCACTGTAGTCCTTTCCAACCTTACTCATTCTCTCTTTCTCTGATATGATGGATGTTGAGGATGGATAATGAAGGGAAAAGAAGTGCAGGAAGTAGTGTGGAAATTGAAAGACAGTAAATTCCTGCTAGCATTGTTGCTTTAGATGTCAGATTTCTAAGACTGAACATGTCACATGTTAGATGGTTCTTTAAAACCATGTAAACATCAGTAAATCATAAGTAGCATCTTGTGGTGTGGGAGGAGATGTATGTTTTAATGTCAGAATATCCTTTCCTTTTCCTCTTTTCCTTTTTCCTTTCCTATACTGCCTTGCCTCATTTGCATTCCCATTTTAATAAAGCATCCGAAATTTTTGTCAAATACTTGTCAAATATTAATACTAGATAATGGATGGTCTAGAAATCAAAGTGATGGAAGCAAAAATGCAAGCAAACTAAAAGTACTTCTTTTGACATCTTATTGAAATGTCATTATTTTGTAATTTAGAAAATGAGGATCCGAAATTCCAGGTTCTATTTAATTTTTTTAATACATAACTTTGGACATTTTCACTAAAAATCCTTGCAAGTACAATGGGAAATTGTAACTGAAAAAGGTGCTAAGGTATTTAATTTAGCAACAACATTTTCAGGGGCTAAGATTATTTTTTCTAATTTTTGTGGTTGTAGTTGTTCTCTATTTTGTCCAAATAAATTAATAGTCAGATGATGAATATTGTCAACACTGTTTACCTTCATCAGTCACAATTATTCAACTCATATCAATAAGATACTTTATACTGTTCTAAAATCAAGACATATTCTGACCTCATTTGTCAACATAGCTTTATTTGGTTCAGTGTTGAACTCAACATTTTGCAAATTTTGACCACTAAAATAATACTTGCAGCTCAAACCTACATATTTTTCTTGTAGAGCTGATTAGCTTCTCTTCTGTCATCTATAGTAACTGATCATTTTTGTTTCATAAATGTTGTGAAAGACTTTTGTAGCCCTACAGACGGTTTTACTCTTAGAATGGAACCTGCCATCTTAGTCTTTCCTCACTTTTCCAAACTTTCTATCATTTTGGTTTTGCTTTCTGAATTTTCTACAGTTTTACTATCTTTTAAAATATGATATGCAAAATGAAAACAATTTCACTGATGCATTTATGTATACATGTGTAAACATGTAAATATTGAATAATAATTGAATAAAATCTATTATTTGCACCATTAAAATTCCATGAGTGACAACTTAAAAAGTCATTAGCTCCATTGAATTCCACATAGTGTTAAAAATTAAAGAAATTTTAGATTTTTTCTTTAGATAAAGGTATTGATATAAAATCACCTCTTGTAATCATGTTTATATAATTTTAGAGTGAGAACAGATTTAACATTGGCTATGCTTAAAGTCATTAATCTCATGCTTTGTATTGTGGATCATTTCTTTGCAGTTAAACCTTTTTAGTTCTTCTGACGTGTAATAATTACCCATCCTGTTGTCTTTACTTGAATGAATGGAAAATGATATAACATCAAAATATATATCTATATACAAAGTTTTGACATTCTAGCAGGAGTATTTCCACATAAACAGATTTTTAGTAATTATAATATTTATCTACATTAAATTTCAGCTAAACAGCTCACATGGGTATCTGAAAACTGGATAAATGGCAACCTCTTTGTATAAAAGTATGTTTTAAATAAGATATTCAATTCAACTGCTTTTTAACTGTCTTACTGCTAACATGACTGAGTGTCAAGTGGCTCAGCATCTCCATGTCATGATCTTGCGTGTGCAAAATGGCTACTCTAGAAAGATACTGTGGTTATAGTTGCCTGGTCAAATGCAGAATTAAAGGATACTGTTTATAATTTGAGAATCAGATAATTGAAAAAAACAATATACAAAATGCTAGTGATGATGGGGAAAAAAATCTACACCTGAGGGATTGCTAATGACTGAAACAGCATTCTGTAGCACAGTAAGGAACTATCTGCACACATACTGATAACAGTCTTCTATCCATCTCTGTTCTCAAATATTTGCCTCTGTGGATAGTAACTGCAATATCTGTCAAGGTGATCTGCTATCTGTCTTCATTAAGATAGCATAAATTGGTGATCAAAGTTTTATCTTCATGAAGATTTCTGACCTCATTTTTCAAGAGAAACTTTTGATTAGCTACCGAGTTTCCTTGGACTTTTCATAGGAAATTATAACAGAATTTGCATCACAGTCTAATTATATTTTTATTAAATTGATTTGTACATTTATGTTTGTGGTGGATATAGCAAATATGAATAAAGTATTTAATATCCTCCACAACAAATAATCAGCAACTGTTTTACATAGGCATACAAGTGTCTAAATGAAGAAATCTTGTATTGATCACCTAAAATTCTGTTTGTTCAGCAGAATTTTCTTATTGATTTTATACACTACACAGTGCATGAGAAAATTTACCCACAGTCATTAATTTTAGCAATATGAGTTAGAAAACGTATTTTTGTTTTGCTCCACACTCCCTTATGCTAAGGGACTCTCATACAGTGTGTTTTATTTTACCAAGGCCGTGATATAGCATTGTGAAGTTGATTTATTAATGAGAACTCAAAGAAATCCTCACAAGTGGTCAGAGCGTGACAGTTAACACTATGATCTGAATGAATATTTGTGCTATCACATTTCATATATGTGCATATCTGTATATGTGTGTATATACAATATAAACAATATATACACTATATCTGTATATATAAATATATATATATATTTATAAGCCAGACGCTTATTTTTATTTTACTGTTAGTATTTCAGTTTGAATGCAACACTTTTTGCAATATATGAATATTATGGAAACAGTTTCCTAAGGATAAATCATAAAAAAATAGTTTAAAATATATATTTCAAAGTAATTACAATATAGTTGGATTCAAATGCAAGATAGATTCTTGTGTCTGATGCACCACTCCCAGAAGTAAAATTTCTTTCATGTTTTGTTTTATTTGTTATGTTATCACCCCTGAAAGTTAACTACTGGCTTTTTTTTATGCAAAATGCAAATGTATTTTTGAAAATGTGATCCTCCTCTAGATATCTTGATGTTTATCCCAGAAGATTTTATGTCCTAAAAAAAATCAAACCTGTTAATGATGTATGAGAAACACACAGCAAAGGTTTTACATTAGAGAACATAATGCAACTTTTGTGGAATTATATTTTAAGTAGTTTTTATTTGCATATGTTAAATCCTTCCACAATTGCCTATAATTGTCAAATAAGATGAGATGATCCACAAAAATGAATTATCATAATTAACTAAGAAGCACGCCTCACCTCACTTTCCTTACCCTGTTATCGATGTCACTATCAGCTCTCTGCACATGGAGACTATTATTGTAACTGTCATAGAATTAAATGAAATCTATCCGGCAACATCTGGCTCCTCAGAAGAAAATATGAATAATTTCACCAGCTTTCCCCATCTCTGCCTGCTTATTCTAATTATGATGTAATGGAGGACATCAGCAGGCTGTGGACTTGGTGATTAACCCAGGGCAGATGAGAAATTGGCCTAGTGAGATGAGCAAGGCACATAGATCAGCTCAATCAATTATCTTTTTACTCAAGCCTCTTAAATGCAGCAGTGACCTTGTGATGGGAAACAGTAAGTTATACTTGAACCCATTTAGGAGGTCAGATATTTCACAATACATTACAGGAGCTAAATTCTTGTTTTTCAATTCAGTTACATGAAAAGGAGTATTAAATATGTATATAAAATGTACAAAGTGTATATATATATATATTTATATACACACACATACCCACCGACTTTGCAAGCCTTTATGTTTCTAGTACGGGTGTAAGTCTTTAGCTTGTTCACTTTCTCTTTTCATCAATTAGTATACGCAGCCTTTCCTCTGTTGTTTGGTTCCTATTTTCATTAAGAATCTGCCTGCAGGTATTGAAGTAATATGGAAAATGTTGTGACAATGTAGCCACTAGGAGAAGGAAAGCAAGCTAAAAACCTTTAAATGTTATTTACAATCTTCACATATAAGTTTGGACATATAAACAAAATTTCACCTTTAAAGTGTACTCACTTGTACTGTCTTGTGTTCTAGGAACTGTGGAGCTCATTTAATTCAGACTGCAGACCCATCCAGTTCCTTGTCTGAAATGTTACCAGTACAGAGCAATTGGACTAATGATCCTAGATTTATTCTGGTAGCATTCTATGCTGCCTACACTAAATTAAGCAATTCAGTGCAGTCAGACGCTCACCCACATTGTCGTATTTGGCATCATTAGCAGAAAATTTGTGCTATCAAAGCAGATATAATAGAATGGAGAATCTACATCCTAACACAGTTTCCTATACTGCTTATTTTAAAGGCAAAGTAAGAACTTTATCGATCACAATAAAGACAAAGAGTAAACAAGGAGAATGAATCCAAATAATTAAAATGAATGATTTTAGAGGAAGGTGGAAGAGTTTCACAAGGAAAGTAAAAGTACCAGTTGTGATCTCCAATGAATGTTTGGTGAAGAAAAAATCCCACTCAAATGTTTCCACTATGATCAGGGCTCTTTCTGCTACTTCAAGACAATGTAATCTTTCAGTCTAATTATTAGAGCGAAATAAATGTCATAGGACTTAGGAATTTTGTAGTGCCAGATGCTGCTGCCACAAGTTTTTTTAGTTTAAATATTGAATTGTGACTTAGTAAGTACTTGTAAATACAATGATAGAATTTGCTTTCATTTACTTACTTATTTCATTGACTTTTTTTTTTTTTTTCTTTATCCATACGGGAAGGAAGCTTTTACTGGAACCAAAATTTTCTCTTCAGGGTTTAGTGGGCATAATGAAGAGTTTCAGCATTAAAGTCATATTTTTTATTTGCTTCTGTATGTTATGAGGTCCATTGCAAGCAGGCTGGATTAAAAAAGGGACTCTATCACCTGCAGGTGAGGAACTACCACAACAATATTCTGAACTCCTGGCAAGGAATCCAATATCCAGAGTAGGTGACAAAGTTCAAAGTTTAAAAATATAATTTAACAAACCCCTGAACTGAACACTGACAAAAAGTTACCCCAAGAGCATTATGATAAGGACAGGTACGTATTTTTAAATTTTGTCTTTCTCAAGACAGTAGAGGATACTTAAGTCCAGGCTGAATTTCCATCCCAGTATTAAAACAAAACAAAACAAATAATGCCAAACCTAAAACCAAAACAGAACAAAAAAATCGAACAACAAAAACCCAAAACAAAAGAAACAAAATAACAAAAGCCCCTCACCAAACTCAGACCTAAAAATGTATCATTATTAACTAAAATATTTGAACAATGAAAGCCCTTTCAAATATCCTTGATTTTGGTGAAAAATTCATTTTCACTACTAGCTGTCACTTCCAAGTAATCAAGCTACCTCAAAAATCTGAGCAGATCACAGATAAAGTGCTTCTTTCACTCTACTGCCCCTTGACTACAATGAAGTTTGTTAATTTCAGGGGTCTGAGAAACTGTGGTTATTCAAGAATAACACAGACATACTCCCATGACTGACTAGTAGCCTTCATATTACCGTAACTGTTTACATTTCATTTACATTTCATTTGAGGCTGCAATGAGAACAAGAGAAGCCTGAGAAAGGCAACTGGATCTGTACTGTTACAGGCAGACAATAAGACCTTCTGGGCTTTTCCCTGCTAACACAGTGGAAAACACGGGGGAACAAAATTCCTGAAGAGAAGTATAAAGTTGTCCTACAAAAATGCAAAGCTTTTTTTTCTTGACAAGTAATATCTAAAATCAGGAATATTGATCTGCCTTGGCCTGTTGTTTCATAACATTTTCACCAATTTGAGACACAAATCTAAATAACAGTTATGTTTCACCTGAAAAGCTTTACTTATGAATTCTTGTTTTCTTATTTACTGAAAGAGGATATCAACATATTTCATGGTCCTTACTGTCAGTTCAACACGTGTTGAATAAAGAGCCTAATAATTGTGCGAAAGGATAAATGCAAATGCATGTGAAGTTATTTGCTAGAAAATTAGCTTCTGGAACATTACACTTATTTTATAATGTAAGTTTCAGGCTTGAGGATAACATTCCATTAGTGGGTTGACTCATAAGACAATTTAAAAATTAAATCAAAAAATAATGAATACTCAAAAATATACTTTGATGATATCCAGAAATCACATATGAAAATTTCTGGTTTATTAATGTAGGAATCATGAGTAAACCCTCCAGAAATTATACTTTCAATATAAATTTGTGAAGAGGAGTTGAATTTTTGAAGGTTTCCATTTTCTGCTCTGTTTATTTAAGTAATATAAGAGAGGATGAATCAGATAATCACAGTTTGGTTTTTCAGTTAAAGTGAAAAACATGGCAAGAGTCTTTCCATGAAGAAATTCTCTGGAAAAAAACCAATATCTTTTGGTTTTCTCAGTTCTTCCTAGGTATGAAACAAACAATAAGTCTCACAAAAGTTAATATGAGATTTTAGTTGGGCAAGGCACAGCTTGATTGTTTATATTGAATTCAATATAAATATTGGATTGGCAATATGTTTTTTTGTTTGTGATCACAAGTTTTTCCTCTGTCTCATTTTTTAGTGAAAAGCCTTGCTGTTTACTTCCCACATATAGCAAGTGTTATGTCCCCCCACGCTATAATATGAAACATCCTGACACACACTTGTTTCTGTTCCCTTGATGGTTCTTTAAACTGAAATGGGTTTATTGGGTTCCCTCCAAGCCTTAGTAACATAATGTCTTTAAGTCTTTTTCACATGATGTATTACTAACACCTACATTTTTTAAAGAACAGGTAGGAGGTCAAAATTGGATGTTTTTTATCAAAAACAATAGAGTAATTTTTAAGATTTAAGGAATTAGTATCACCAGTGTCAACACATCCTTTATTAAATGAACTTTGCTATTTATTCTGCTGAAAAAATTAATATATTAATAAAACAGTGATCTTTTCAGGAATAGCAAAGTCCTTAAAAACCCCTGAAAGTGTATTTGTTTAATTTTATTTATATTATTTGTATTGTATTATCTTATTCAATACAGTAAGTGTGAGTTGAATCCACCAAGAACAAAAGCTCAGGGAAAAAAAAAAAGGAATCTTTGAGTTGAATGATACAGAAATTTATTTAGTAAAAAGTTTTAATTTTGTTAACTTAAGAAAAGGATGATGCATCCTTCACCTGAGCTGCCTATTAGCCCATACAACATCATAAGCGACAACAGGAGAGCAAGATGTATCTTCCAGGGACTTATGTGAGGCTGATGTTATTTAGCCGGCCTGGGTGCTATTCACTGCTCCTGGTCTTTAATGGCCCTGAATGCCAAGAGAAGTCACCTGGAGTCAGATGAACTGTCCATGTTTACATAATACTGCAGGTATCAGCCACTATTCATTGAAATCAGGTAAAACTATTCTGGCAGTTAAAGATGGTCCTTTCCCTCAGAGCTGAGCATCATGTATTACTTACACATGTTCTTGCTACAGTCTCCTTCCGTTCCCAATATTTATTTCCACAGCCTCCCATAAATTCACTAGCAGAGAATCTTTGCAGCAGCTACGTAGTCTTCAGAAGTAAGATACAGAAAATATGCATATTATCAATAAATATGCAAATCTTGATATTTCCCAGAGATAAGAATGTCAGGATTTTACTGGCTTATTTTTTTGTGTAAACAGAGACAGATATTTCCTCAGTAAGTTTAAAGAGCTGACCACTTTTGTACTATCATGGCTTTATCTAAGGCTAAATATGCAAATGTAGGTAATATTTTCACTTCTGAATAAACTAATATGGAGTTGTGAAAATTTTCATTGCTTCTATAGCAGCAACTGTAACAGATTTGAAGTTTATGTACTGCCTGCTACCTCCCTTCTAGAAGGCATTGACTGCAGAATAAAGTAAAGTTTCTTTTACACTTGTGTGGTCTGCTGCAACAGTGGCAGCAGTATTTGCTGGAAGAAGTAAGCACCAGTTCAGAGAAAACGCATGCTTGTTCAGAGAAAATGGTACAGGATAGAGTGGTGCCAACCAAAAAAAGAAACAGCAAGAAAAGGGTCTGAGCAAAAACACAGAGTGACCTCCAGAGTAACTCAAAGAGATAAATTTGTTTATAAGTTGTTTGATATCTGTTCAGTTCTTACGATGAATTTACTCTGTTATCTTAGTTTTTGTTTTAAATAAAAAAATAGCTGTAGGTTCTCTTGCTTGGGGATTTTTGTGTGTGTATATGTGCGGTCAACTCTATAAGGAAAAGGTACAGAAACTCAGATTTAATTTAATAATGAGACATAATTTACTTCTTCACGATTGTTTTTTTCACATATTTATGAACTTCAGAAATTTTTAAAGCATTTGCAACTTTGCAAAAAACATGCTTGTTGGGAAAGACTTCTGCCACGGCATGTGAAAACTGAGAGGGAGGATCACCCAGACCACACATCGTGGAAAAAGAAACCCCTAGAAACAAGACCACCACCGTAACAACTTCCAAAGGACCAGAGACTATAATTCAGCATTACCCACACCTTTTAATGTACGGGTTTTTTCCCTGTTTAGATTGTACCCCTAGAACCCTCAGCACCCACATGCCTTTCTGAGGAAAAGAGAATATTCCCTCTTTCTCGGGTATCCAGCCCTGCTCCGCCTTCTGACCTTATTGGATGCCTTACCTGTTACTCCCCATTCCTGGGTTTCCACTGGGTTTTGGTCCTCCTGTTCCCTTATTAGTCCCTGTGTCCCCCAAACCACACCACTCCCCCTAAACTTTTACCCAATCACATCCTACCTCCTAAAGGCCCGCCCCTGAAGGGCTTAAATACCCTTGACACAGGTACTTAAAGGCTTTTCAATGACCTAACTACCTTGGAATGCTGTACCACTTTACTCCTGCCCACCTGGGGATTTCGCTATCCCCTCCAGACCCCGGGAGGCCTTTGGAAGTAGAGGAGCCATTCCCATCACAGCTGTTACATGCTTACCAATATGCCAGAAAAAAAAAAAAAAAACTAAACAGGAAAGGAAAAGATATGTTTTCCTAAAATTTCCAGCAGTAGCCAGTCAGATGCTGATAAAACTCAGTGATTAACATACAGATATAGAAATCTGTAGAACAGATGAATTAAAATAGTACTCATTCAGGTGTCACTTCTTGTGAAACACTCCTGTATATCTGAACTACTTTAGTACAGAGAAGTCTGCAGTATTTACAAACCCAGATGTTTTCTTTGGTGATTTCCTCAACTTAGTTGTCTAAAATACAGCTGCAGGTAATGGGTGTTATTAGGCTGCTGTGTGCACTTGGGTGTTATCATTCCAGAGCACTTTTGTAGCTAGACATCACTTACAATTCTATCTTTTTGTTCCACTATCAAAGCCCTGATAATGTTTACTGAAAACATTGCACCTCCACCTCAGTGCCTGTGACTTGGTCTGCTGAAATAAAAGGATAAATAGTAAAGGCTTTCACTGGGTATTCAGGCGTAATAACAGTGTTTCAAAGAAGGGTGTTAACTCCAACTAGTCCCATTATTTTAGTGGTTTATTAATTTATTTTAATGATATTTCTTAGAGAATCAATATTGTATCTTAGAAATAATTTTTAAAAAGGGATTCCCCTGTTTATTTTTAAGTAATCTGCCCACTCACTGCTCACTTCCCTATATTCTGATGCTTCTGTCACTCATTTATCACTTATTTGTTAACTCTTTAAAAAGCACTGTCAACTAATTGTGGTCCCCTTTGTTAATACAGATTTGTGGGTTGTTAATGTAGCTACTGTCTTCAAGGCTATGAATATTCATATACAGCTCTGGAATCTCAAGGTGATAAATGCAGTTTAGTAAAAATCAAATTTCAACTTTGCTGTGACCTCATCTATGTGTTGAAGTTATCACTGAACCTGGCACCCCTGAATTAGCTGGACAATTCTGTTATAATGTAAAAGCTCCAGCTGAGATCATTATGTGATGTTATAATACAATTTGTGATGTGCTTGTGTGTTGTGTCCCTGTTTTATTACTAGAAAAACTTATTGCTAAGTGCTGTAAAAGCAAGACTGAAAAAGAATAAGCTGGACTAGTATTTGGTCAACTAGTTATGCAGTTCCTACAGTTGCCACAGATAAAACTGTCAATTTATATTTCATAATTAAGACATTCAGAAATACTATTTGAAATATCTAATTGGCTTACTTGACTACCCTGTTACTGATTATTGCAAAATCATCACAGAATCAAAACATGACCAAGCTACATAGGAAGATGTGTGACATAAGATAGCAATGGGTTGCAATTTAAGGCCTTGAGCTTGCCAGCATTTGATGAACATGCTCTTACTTAGAAGTCTGATGTTAAACATCTGTAGAAGGTGCTTTAAAGAAAAATGAAAGATTGTAATTGAGGATGGCAGTCCATAGAAAGATTGTAGAACAATGTGAAATGCTGTAGTGGTTATATTTACAGACTATAAAATATTCTCTAAATTTAATTCTCCTAAACAGGGAGTTTTTATATAAATTCATTGGTTTCAATGCAGTACATTGAAAAACTTGAGCTGAAATATGATATATTTTCAAATATTAAAAGGAAAAACTAGCAATAATCAAATTTACAGGGAAGAAAAATATTAAGTTTTCCATAATTGCTCTTTTTTACCATGTTTTTTAGGTTGCTAATACTTCTAAACTTTTCAGCAAAAGCTTTTATAACCAATATTAAAAGGTGACATTACATTTGCTTTTCTCATCAAGAAACTGTGTTCCTATTTGCCACTAAATGAGGTGAAAAAAATCTGAAGTATAACATCTTTTTCTAAAATTTTCATAATACCAAAATAAAAACTAGTTCCCCTCCTAAAAAGGAAGGTTATATTAAATCACTTAAAGTTCTCCATAATTTTAACCTTAATCAACTTTGGTTTACCATGTGAAACAAGTATTAGGTACAAATAATTTTATAAAATATTTCTTGAAAATAGATTATTTCTGAGATTTTGTTGTGCTATATTTATACATAACCAGTTTTAGAGACTGGAGAATATAATTATTTTTCAACAAAGTCTCAAAGGTTAAGGCTAACATACCATTTTTCTTACTGAATTTTGCTTTCAATATAAAGTTTCTTCATGTTTATTTTTACTCAAAGACCATATTCCAAAATACTGTTGGAAAGACCACAAATGTAGTTTAGTATCAAATGCAAAGTTAAGAAATTCAAAAAGTGAATTGCAAACTTCTCAGTAAGTGAATTGTTTGTTTACACTACAGTCCTTGCTGACCTGAAGTTCAGTATTCTGAAGCATGCCAAGTTACTAGTAATTAGAGCAACCCAAAACTTAAGAGTTAAGTAGTGGCCATCAGAAATCAGCTGACAGCAGTCAGAAGTTTTGCTGTGCAAAATTACTACTTTCAGCCAACAGGTTTTTGTCTCTTCTAATACAAAGAACTGCAAAGGAACAAATGACAAAAGAACGAGGATTGAAAAGCCTTCTGAAGGAAACCTTGATGCGGGTTAAATTGACAATGACCAGAATGTTTCTTTGGCTTGTCTAAGAATTTTTTGTCTGTTATTTTTCACCCAATCTTAATTTTATGGTCTCTCTTCCTTTATTTTTTTTTATTTTATTGGTTGACTAATACAATGATATTAAGGTTTAATGTACCCCATGCAAGCATTAAAGTATGTGATGCTTCATACACACAAGACTGTATTGCAGGTGGCAGTGGCAAGGAACTGCAGTGAAATCTACAAAACTTTTATAAATAACTTCTAGATCAATCATCAGAAATCAGAGCTACTTCACTATTTCTGTCTCTGGATATCAGTGAGACAAGATTTTCAACTATGCCACCTCCCCCAGTTCCTACAAACAGGTTCTTGAGTGCATAGTTTCTTTATTAGTGATCACTTGGCTGACCAGAAAGCCAGGACCCTGGAATTCACTGTATTGTGCCAGTAAGTTCTAAAGCAGATTTGAAGACAGAATTCTACTGAAAGTTTTAGTATTTTAATCTTCTAACAACTGGTGCCTTAGGATTTTTGCATATTTGTAGCTTTTTATACAGCTATGTAGTTTCTTACATTTAGAGTAGCTAGAAGCCTCTAACCCTGTGCTAGCTGTCTTAAGGGTCAGATAATAGGTGGAACACCATGCCTGGGAAGCATGTACCAGAGCTAAGACAATTAGATACCGTGTTAGTCAAAACAAGAAAGCAAAGCTCAGCAACCCTGGAGAAGCTCCAAAATGAGAAAGTGGCATGAAGATGATGATAAAGGATGAAGTAAGGGGTCTTAAGACCTCCAAGTCAATTCTAGAAGAGGCATGCCTTGGGGCAGACCCAAGGGAGGTTCTGGGTATGGACATTTCTTAGATTGGATGCAACGTTTAGATGTGATAATTGAGTAGTGTTATAAAATTAGTATTCTGCCGTGTAGGTAAACAGGCCTTGCACCCTGTTGACACTCTCACACACACACTCTCTCTCTCTGCGTGCCTGCCTTGTTCTCTACTGCCCAGCCCGGTGTGGTGCCCAGGGCCCCTCCCCACCCCAAAAGGGTGGGGGGTGCAGCTCCAAGCTCAGAAGGTGAAAAGCAAAGAGCTCAACATCACTCTTCTGCTTGCAAAGGGTGGGGGGTTTTGTCCTCCTTGCATCTCCTTAGGGGAGATGTTTCCCCTCCCTTGCTTTCCTGGGCCAGACCTGGAGAACCTCAAGTCCTGCTTGAAGGAAGACGAGACTGGTCATGGGAACTGGGTACCAGCATGAGCTTCTGGGGGTAGCTGAGCTGCAGGGTTGCAAAAAGTTGCAAAAAGGAGTTTCTCCCTTGTTTACGGTGGGTTGGGAGGTGAGCTGACTTGGGCCCAGATGTTGCAAGAGTCAGAGTTCCCAGCTTGTGAGTGAAAGGGTCTTTCACCTGGGAAGGGCAGATTGTTGCCCCTTGTTTACTTGGTAAAACAAGGCAGAATGGCTCAGCGGTTGGCTGGGTATGTGTACAACCCGAATGAAGGGGGCTCCTCTTGGATTAAATTATTCTGTGTGTTTTGAAGTGGTGGTGTATGGAAAAAGAGCTCACATGGTATTCCTGAGGCCATGAGTTCAATCCTAGCAAACCTGTTACTTGTCAACGTAGGTCAACTCTTTTATACTCTTTTATACTCTTTTTATACTCCTTTATACTCTGTACCCCAAAACCCCTATAAGTAAAAGAACTCTGCTTTGCCCAAATAAAGTTGTCTTGGAAAGTTTTTTCCTTCCTCTTACAGCAACATAACTTAAGCATTTTTAAAATTCTATTCATATGTCTGTACAATACTTTGACTGTACTAAATAGATAAAAATAATATATACACATAATAGTAGAACCTGTATTTGTGTAAAAGCACTAATTCCTCTCATAACTGGACTTTATCCTGAACTGTGTAACACCTCTCTCTACTTGATTGCTCAACAGATCCTTGATTCGTGCAAGATTTTCTAAAAGTGCAGAAAGTGCTATTAAATATTAAACTAACCTGTAGCCTGAGATGTAGTTTATTTGTTTCACTGTCTAAGGGGGAACACATAGAATAATTCTAAAACTTTGCTGTTAGTAAAAAGTTGAAATAGCATTTTGACTTAATGTATTATTATATATATTCTATCTTTACTTTTACTATTTCAATAGATTATAGGCGTTTCTAATTTTTCATTAAACATCATTCAAGTCTTCTAATTTAATTTACTTTTCTCTGCTTTATATTTCTGCATGATGCAGCATTTAATGCTCTTCAGTAAACCCAATGCTTGACTATTTTTCCAAAGTTGCTTGAATAATACATTTTTAAAACATGTTTCCAGTTGCACATAGGTGAAATTGATGGATGTTAGCACTCCATTCTGTGATACAAAAATAGAAGCAACACAAAAAGTTCAGTAACAGACAATCTTTCCTGGCAATGGAATGTCACATATAATCATCATGTTCTGAAACTATTTCTGTGCATAAAAATGTAACATGTCTACTGGAATATAAGGCAATGAATAAAACAAAATTAATAAATTTTTTGCTTCCTTATGCAAAGTACTTATTCTTTATTTCCATGGCAACAATTTAGCATTTTTAACGGGAACATTCTAAACAGTATATTTCAAGTGAAGTACTCAAGAACATTACTGCTTGTTTACAGTCAACCTCAAATTTCAACTATTCAGTATCTTTCTCATTCAAATGAGTCAACCCTAAAGCAGATATTTCCCTGGTGCTATATTGGTGAAATGTATGTGGTGTAAAACTTCTAGCAGCCATCCTATTTGAGTCTTTTCAGCTACACAAATGACTGACTTAAGTAATTTCTTACTGTTAAATTAAATTGTAAGTCTGTTATTGGTGAATGTGTCTCTCCAAATATATTTCTCTCTTAAATTATTAAGCATAAAGACAAAACTAACCAAAGCAAATAACTTTTCTGGTGATTTTGCTAATTATGCTATGTTATCTGAAGTATATCTGAATTGAGAACCTCCAAATTTGCAAAACATTTTTTTAATCTAAAGTGATCTTTGAATATTGCTTTTTGAGTAATTCCTAATTTATACTGGATTCTATTACCAAAACAAAACAAAACAACAAAACGTTAGTTACGATCTGTTTTTACTTTATGTGACTCATTTGTGGCTTGTGAAACTCATAGGGAAGTTTCTTCTTTGGTAAAGCCTTTGACACTTTCCCTACAGCATTCTGCTAGAGAAACTGTGGGCTTATGGCTTGAATAGGTGCCCTGTTCTCTATATAAAAAACTGGCTGTATATCCAGTCCCAAAGAGTGTTAGTGAACGAAATTAAATCCAATTGGTGATTAGTCACAAGTGGTGTTCCCCAGGGCTCATTATTCAGCCAGTCCTCCTTAATATCTTTATAAGTGATCTGGATGAGAAGATAGAGTCCACCATCAGTAAGTTTGAAGATAGCACAAAGTTGGGAGGGAATGTTGGTCTTCTTGAGTGTAGGAGGTATCTATGGAGAGATCTGGACAGGCTAGACCAATGGACTGAGGCCAGTTGCATGAGGTTCTACATGACAAAGTGCCAAGTCCTGCACTTGGGTCACAATAACCCCCTGCAGCACTACAAGATGAGGGAAGAATGGTTAGAAAGCAGCCTGATGGAAAAGAACCTGGAGGTCAACAGCCAGTTGAACATGAGCCAGCAGTGTGTCATGTCCAGGTGGCCAAGAATGCCAGTGGCATCCTGGCTTGTATCAGAAATAGTGTGGCCAGCAGGATGACAGAAGTAATTGTCCCTCTGTATTTGGAATTGGTGAGTCCGCACCTTGAGTACTGTGTTCAGTTTTGGGCCCCTCACGACAGGAAACACATTGAGGGGCTGGAGTCTGTCCAGAGAAAGGCAGTGGAGTTGGTGAAGGGTCTGGAGCACAAGTCTTATCATGAGTAGAGCTGGGCAAGCTGGGGAAAAGGAGGCCCAAGGGGACCATATAACTCTCTTCAATTATCTGAAAGGAAGTTGTAGCCAGGTGGGTGTGACACATTGTCAATGTCACATATATTGTAATTTGCCATGGAATCTTTTCTTCTGCATTTTACAAGGAGAATGAGAAGTATACATTTATTAATTAAAAATAATGTACATTTTGCTCTTAGGTGATATTTCAGATGATAAGCACTTAAGCAAATTCCAACAATTTTTGGATAAAGGCTGAGTACTTCCTTTGCTGTGATCAATTCAAAAGTACCAATTAATTTCAGAAGGAATATGATTAACCTGATATTTGTATTATCACAAGAGAAAATATTTCTCTCAGCATAAGACATTATATAATCCAATATTCATAAATTCAATAATTTTTTGCAAAATCATTTATAATTGCCCTGTATTATTTCACAATCTTATATGTTACAATATGTAAGACTGTAATTTCCTTCAAATTCTGTTTTAAAATGAGAAAAAGAGTAAAATTAGACATTCAGTGTGAATACAGTTTGTTTTTCATTACTACACAAACTCTTACTAACTTTACATGTAAGAATTTTCTTTGTTGAATGCTTTGCCACGTGTGTGACATATAACACATTTCTTCATGCATTATTAATTTCAGGAACTATCATGACATTATAGGTCCCAGTGACTGACATATTACATCAATGCTTTATTTTCTCATTAAAAAAAGATATTTTAATTGCAAATAAGAGGTAGAAAAACAATAAGATTTAAACCATTTTTTTTTTAAATGTCACTGACATTGTTTTATAGTTCCTGAAGGAGCATGCTTATATATGTGTGGGAAACCAGATTTAAACAAATAAAACATATAATTCAGGCTTTAAAAGTGGTGGAAGGTAAAGTCACAAATACACTGTAATTCCTGGCATTAAACTCTCTTCAGAAACCATGGGGATCACTACAGATACAATAACTTCAGTATGTGCCTTGTTAAGTGGAAAGCTTAATTGGCTCTGAACAAAGAAGAACCTGGAGTGATATGAAGATGAAAACATACATGGGGCATATCTTGAAAATAGACTCTTGCAGCTCTCAGTCAGAGGTAGAAGGAAACGATTGTTTCTTCATGCTCTTGTGTCAATAAAATGCTTGGCTCTAAGCTGCCTGTTTCTTATGACTTCTTTATATTCCTTTTTTTTTCTGATGTTAATGAAAATGTATCGGGACTTTGAGTATATTCATAACTCCGAAATAAGTTTTCATCATAGAATCACAGAATATATCAATTCAAAAGGGACCCATAAGGATCACTTGTTATAAATCTCTGTTTCTCACAGGACTACCTAACACTAAACCATATGACTAAAGTCTGGATGCTCCTTGAACATTGACAGGCTTGGCGCCATGACTACTTCCCTAGGGAACCTGTTTCAGTAACTTTAGTTGTAGTTTCAGGAACTACCTTTTTCTTGTTATGCCTTTATCTGCCAAATCTAACAAAAAAACCCAAGCAAACCAAGCAACCAACCTCTCAGCTACATCTACATTTGCAATGAAAACACATCTTGGTCTTACCTTAAGTTATCCCCATAAATAAGCATCTTGAGGTACTTCTTTGTAAAGATGATGTTCAATCATTTTAATAGTTCTTGGATTTCCTCCCTGAACTTTTCTCTTTTATTCCAGTGTCCACAATCACTTCTGAGGCGACATTCTCATTCCTCATCTCTGACCGATATTTTGACTCTCACACATTTAAAGTGGTATTATAAATTTGTCTCCCTGCAACAGCGAGGGTAATAAGTACAAGTCAAAGACTGAGTTGGAGAAAAGTTTTCAACAGTTCTTAACAACTAGCCTTAATTCAGAGTAAAAGAAGGCTCAGGGTGTTGAACATTTCAGAAAATCTTGCTCCTTTTCTTTTAAATATTAAATGCTTACAGGATATCAATAGTCTTACAGCTACATCAAATGCAGAAGGTACTGTAAGAACTGTTTCTTCAAGTACTCCTACAAATCTTTCAGGAATTTAAGAGATTTCCCTGACTTATGTTGCTTTAAGTCTCTGGATAAAATATCAAATAAAATATGAAGATACAGTTTATGAAAGATTGAGAAGGGTTATAAAATTTGATTTACTGTAAATAATTCATGATGCCCTTTACAGCACTGTGAAATCCTTTTTGGCAGTTCCAGTTTTGGTTATAAATGTGCATGCAATGAATACAGAACAAGATTATTTTATACAGACAACAAGTTTTCTAATTGATTGTACATGTGTACCAGTGATATGTTTTTATTAAGAGAGGAACCAAACAGTCTACTTGAATGTATTGAGATGAAGTAACAACAAATTTGGGATGAAGTTGAAATATTAAGTCCTGTGAAATGCTGCAATTATAAATCAATTGCAGAGTTTATTTGTTCTGAAAATTCTCAACTATTTTTGCTATATGTATTTGCAAGACTTTTTACTTTACAAATATGCTTTGCTCCTACCTATAATATTATATACCTACTATAATATTTGCTTATTTTTCCAAAAAAGAAGTTTGTAAAAAGAATGAAAAAAAGTCTGAAGCTTATTTTTGATCTTCTAGACATTGTTCAACTACTGGAAAACACAAAATTGTTGTGAAAATTCAGAAATAGTATCCTGGTTTTGGAATATATCTACCATAATTTTACACCTTGTGCTACTTCGTTCAAGTTAATATTTATGGACTCTTTCTCTTGTTACTTGTGACTCACTTGTACTGTTGTAAAAAAAAAAAACAACAAAAAAAGCCCCCAAAACAAACCAAACAAACAAAAAAACCACAAACCAAAACATTCTCAAAAGAAAACAAATAAAACCAAACACAAATAAAAATTTATCTTTTTCCTTTTCATTTATCCATCAAAATGAAACAGAATTGGGAATTAAAAATGCAAAGTATATGAACAACAATGTATAAAATCCCAAACAACAATATTACAATACTAAAAATTGGGAAAACTGGATGGACTGCTGAAAAAATGACTGCTAACTCCATTGCCTTCCACGGTGTTAATGTCTGATGCTGTTTCTTACTGGAGTGTTATAAATGATCAGAGATCACATAAGGGAACATATGATCAATAAAAATGCAGTAAAGAAGATTAGGGAACATGTGATAAGATTAGAGTGGTGGGAAAAGAAAAGCACTAGAAATGTGAAAGAAAGTTTTAAATCCCTTAAGGTATATGAAGATACAGGTGTGAAGAACGTACTGAGGCATCAAAATATGTACTACATATACATATAAATATATGTACAATATGTATAAAAACAATATGAATTATAGTGTCAAAAAAAGGAAACTTGTACTAAAATTCTGTTGCTAGTACTTGAATTAAGCTGTGTGAATCCCACTTTCCCCTTTTCTTAATCTTCTGGAAGCTGAGGGAAGTGAAGACTGATTTTCGTTCTTAGAACATTGGTCCTCTTGGGAAATTCCTTAGTAATACAAAATATTGACATGCTCCAAGTAAACATTTTCAATATAGTATTCAAAATGTTTATTCAAACTAAACCAATGTTCACTAAACCTGCCAGTTGAAACAGCACTGGAAGATGTATGTAAAACAGTATTAGTACAGATGGAGAAATATTACCATGTATACACCCTGGATCCTTAATGTGATACATAGTTGTCAGAAATTTAGATCTGTCAGACAGAACAAAGCTTCATACATAAAAATTTGTCATTGGCATAATAGAGAATGTTAATTCTTCCATAAGGCCTTGTGACTAGGAAAAATTGTCTCATTTAAATTCAAATATATATATCTTTTATATTTATAATAGCCGTGGCCTCTGTGTTGCTTGTGTTATTTGAAAGGAAGTAAACCAAAAAACAGAAAAAAAACAACTTCTCATCTCCAAGGAAAAATGTCTCTAAACAGAAGGAAATTATGATGCTGAAACAAATATGGGCTTTCATGAATAAGTAAACTTTCTAAGCTTAAAATGAGCTGTTTCTGTTTATTATTTTCTCATGCATGGATGTGGTGACTGTGAAGGAAAGCAATGCAATGTTGTTAACACAGTGCTAGATTCACTTGTCATTTCTAGTGAAAAGGGGGTAACTCGACCAACACATGAGAGAAAAATGTAGATGAGTTATGTGATTATAAATATATCTTCAATTAGATTAATATACCACATTCCAGCTATACTTGTAGGACCTGCATAACTGCAGTTGATGTCTACAAAATTCTCTTCCTTTTTAGTCCTATTCATCCCTCACCAAACCCAAGAAAAATAACTAAAAACACTTCCTGCAGTTGTTAAATCTCAGACTAATAAAAGAGCAAAATGCATGGTCTAATATTTGAAGTTGAAAGATCGTAGGCAACTTGAGTCTGCTGCCTTACAATCAGCAGATCTTCCATTCAAATCAGGAAAAATATTAAAAAGCTACATTTATATTTAGTAAGTGCTAATTTAGGCAGATGTTCTGAATCATCCTCTAGAGGAGACTATCATACTCTGGTATTTAAGTTGGGTGCCTGTTGTTCAGTTATGATTTTTGTTTGAACTCTCAGATATGTGACAAAGAGAAGAAAGCAGTTGATAGGAATGAAAAATGAGGAGACTGCTCTGGTAAATTTTTACAGTGTTTCCTTCACCTCTTGCGCCTTAGAAATGGTATTCCCCAATGCAGGGCTTCCACCAAAACCATGTGGACACTTGCTTCCCCTTCCACTCCAGCTGGAAGCACAAAAGGCAAAGATCATGGGTTGAGATAAGGAAAACTTTCTGGAAACAGCAATGAGATAAGAAAATGAATAGTAACAGCAGCAATATAATAACAGAAGTGTACAAAGAGGTGATTTACGTGCAAAATGCTCACCCCGTCTGGGATGATGAAAGCCAATGGCAGACAGACCCTCTATCCACAACTTTCCCACAACCAAAAAGGAATTCCCTTCCTCCCAAAAGCAAGAAGTTTAATGTCTTATATTAAGTTTTTTCCAGCAGGGTCTTTTTGCTTCTGGTTAATTAGGCCTTAAAAAACTGAACCAGAAGAGGGGAGGTAACATTTCAATGTAGCATAGCAGAAATATCAGGTTTATGGGACTGAAGGAGAATATGAAAGGGGCTGTAGTTTTAAGTGGCATGGGATTTTATTATTTTTATTATTTTTATCTTTATTGTAATGAGTTCCCTTTAATATCAGAAGAAAGAAAGAAAGAAAAAAAAAGCAAACAGAGAAAACATTATGTAAGGACTAGGACTTAATATTCTTTACAGACAATAGTCAGAATAAGCACCTTCTTTTCCCTTCTTCCCATCTTCTTGAGTTTTCTTTCTAGTAATGTTTGCAGTTTCTAACCTCTCAAAATTTTAAAGGTCAGCACAGAAGCCCTATATAATGCACAAGAAAGTTTCTGCTGCAAGTAGAGAATAATCTGAGTTTTACCTATCTGGTTGTAATTTCATATTTTTAAAGTGCTATACATTGAGGTTGCATACAAAGGATACCTATTTCTAGACCTCATACAGATTTCAGGTTTATGCAAGTATAAATACTTTTCCTTTCTTTTATAAGAAAGAAGGCTGTGTAAAGGTGAAGTTACTTTTTTTTCTTAGTATTTTTAACTTGTTTTCAAATACAATGCATTTCTGGTGCAGAAATGTCACATATAGTACCATGAAAAAGTAACATGAAATTATGTAATTTCAGCTTCAACTAGACAGCTGAATGCAGAGCATTTTTCAAAAGTGTCATACAAAATGCATTTAAAATAAAATGCACTTTTGGAGGGGGAGGGAAATATGTTTTTATTGTCAAATTCAATCCATATCTTTGAAATGTAATAACTTCTGTTGTTTCCAAGTATAAAGCTTCAGATAAATAATAATATTTATCTAATTACATAATTAGATAAATAATGCTTAGTTTCTCATAAAATAAATCATGATTTCTGAAAATCCTAGTTTTATATTTGTCATCATCAGAAATCCATAAGATCAACAAATGCAGGGGTTTTGTAATGTCTTATCATGACTGAAAACTACAAAAACATCCCAGAGAAACTGAAATCATAAGACAGCTAATAAAAGAATCATTCAAATGTCTTTCATTTTAAATTAGAAATAAAAATACCCAAAGCTCTTAAACTGCTGTCAAATCACAATGATTTTTTAATCACAAGAAAGTAATACTAATTTTAAAGTTGATTTGCTTTCTGATTTCAGTTACTAAATGAAATAAATCAGTTTAAGTTAATATAATGGTGTGGTGGTTTGACCTGGGCTGGATGCCAGGTGCCCCACCAAAGCTGCTGTATCTCTCCACTCCTCAGCTGGACAGGAAAGAGAAAATATAATGAAAGGCTCATGATTGAGATAAGAACAGGAAGATAGAGCAAAAGGGCAATCCTGCCTACACCACATCCCTGGAGCCTCTGATCTGCTGTACCACCCCTCACTCTAGCCTGGAGGGCTTGAGTGGTCACTGAGGCAGAAGTCCCTCCTGGGAGGGGTGGCCATAGAGTGCCAAAGCACATAAATAGAGGAGCATGTGGTCTCCATCTTGCTTGTTCTGTCTTACCTCACTGTGTGAAGCTGGTGTTCCACAGGACTCTCTAGAGGTAGTTATTTTTCTCCTAGTATCTTTTCTTAATCTCTTTTATCTTTGTTTCTTTACTCTCTTAGTCACTTTTCTTACTTAATATTTTGTGTTACTTAAAATCAGTGGGTTGGATTCTCCTAAGCTGTGTGGGTTGGTGTGTACTTGATCAGTGCTTTGTGGAATGCTCTACTGTGATTGTATGCTACCCTTTTAAACTTTTGCCAAGATTCCTTATTTTCTCCCTAAAATAAAAAGTGTCTCTTGGGAAGACCTGTGCAGCATTTTCTCTTTTAATGACTTCAAGGTATTAAAGAACTGAAGGCTCTGCAAAATTTTATTGGGTGGATTTTTGGAGCCTTGAATATTTTTTAAAAGTAATACTCCCAGCTGAGGTTGTGACTTCAGGACTGGCCTCTTACAACTAGTCTGCAGGTCCAGTAGCCTGTTCCGACGCTGGCTTCCCTTAGGGCCACAACATTTTTTTTGGCATCCACCTGCTCTGGTGTGGGGGACTGCAGGTAGATCCCTGCTCTCCTGTGAATCTCCATGTGCTGAGAGGGGACAACCTGCTTCACCATGGTCTTCACCATGGGCTGCAGTGGAATCTCAGCTCTGGCACCAGAGAACCCCCTCTCTCTCCTTCCTGTGGTCTGCATAGTTTTGTGTCTCATATATTCCCACTCCTCTCTTCTCTGTCTGCAATTACTTCAGTGCAGTAATTTATTTTTTTCCTTCGTAAGTACATTATCACAGAGGCATTCCTGACTGGCTTGGCCTTGACCAGTGGTGAGTCCGTCTTGGAGTTGGCTAGCATTGGCTCTGTTGTATGTGGGTGAAGCTTCCAGCAGATTCTCAGAGAAGCCACTCCTATAGTCCCCCTGCTACCAGAACCTGGCCAGGAAAACCCAATGCAAGTGGCTCTTAAAATAACAAAATTAGATCACATTCTAATCCTTAAAGTTTCAGGGTATCTCTGATTCATAGAAGAACTGATTTTTATATTTCTGCAAAAGTACTTCTTTCTTTTTCATATTTAATTCTGCTTCTTTAATGATACTGCCTTTTTTAAAGCCTAAATAATTATTCTTCACCTTTCAATTCAAAGTAGGCAGTTTTTAATAATTTAATTAATAAATAAATGCCAGGCACCTGAGTGGGAGTAACCCCATGCAAGAGTACAAGCTAAGTGTCAAATGACAGTGAAGGAGCCCTTGTGGCATGGAAGTCCATCAGCTTCCTGGGTTGCAGTAGGAAGAATGTTGCCAACAATCAAGGGAAGTGATCTTTGACCTGTGCTCAGCACTGCAGAGGCCACACCTGGTGTATTGTGCCCAGTTCTGGACTCTTCAGTTCAAGACAAACATGGACAAATTTGAGAGAGGCCACAGTAGGGCAGCAGAGCACTGGAACTTCTGACATACAGAAAGAGGCTCAGAGAGCAAAGGTTGACAGTGGAGAGTCAGCTACAGGAGTTCATCACAGAGGAGAGAAGGCTCATGAAAACCTTGCTGTTGTAAATGGGAGGAAATAAAGAAAATGAAACCAGACTCTCTTCAGTGACTGCCACTGAAAGAACACGTGGCAGTAGGCACAAATTAAGATACATGAAATCCCAGCCTTCTGTTTATTATGTTCTTTTACTGTGAGGGTGATCAAACACTTGTACAGGTTGTACAGAGAGGCTGTAGAGTCTTCAGCCTTGTTGATATTCCAAACATGGATATTTCCTTTGAAAACCTGTTATATCTGACGCTGCCTTGTATAGGAGCAGGTTGGACAAGACAAACTCCAGAAGTCCCTTCAAACCTTAGTGATTTTGGGCTTCTCTATGTTTTTGTGGTACTGTGATTTTGTGAAAAAGAAATTAATGCAGATCTGAAAAGAAATCAGACTTTTAAAAAAACCTACAAAACTTTTTACATAAGAATCATCCAATTATTTAGAAGATGTCCCTGTCCAACCACCCAGGAGCCATTCTGACAGTTACTTTCACACAACCAGAGCTGAGACCAAAGCCCCTTCATAGCTACACACACCACACTTGCACAGTCAGACCGGGTTTCCCATAGCAGAGTATCGGACAACCAGATACTTAAAATAACTTAATCACAGTGCAGAACTAAATAACAGAATAACAGCTTGAGCTTGTGCCTCTCTCACAGTCTAAGTGCTGGAAAGTCTGGAGTTGGCTCCTGCCTTGTCTCAGAGTGTCCTGTCACCTGTCTGTGCCTCAGGTCCCTGAGCCCTTTGTTATGCAAAGGGTCAACAGTTCACAGCCTCTTGCCTGCTCCTCCTGCCTCTGACTCCTGCCCTCCAGAGCTCAGTCTGGAGCTTGCACTGTCACCAGAAATGGAAAATGGAGAGAAATGAAACCCTTCAACACTATCTCTTAAGTGTTAGTGAGCCAGGCATGATTTTATTCTGGCCAGAGACATGTGGTGAATCATTCCAGCTACATGTGTCCCTTTCAAGGCTTTTCACATATTTATATGTTTTTAGCAAACAAATCAATATTCATTGGTTCTAATTATCTTCATTTATTAGTATTCTATCTTCTACTGGTTATTGATCTCTAACTTAATACTAATTTGGTCTTATTATAATTTTTCCTCAGACAAAGAGTCTCCAGCTTTCCGAGTAATGTCTTTGTTAATCTCCTCTGTATCTTCTGGTTGCTCCAAATATGTAAATTTAAGATCCCAGATATCTAATCTTCAACTCCTTCAAGCTTAGTTTGTTGAAGCTTATCAGGACTAGTCCAGGGAAACCCAAAGCCTTGGTGATTTAAAGATCAAACAAACAAGTCTGTGAAAAGAAACCCAGCCACCCACTGGTAAAAGTGGACAACCCCATGACTGTCTAAAATAATCAATTAAAAAGTTACTTAAAACTAGTAAAAAGAAAAAAAAAAATGTTGTCCTTTTCAACAACATTGCAGCTTGCGTGCTGAGCCACCTGTATCATATGTATTCCTCAACACAGTCATAAATTCTCAAACTTGCTTTTTCCTATTGCATTTTTTAAAGTTTGTGATATTATGTAGTTTTGCTTCCTACTTTCATAATTCTTGTTATAGAATAGTGTGTGTTGTGTTTTCCCTTTAAATACTGTAAATGATGGTCTTGTTTCTTATTGTATTAAAGAAGAACTAAATGTTTGCTGACACATACCATAGATTTGACAATGTGTCTGCCTTCCTCATATGAATGTGAAATTCTTGACTTGCAAGATCAAAGTATCATATTAAAGTGTCATTGGGTTATTTGTCTAGAGTCCCAGAGAATTCATGATCTATTCCTCCACTGATTAAAGAAACAGGCATGATTTTATTCTCAGGTGATGGATCCTGGTTTCTCCCAGAAGACAAGAATAAAATTCTTTACCCAGCAGAAATGTGGTATCCATCAGCCTCGTGGAAAATTTCACAGGATCTATTCAATATAACAGGTGAGAGTCAAGCTCTCAAAGCAAATATCCTGAGTTTGAGTCTTGCTAGGCTTTGATCTTTGAGACTAAAAAAGTGAATAAATGGTTCTTCAAATTATCTTGTTCATCAGTAACTTTTTTTCAGTATTCAAAGCCCTGCAGCTCATTTGCACTGGAAATTCATATTTACATATGCACAGTATATGGGATTCACTGAATGTTGAAGTATAAACTACAGCATAGGCATACCATTGTATCACTGTGAGAGCTCATAGCTCCCTCTGAACTGCGATTCAGAATTGGTTGATGAGCAAGAAACATAATGTCAAAGTAGTAGATTTGAGTAAGAATAGCATAAGAAAGTACTCTAAGACAGATGGATGACCTTTTGCTTAAAGGAGCACATACATTTTTTTCCCTGTGTCAAAAGTCTAAACAGCTGTCTTTATTTCTTTACATCAGCTAAATAGCTGTTTGTATTCAAATACTATAATGATCTGTGAGTAGAACATACTTCCTCAAAAGACTACACAAGGTAATATTTTCCTCTAAGGTAATAGAAAAAACTCTATACTTTTTGCTGTCGAATCTGGTCAATAAGGCAAGGTGAAATCTCAAAAATATGTATTTTAATTGTGCAGCATGCATTTTCCCTATGCTCCCATTCCCCTTTAATTCCAGCAGAATCATTTGATCATCTCATCTTTGAGTCCAACACACTTTCTCATTTGGAACACAAAATACTCTTTGGACTCAAAACAGCATCATATTGCATGTGCCCCCAGTAAGCCGTATTCCAGACATTTTGTTGACTTGTATCACTTTTATATCCATTCACAGGAGATGTGGTACCTGTCTCTACAGACTACAGAATGACCACAGTCTATTGCATCCAGGGATGAATGATTAGAGAAATGCATACAATGCTTCCCAATAGTGACATGAGATTTGGGATTAAAGGGGATTGTTAGTTACTTGTGGATTGAGACAGGGATGACAAGTAACTCAGGGGGCTGGAGGGGTAGGAGAAGCCAACAACCAGACCAAATCAGAACAAAAGAACAAAAATCAAGTTGATAAATACAAGTCTAAAATTAAAGTTTCAGTAAACAACTTGAATTGGAAGAATCAACCAACACTGGTTAACACCTTGGATGTAGCTTCCTTCATTCTAGAAAGACTCTGTTATGTAGTAAGCGTGAGTCATCGGAAACAGGGCAATCAGTCTATCAGAATTTATCTCAGAAGGGACTCACAGATCTAGCTGACTGCTCTGGAAAAATAAACAAACCAAATAAAACCTCTCTTACCTGTTGCAGAAGCCTAGAAGATAAAGTGGCTAATGTGTGTGTCTCAAACACTGATAGGTAGACAGCTGTGGAGCCAGCAAATGATTGTTGGCAATAACATGTTGTGAGAAAAAACAGGATGTGAAGAAGGGGGCCATATGGAAGTAGGCAGCACTTTTCTGAGACAAATTTCCTTGTTCTGGCTCCTGGAGATAGGTACACAGTACAGTGCAAGTGCAGAAATGAGGCTGAAAAGTAGACATGGACTGTACGGTGTCAAGACCACCAAAGATCCATAACACCCTCCAACATGTTCCAGAAAGGTCTAAAAGAATGTACTGAGCATGATAATCAATTTGCATAGAAAGTGAGAAACTTCTCTATCAAAAGGTACCACCACTAAGCCAGAAGGCCTGGACACCCACCACGTGGATCAATGCTGGAGCCCCAATTGGTGATCTTTTTTTTTTTCCTTATTTTCTCCATATCTTTAATCCACCTCCCTCTCTCTCTTCCCTTTCACCCTACCCCTTTAGCCAGAACCCAATGTCCTGTGCTTATACGAGGAGAAAAGGGACTAACATATCAATTTCCATGCCAAGTGTATAATTTATGAATAATTCTTTTAACCTTTACGACCCTCTGACTTTCAGCATTCCTTTTGACCATGAGCATCTATGAATCCTTGATGTTCCCTTCCCCTTCAGGTCAGAGCATCACACCTAATTTAAATTTTTTTAATTCCTCTAAGATATTTAGGACCAGTTAAAGAAGCAGTTACAAGAGGTAATGCAAATGACAACAATTTATTAAAAAAACCACATTTGTGCTAAATGCAAAAGAGCAATTTGTGACAAATTAGAGCAGAATTTTGATGTGGGTAACCTTGAAATTTTAAGTTGCCCTGAAAGAATTGGTAATTTATTCTGTTATCCAGAAGTCATTAAATACATCAGTCTTTAAATAAAGGAAAAATCACACATGGGTTCAAATATATAGGGTGCAGTTCATAGCCTGAGAACAAACAAATGGACAGGAATGCAAAAATAAAGCAAATTCCCAGTTCTGAGTAGGCATTGATATTGCTCTTTACTTATTCATGTTATTTCAGTAGTTTAGATGTTGAATGAGATTATCATTGCAAGCTGATGAGCAAATATTCTATCCCTACCTCAGAAATGCTAAACATTTCATGTTATATTTCCCATCACTTTTTTGTTTGCCTTTTCTTCATTACAGCTTTTATTTAGTGGCTGTCATTTCATTAGTTAAAACAACACTTGAAAGAAGTATTTAAAGACCATTTTTGTCAAACATATGCTTCAATATCCTAAACTCAGCTGGTGAAAATAGTCAATAGGACCACTATGGTAAGTTTGCAAATGAACTTATATCAGAGAATCATGTTTCCATGATAGTACCATCATCCTCTCCACTTCTTAGAACTTTCATCTTTTTAGGATGCCAAAATGTGGCAGCACAATAGCACTCAACAAAATTAAAGGACTGATGAAGGAAAGTAATGGATTATGTTCCTTCCAGCATTAGTAGCAAAGTCATAAATAGACTGAAAGTTCCATGAGACCTTTAATTGCATTTTTGTCTTCCAAAGAGCTCAGTCACTTACAAATTTGCTTTGAAGAACGGAAAGGTGACAAATATACCTTACAGTCCGGTGTCAACTTGAACTGAGAATAAATGAACTATTTCCTTTTCCCTCTCCCTTTGATTCTCACCTCTAGGCTAGAACTGCTGCAGATAAGTGCTTCAGTGCAGGTAATCTCTTAATTACTGTAATTAAGCTAAGTCAAAAATGTTAACAGCCTAATAAATTCTTGTTAGTTTTAAATATAGAAAGGACAGGTTCTCACTGTCTTTTAGCTCTTGAATATACACAGGGTCCTACTTTGGTGATCAAGGTTTAAAATAAAGCAGAAATATCTATTATCTATACCTGATTTTAAATCCACAGAATAGAATCACAGCATCATTGGGACCTCTGGAGTCTGTCCAGTCTAACCTGCTCCTGTACAAAGCAGGGTCAGCTAGAATAGGTTTTCGAAGGAAATACTCAGTCAAGTTTGAAACATCTCAAAGGTTGAAGATTCCACAGCCTGTCCATACAAGTGTTGCACACTCTCTATGCAAGTGCTTGAACACCCTCAGAGGAAAAGAAAAGCAATAACAAAGCAAGCCGAAAAAACAGAAGGAAAAGCCCCCATGCATTTTCTTGTGTTTAATCGGAATTTCATGTGTTTCATTGTGTGCCTATTGCCATATATCCTGTCAGTAGAAGTTCATGGAGAAGTTTTATCTTCTTCATTCCATCCTATGAGATATTTATCCAAATATATAAGGTCTCTCTGAGCCAGCCTTCTGCCCTGGGATGAACTCCTGTAGCTGACTCTCCAGCTGTGAGTCACAGCTCTTTGAGCCTCTGTATGTCAGAAACTCCAGTGTCTGAATCATCGCTGCTGTCCTGCTGTGGCCTATCTCAAATTTGTCCATGTTTGTCTTGAACTGAGGAGCCAGAACTGGGGCTGGGGAATTCCAGTTCCAGTGGTGAGCACAGGTGAAAGATCACTTTCCTTCACTTCCTGACAGCACTCCTACTGCAGCCCAGGAGGTTGATGGACTTCTGTGCCACAGGGCATAAAAAAGCCCATAATAATCCTGTTCAGGAAGTTAGTGTGTGACTTCATATTTCAAGAGATAGATAAGATCATTAGTATGTTTTGTTTCTCTTCCCATACTTTTCCTGGTGCTGGCCAATCAATTACCTATTTGAGTTCATATTGGGGGAGATACATTTTTCTTTGTAAGTGATTTTGCATTTGATGGGGTTTTTTCTTTAATCTTTGATTTTTGTGTACAAGGATTTAAGTTCCATTTAGAGAGGTTAGGCTGGTTATTATAGAAGAGATCATAAGAAAACATAAGAGATCATGGACAACTGTGGTTTCCGTCAAAGCAGATACTGTACAGATATTGGAGAGTCAAAACCATTTAATTATTCATTTGGTTTTGTAAGTTGTTCTTTCTTTATCTATAGAAGAACTGTATGTTTCTTTATAACCATTTAACTGAATTTCAAAATACTCTCTTGTGTCTTAATCAATGTCAAGTCTGGAATTCCCATTGACTGTGAAAGTAAAAAATTCAGATTTAAACTCTATAGGAATAAGATTTCAGACTAGAAGTTCTGAAAACTGACAGTTTAAAAAAAAACCCAAACACATATGAACAGATGAATTTTGAGTTACTCAAGTAAATCAAAGGGTAAACAAAAAGCTGACTTCCAGCTATGGTATTATTCTCAGCTGTGGATGCTTTTCACAGAGTCAGAGCTTCCATCATGCTTTTTGCATTGTGAGTGCAAAGAACAAATCAAGACTTTCAGAGAGCAATCAGGGCAAAGCTTTCTGATGATCTTTAATTACCTTAAGAGCTCTTGTGAAGCTAGACAGCATCTGACAAAAAGTTAAGGAGCTGGTCATTGTTTAGTTCTAGTACATCATGTCTAAACCGGATGCATCAGTCAAAATTGCAGAATATAAAGAAAACTGTCTGTGACAACATATCAGTGCATTAATCTTCCAGTAAAACATTTCCTCATATAAACTCATAAACTCATTTGCTAACTTACTTGGAACTTAGGCATAGGGCACTTGCTTGACAAAAATGGTCTTTAAGTACTTTTTTCAAGTATTACTTCATGGCAGCCACCATAAAATGAAAGCTGAAATGAAGAACTAAAAAATGGGATGGGAAATATGACATGAGATGTTTGGCATTTCTGAGGTAGGGCTTAGAATATTTTCTAGTCAGCTTGTCTAGTTTAAAACCTAAGCTACTAAAATAACACTGATGAATAAGTAAAGAGTAATAAGAATGTGTATTCAGAATTGGGAATATACTTCATCATTCTTGTCTGTTTGTTTTCAAAGTATGAGCTGCAACATTGTTAAAGAAGCAATGTTGAAAGTGTATAATCACATGAAACATTTAAGCTTTTCACTTGGGAAATATTCTTAAAACATTGCAATTTCAATAGAAGTCTTGGCAAGAAATGGAATATACTTTGTTTTTTGTCCTAGCCTCAGCTGGTAAAAAACCATTAGCCCCATTTAAGTCTATCAAGATTCCTGCTTTGCACCAGGTATGTATATAATGTTTGAAATACCTTACCTACTAGTACAATTGTGTAAGTAAATTGTACAATTCAATACTAGTGTATGTCTACTTTCCTGAGAAGTTTGACACTTAATAACATAATGCTATTATATAATATGAAGTGAGAAGATTAAATCATATAAAGCAAAAGCAAGAGTCTCTGGGCCATGATATGGATCTATTTTAAGGTCCTAAAAGTCGATGTATCTTAAGGTACTGAAATATGAAATACTACAAAAAATCACTGCAATAGAGACACTCCTTAAGAGCAGTGCCCCTTCTGGCAGCAAGAGTAGTTCCATGGTAACTTAACCCATCTACAAAATTATAGAGCAATTCACGTATTCACTTTGGCATTGGGACTTATTTTACACTGCTGTTTTCTAGTGCCAAAGGCTCTTTCAGGAGCTCGTCTTAAAGAAAAAGGAAGGCCTCATAACTCTAATACATGAGCTCTCTTGCATCTTCCCAACTCTGTAAGTCTTTTATGAAGTAAATGAAGAGACCACACCTTCTCATGCAGACTTTTTGTTTTCTTTTGCCTCCTTTATGAAACCACAAGTCACTTTTTCTTCTTAATCTTTTTCAAGGATTTCACAGAACATGCAGACTGTCCTCAGCTCTTTTACAGGTTTTAGCAGACTGTCATCTGGTGCTACAGAAGGCTGGCAGCATGCAGCCTGCTTTATAAAAAATGAAACAGGTAGCTGCTCTGTGCAGTTAATAGCTTAAATGTATACAGTCAAAGAAACTTTACTGTAAGGGTTTTAGGAAAAAAACATAAGCTATTACTTCCCCTTTAAATATTACTCCTCCTCCTCAGAACTCCTCAGTAAACAGTATTTTACCCAACTTTAACATCCAACCTAGTTTACTGAGAAGATACAAATGAGGTTGATACTCATTTGTCAAAAAATGCTATTTTTTGTCTAGGTAGGAGTTGATCATGTGTCACAGTTTCCTGTTTGTAATAGTAATTATCTCAGTGTTTTGCCATTTACATAAATGTTGACAACACCAGGGATATGATACATTTCTAGGAGACAGGAGATCTAGGTGGAGGCTATAAAAAAGAGAGAATTTCAGAGAGAATTAAAGGGATTGACAAAGAAAGAACAAGAAAAATGTCAAGGAATTGAATAAGAAAATATGGTAGTAATAGAAATAAAGGGAAAGAAAAATCCCCACAACTGTTAACTGTTTTCTGTGAAATAAATGTGAGTAATAACAAGAAGACTAATTATATGTAATTCACTGTCATTCTTTGCTGTGTTTTCTTCTTATACACACGTATGTGAAACTGGAAACATGCATTTATAGTCTGTGATGCTTGCATATTGATAATTTGGTGTTTAATATGCTCATTATTAAAGTTTTAGTATAATCTCATTTAGTAAAAACCCAAACCAAAAAAAAGTAAAAATAAAAACACAGAAAGAAACATCTCCCAGCTGACAGGTACTTGATCGTCATAAGACTGAGCTTCCAGGTATCAAGCTGAAAAACAGCAACTCTCAAATTTCTGGAAATTATAGAGCAATTCTTAAAAGCCTTAATTTCTTATGCATTTATTGAAGCTTTGCCTTGTACAAAATATGCATATATAATAATGCATCACAAGACAAGAGAGAAAATATTTCTTTGAAAATTTTAACAGAAAGGTTGTCAGTCATGAGAGAAAGAAATTAGAAGTAATACTTCAATTCAGTCTAAACATTGGATATGCTGGTTAGGTTAAAGGAGTCCACATGAGCAGAGAAATACAAAACAAATTATGCTAGTTTAAAGGTTTTAAAAATAATTATTTTGCTGTGTGTGGAGAAAATGTGATGACCTGCTACATCAGTCTATTGATATCCTTCTACAGTAACAAAGATTCAGGAAATGAATAGGTGATAGATCTTCAAACCAGAAGCAACAAATACTTTATATTATGTATTTCTTAACTTGTGCACATCATGAAACTAACACTTTTGTACTTTTACATCTTACACTTTTTACATCTTTTCAGAAAAAGAGTAAATCATAGAATCATAGAATGGTTTGGGTTGATAGGGGACTTTGAAGATCAGCTAGTTCCAAACACCCTGCCATGGGCAGGGACGCTTTCCATTAGACCAGGTTGCTCAGAGCCCTATCCAGCCTGGCCTTGAACACCTACAGGGATGGGGCATTCACAGCTTCCCTGGGCAACCTGTTCCAGTGCCTCACCACCCTCGCAGTACATCGTTTCCTAATACCTAATCTACACCTACTCTCTTTTAATTTAAACCCATTCCCCCTTGTCATGTCATTACAGCTCTTGTAAATAGTCTTTCTCCATATTTCCCTTCACGTACTGAAGGCCACAGTTTGTCACCCCAAAACCTTCTCCTCTTTAGGCTGAACAATCTCAATTCTCTCAGTCTTTTTTCATAGGAGAGCTGCTCCATCCCTCTGATCATCTTGGTAGTTCTCCTCTGGACTCAGTCCAACAGGTTGATGTCCTTCCTGTACTGGGAACCTCATAACTTGATGCAGCACTGCAGGTGGGGTCTCACCAGAACAGAGTAGAGGGGCAGAATTACCTCCCTCAGCCTGCAGGACCTACTTCTTTTGATGCAGACCAGGATATAGTTGACTTTCAGGGCTGCAAGTGCACATTGTGGGATCATGTCCAGCCTCTCATCCACCAGCACCCCCAAGTCCCTCGTGGCAATGCTACTCTTGGTCTGTTCATCCCTCAGCCTGTATTGATACTGGGGGTTTTCCTGACCCCGGTGCAGCACCTTGCACTTGGTCTTGTTAAACCTTGTGAGATTTCCATTGGTCCACTTCTGGGGCTTGTCCAGGTCCCCCTGGATAGCATCCCATCCTTCAGGTTTGTCAATCCCACCACTCATCTTGGTGTCATCTGCAAATTTGCTGAGGGTGCACCCAATCCCTCTGTGTTTGTGTCATTGATGAAGCTATTAAGTAACACTGGTCCCAATACAGACCCTTGAGGGACACCACTCATCACTGATGCCCATTGGGACTCTGCGCCATTGACCACTACCCTCTGGATGTGACCATCCAATCAATTCCTAATCCACCAAACAGTCCACCTGTTGAATCCCTCACTTTCTGATTTGGAAAGAAGGGTATTGTGGAGGACTGTGTCAAAGGCTTTACAGAAGTCCAGACAGATGACATCCTTTTCCACTGATGTAGCCACTCTGTTGTGCAATGCCACTAGGTTGGTCAGGAAGGACTTGCCTTTTGTGAAGCCATGCTGGCTGTCTTGAATCAACTCCCTGTCCTCCATGTGCCTTAGCATAGCTTTCAAAACAATTTGTTCCATGATCTTCCTAGGCACAGAGGTGAACCTGACAGGTCAATAGTTCCCAGGGTTCTCATTTCTACCCTTTTAAAGATGAATATAGTGTTTCCCTTTTTCCAGTCATCTGAGGCTTCACCTAACTGCCATTACTTTTCAAATAACATGGAAAATGTCTTGGCAACTACATGAGCCAATTTTTTCAGGACTCTGGGATGCATCTCATTGGGTCCCCTGGACTTAGTTAGGTTCCTCAGGTGGTCGTGAATGTGATCTTTGCTTACGGTGGGAAGGACATTACTCTCCCAGTCCTCATCCTGTCACATATCCTCTCGAGAGGTGTGGGAAGAGAGGTTGCCATTGAAGACTGAGGCAAAAGAGTTGCTAAGTACCTCAGACTTCTCCTCATCTCTTGTTACCTGTTCACTAGAAATGTTTATCAGAGGGGGTACATCTTCTTTGAATTTTCTTTTCTGATTAATATACCTGTAGAAACCATTACTGTTATTTTTTGCATCACTTGCCAGGTTCAGTTCCAGTCTGGCCTTGGCCTTCCTCACCTCCTCCCTATACAATTGTCCTTCTCTGCTATTCTCTTTCCAGGTTCCTTGTCTAGTTTCCGCTGCCTATGCATTTGCTTCCTGCCCTCTAATTTGACCAGGAGTTCCCTATTCAGCCATGCTAATCTCTTGCCATCTTTGCCTAATTCCCTGCTCCTGGGAGTTGCTAGCTCTTGCACTCTATGGAAGACTTCTTTTAAGATCTGCCAGCTCTGTTCTGCTCCCGTGTCCCTGAGGACAGTCTCCCAGGGACTCCCATTGACTATCTCCCTGAAGAGCTGGAAGTCTGCCTTTCTAAAGTTCAAGACCCTGACTTTACTCCTTATCTGACCTAGATTCTTCAAGATTGCAAACTGCAGCAATACATGCTTGCTGCAGCCCGGGCTACTTCCAATCTTGACATCCCTTATTAACTTGCTTATGTTGTTGACCATCAAACCTAGTATCATGTTCTGTCTGGTAGGGCTGTCTACCATCTGGCTAAATAAATTGTCCACCACACCTTTCAGGAATCTCCTGGGTTGCCAACAAGTCGCCACGCTACTTTTCTAGCAGATATTGAAGTGGCTGAAGTCCCCCAGCAGGACAAAAGCCTGCAAGTGTGATCCCTCCTGTAGATGGAGCAGCAAAGCTTCATTAACAGACTCCCTTTGATCAGGCGGCCTGTGGTAGACCCAACCACAAAGATCTCTGTGTTGCCCCGTTCTCTAAATTTTACCCACAGGCTCTCTATCTGGTTGTGGCTGTTCTTCAGAGACATCTCTTCCCACTTAATCCCCATCTTGATATAGAAGGCAAGTTCTCTGCCTCTCCTTCCTTTCCTGTTTTTTCTGAACAGCCTGTAGCTATCAATAGGCACACTCCAATGATGGCATTCTTCCAATCAACTCTCAGTAATTGCAACAAGATCATAACTTTCTAGCAGCACAGTGGCTTCCAACTCCCTCTGGCTTTTTTTTGTTTGTTTGTTTGGGTATTTTTGTTTGTTTTTCTGTAGGAAAATGAAAGAAGAAACTTATTTCTTTTGCCATATGTTTCTATAGTTAAATGTCAAATATACTGAAAAGTGAACACACTTTTGCCTTAGTTTGTCCCCAGCATATCTCCTGATAAATCCACCACTATCAGCTTTTAGCTTGAGTTTTAACAGTAAAGCTACAATGGTTAGGGGCTTTATGTTTGTTTTTTGTTTGTTTGTTTGTTTGTTTCGCTTTTGGTTTGGTGGTTTAGGTGTTTGGTTCTTTTTGGGGGGAGGGTGTTGTTTTTGGTTTTTTTTTTTTTTTTTTTTACTGTCGTTGCTATGAAAGTACAACATATTTTAAGTATTTTTCTCTTTTGACAGTTAGAGTTGCAAGCAATGAAGGTAGTACTACACCCAGTAGCAATTACTGTGCTTCAGTAACCCTTCCCTAACTCTGTAAGTTCTAGTTCTGGACTATTTCCAAGCTTTTATTACAAAGAAATAGGTACAGATCCGTGTAACAGGAAAAAAGAGAAATTACAAGGTTTTTCAGTTCCATCTAGTGGTAGGAGGAGATATATGTTTCAAAGCACCAGTCAGGCTCAGTAATAATAGTTATAGAAAGGTTAATAAAAATAATACAAACCAAAGTGATGTAGAACGTATAAGATAGGAATAAAAAGTTGCAATAATAAAGAAATCTATCCCTCTTTTTTTCTGTTTATTATTTTCCATAAGAGAGAAAATAGGTTCTGATACCTAAGACCCTAATGGTTTTACAGGTATGAAATAGCAGCATTTAAAAGCTTGGTGAGCAGGTACATCATCTGTTGTAGTCATGCAGTATGTTTGTTCAAAATTTATTTTCTGATCATAGCCAGACAAACAAAAGGAATGAATCCTTCTTTCTGTCTTCACTGCCCTTCAGATATGGTGATGTTATTTCAGTTTACATCTAAATTCAGTTTATATTACAATTCCATGCAACTTTGTTGTAGAGCATTAAGTAGAATGTGCAGATGGGTCAAAATTACAACAGCAAATTAAACCATGCAGCTTCTCATTGTGTCTTAGAAACCAATGTATAGAACTTCCAGTGAATATTTTATTTTCCTGTAACATTTACCTTGATACATTTACATTGATAGTCTCAGAAAAGTTTTGCATCAGGCTCTGTCACCGACATTTCCTCTGAAATTTTTAGAGAAATCATGAGGAATGTTGGGAAGCTGCTCAGAAATAACAGTAAAAAAAAAAAATGATGAGGATTAGACTATTTGGAAATTACATGTGTGAGTACAGAAGCAGAGGACTATGAAATTGTGTAGTAGTAAACATGAAACCAGTGTATTGCATGCAATACTTCTTTCTGCTTATGAAAGCTGAATTTTTCACCGGCTGTAATTTTCAAGTGAATTTTGAGTGGATCTCTAATATTCTAGGCTGTAAATGTGGTATTCTTGGCTGAAGTTACTTCTGAGGTGTAGGCACACATTTGAAAAAATTAATCAAAGCATAATACTAGAATAATTTCAGATGAAAAAGATTATATATTTTGTGACAGACTGATGAACTTCCACCTTGCCATTCTCAGAAGCTTTTTGCTTTTCCTTTATGTTTATTTAGTATTTACTATACACACTATAGAACATATTTTTTCTTTTTCTTTCTTTTTCATTTTCTTTTTCTTTCTTTTTCTTTCCTTCTCCCTTTTTTCTTTAATGCTATTGAACAGATCACCTTATCTTTTAGAAATTTCAGATCCTTCAGTGACTTGGCATGTTGTTCAAAATTGTCTGTAACCTGGGGGTTTTTTTCATAGTAAAAAAGTAAAACTCTAGAAATATATCAGAAAGGTCCTTCAACACATACAGCATTAGATAATCATATAACCAAATGGCAAAAGGGCAATTCTTAAAGTATCTGAAATTTCTTGCAGTCATCCAGTCCATCTGTTTGGATGGACTAAACCAGGAGTATGATTGATTGCAGCAGAAGATTAGTTTATTATATTCCATTTGGTATTCACTTTTTTTGTCTACCTTATATTAGCAGTGTGACTTTTATCATTAAAAAGCATTCCACTGGTTAATAGACCTTATTGCAACAGAAGATTTCCTTGAAATTGTTCTATTTCTTTTTCTTTAATTCTATTCTGTTTCCTTAAGACACACGCTCTTTTACTATGGAATATTAATCTTAATTTTTCAGCGTTAGTGGTATAAAACCATCTAAATATTGTAATTATACTCTCTTATTTTTTTGTTTGATGAAGCAATTGCTTTAGTTTTACTGAGGTTATTTAATCTCCTTTCAGTAATCAATTCATGTAGCCTTCTGAAAACTTTTTCAGTTATTCTGTGAATTCTTTCCAATTTTCCTTCATTTTCCCCTGATAGAAAGATATTTGGAAATTAATAAAATAAGGCTAGTTTTCTTCTGAGTGGCAGTTTAGTTTGCTCCCTCATTGTTCCTAGTAGTTGAGGATATAGCACAGTTTGTCTCAGGCCTGTACATATAAGCCCTCCAGAGGTACCAGACTGTATCGACATGAATGGATCAGGCAGTTATGCATTTGCTCTGTCTGTATTTTGATCTGGCTTGATAACAATAGAGACTGGAAATGGTTCTGCCATGTTAGAGCTGTGCATGCCTGTGTTAACGAAGCCTCGGATTTTTTTTCCTGGACAATAGAATCATTTTGTTATGGTCCTTCAGCCACTTTGGAGAGACATTAAGACTCATAATTGCAAATGTTTGAAAGCCAACATCAAACCCCAACATCTGAGGAATCCATTCTATTACCCTTTCTCAAGCTGCAAACTTACTTGTGAAGTCAATAGGTAAAAGATGCACTGAAAATGTTTATGTATATTTATGCATATTTTCATGGTGGTTATATATACTTAAGGACTGAATGTAGCATTAAGAGAATGAGTGAAAGATGAAAGAATGATAGAACTGGTACAGTTCAGAAAGTATGCTCCGGTACACATGCATTGAACACATCTGAACATGCAATGCTATCATTGGCTCTATAATATCAGAGTTAACAAGTGCTATCAAGGCTTTTTCAATCTGCTTACTAATATTTACAATGCTCTTTGCAATCTTTGACTTCTGCACCTAAGTTGTCAGCGGCATTCAAGAACATTAGGGTAATTGTCAACATAACTTTGGACACCCCTGTTATAAAAAAAAAAAAAATTTATTTCAAACCGTTCGGGGCACATAAGAGAGAGAATCATACATTTAAACAAATGCTATCTTAAATTTTAATTGCTTTTTTTGTTGTCTCTTCATTTCCATGTTTTACTTGACAAGTGTATTAATTAACAATTTATAAACTTCAAATTATCCTCCAAAAGTCAAATTTTCAAAGATAGCAATGTCAAATTTTTTTCAACTACATGAAGTATTCATTTTTGCAGAGGAGTTCAGTGATCTGAGGCAGTTGATCTCATTGTGGCACAAACACTGAAATGCCTTGTTATAACTGCTTTGATAGGGTCATGGTCTGTTAAATGTCCAGGAATCTAAATGGGAACTGTAAATAGTGTGTGCCTTGAGAAGTCTTGTCCATGATTCTTTTTAGATTGATGTTTATATGCTAATCTTTCCCCATGCTCCTACCTCCAATCTTCACTGTAATAAAACTTCACAGTATTCCTAATCATACCAACATTTCTCTTTTAGCTTTCCTGCTGAAGACAGATTATTCAAGAAAAATAAAAAGTATCTGCATCCAGACTATATTTCACTCAGCATTAGTTTCAGCACCTTCATTTATTAACTGACCTATTTTCTTTCTGTTGCTTCTTTTCTCTCTGAGGTATTTCTTTGTTCCTCTTGTCATGTTATCTAACATGCATTTATTCATTCTTTTCTTTGAATTAGAACCAGACAAAAGTTCTTGCTGAAAATCATGGTTTTCTTCTGTATCACTGCATCTATTTTTCTTCACACTTAGAAAATGTTTTTTTATGACATCCTGATAATTTTTTACAAGGTTAGAATGAATGAGAATTCCCTAGTTCTGCATCATTTATTACTTACTCTTAATTTGAGACTAATGGCTCCATGAAGACTTCTCTGTACTTAAAGTGTAACAATGGCTTGTAGATTTGGTATTTTGTGGGTCTGGGGGTGTGGATACTCAAGAAATATGCAGATGAGCCTATTTGGTACTGGAAATGTCTGGAACACTCTAGAACTTGTCTATTGGTCTCTGAGAGCTGAACGAAGCAGATGCAATAATTTGCTACATGATTAAAAAAAACCAAAACTCTAATCTATTTTTGTGTTAAAGAATATAATCATGCCACAGATTTTTTTTTTTTTTTAATTTTTCTGTTTCTGGTTCACTTCCAAAATCAAAATACAGAGCATCTACTACAGAACTGGGTGAGAGAGAACTGGTGACCTTAAAGCTAATGTACTCCAGCCACTAAGGACAAACAGATCTTTCTGAATAGGAATTCTTGATTATTTCACTAGCAGATCTGACATGAGGTTAGAAAATTTCTATAGGTATTCAAGAAGCAGACATTCAGTGCATAGTAGCTGAGATTTTCAGAATCATTTTGTCCTGGAACAGTGTTTGTACAGAAGGCAATGCCAAAAGGCTCAGACACTAAATTCTAGGATTTTTTTCTCGAGCTGAAAAACTGAATGGTTAAAGCTGAGCTGAATAAGGACAAGAATATATTCTTACCAATTCTCATGAACACTCCATCCACTAATAGATAACAAATGCTGGTGAGCTTAATAGCAGATGACCAGTGCAATGACAGTGTGAATAGGAGAGCTTTGGAATTGCTATTACCTCAGCTTGCTCAGATAAGGCTCCTAACTATGCCAGTGAGGCAGATAACAGGTGCTGAATGCCTGATAAGTCCCTTTTTCCTCTCTTAGTTTCCTTGCGGCTATATCACCCAGATGTGAGAAATGGATTCTACTTACTCTCCAGTACAAAAACAATCTGCACCCAAGTATCTCCAGGCTTTTTCTGACTGTCTAGGGACCAAGGAAGGGGCATGCTTTGTGAAAAGGAACAACCATGAGCAAGATCTGAAAGAAATGATAGTATATCCTTCCCAAAACTATATTCCTGTTGATGCAGAAACAATTATTTACTACTATCTTCTGTGGTTAACCACTTCTAAAGGGTTGCAACAAGACAAATGGCCATGGTGAAATTTTATATTACACCTTATCCCATATGTGCCATAGCTCTCCTTCTCTTTCAGTATCCTCTGACAAACCTCATTCTTGCAATAAAGCATGCTAATTTTACAACCTGTTACTTGTAAGAGTGGCTTTAATCGTAAGCAATTGCATATTCCTGCACTTAAAATTCTACTTTTGTATATGACATTTGTACTAGCAGGTTTACTTTTGTTTTAATGCAGGGTTCTTGTTCTAACCATATTAAATAGATGTGATGAAATATACTACTATTACCAGTGTGTTTTATTCTATTTATTTTAGAAGTAATAGAATTTTTATAGGTAGGCTATTAGCATGGAATTATAATGACTGTAATACACAAAATACATAACATACAGCAGCAAACCCACTAAATTACTGTTCCATAGGCTTCTGTACAAAAAAACCCAAACAACAAAAACAAAAAAAAAATGAAGAAACAGATGGAAAGTAAAATATAAAATAAACAGATTATTGAAAATGGAGCCAAAATGTGACATTTCCCATTTCAATACCCTCCCTTGGCAAAAGCATATATAGTGTTTTTACCTATGAGCATTATCTGCTGTTCTTTATTCATTATCAGAATATTCAGGTTTCTCATATATTCACTTTGCTTTATTTCCAGCATATTTCATAAGAGTTTTGAAACTTTGTCTTTTTTATAATTAGCTTGGAATATATGTTTCCCAGAAAATAAAAGCACTAAGAAAAGAAAGCAATAAAACCTTTTTCATAGATTTTCTCAGTACTGCTTTTGTTTTAGTACCAGCTTATTACTTAAAATGCATTAATGCATTTTTAATACCATATATGCATTGGGAATTTTACTATTTAGATGTATCTCTTCTTAGTAAAATAGTAGCATTTAATGTCTGACGCCCCAGCGAAATCTGAAAAAAAATTCATTCAGGGATGTACACGATGTGGAGCATGCTTTACTCACTACGATGTATTAATAAGGTTGTTTAAAACCTCTCTTACGCTGTTTTCCATCTATGTTACACTTTTTTCATCTATGCCTCTGAACAATCTTCTGTATTTTAATATTCACTACAGACACTTCAGTTTCAGACTATGATGAGAATGTTTTCCTCATGTGTTGATCACAATGAGGAACTACAGAACATTTATGAGAAATAAATTATATAGTGCACCAAAGACATTTAATTCAAAATAAATAGTGTTGCAGTATTCTACTTAAGTAACTTTTTTTCCATTAAGATACTTAATCAAAAGAGAAAATAGCGATTTTTTTTCAAATAATAGAAAACAAATAATTTATTTGGATTTTCTTTCTGCAGTATGCTCAGAATTAATTCAGGAAGCACTACTTTAGTCACCTGACTGTAGCAGTTTAACCAGACTAAGATACTTCAGAAATAAAATAATTCCATACATATGTTAACAAATACTGGCTGTTTGTAGTTATTTGCCTTTCTGTATGTCCAAGAGTGGAATTAGATAAAGGGATCTATCTTTCCCAGCTTTAGGATCTGTAACATGCTCCATTGCAACAGCTAAAGACAAGTAAAAATTACATGGGAATAGTTGGCTTGGACATCTACTTCAGGGTATAATAAATCACATATTAAAAGTATCTATTTTACTCCAGCATCTCCAAAGCCTAAATTCTTTGGAATTTGCCATATCAATATAGAAAATTATTAAAAATTAATTCCATTGACTAGATTTTTTAATTTGCTTTCTTTTGTCAAGAAACTGACAAAATTTAAATTTTTCTGATGAGGAATATATTCACAGTCCTATAAATGTATGTCCACTCTAAGCCAAGTGCTAGTAATTCAAGCTTGTTTGTCAGATTAACTCTTTGTAGTTTGTAGTTACAGCATTTCACAGCATGCCATCACTTCTTCCAAGTGATGTAAGCAGTGCCCTGCAGTCTGAGTTAGGGACTGTACCCAAATTCTGCAGAGCTCTGTGCGTACACGGATTGATACCAACAAGAAGCTTTTTGACTGAAGAATCAGACAAAATCAGTCCAATGCTTGGACTGATGTTGCAGTGCAGTTATTAGTTAGTAATTAGTTATTAACAGCTGAAATCTCTCTCTTCTTTTTTCATTTCTCTCTTTAAGTGTAGATTTTTAATTTTACTTTAGCTTTTTTTAACAAGACGTTAAACCCTCCTTGACTTCTTTTAATGTTTGTCTTTAATGGAAATTTTCAAAAGTACTGTGCATTTTAGGAGCAGAAGTCTTTTGTAGTTTCTACATCATATCAATATGAATAATTTTTTCTAATGTTTGTACACTCCCAAACCACACTCCCAAACCACACAGATTGCTTGCTAACTAAATCCCAGCACACTATTTAAATCAGTGTCCTAAAGCATAGATATGAAAAGTATAGTTTTAAGGAGGGATTAATACTACATGGTAACAGATACATGTAAACAGATCCTTTTTTTTTAAATCTCCACAGAATTTTTCCTACCCTAATGACTGAAAAATTAAGACAGACTGTTTTATTGTTGTTAAAATGCAGGTAGCTGGGAGAGATCCTAGTTCTGCAACCATCCAGAACTTCTGGCTCAAGATGAGTCCAACATTTGGGAGGGCTGGGAGCCCTTGCTGATAGTTCATTGATGGAGACCATCTCCCTGCTTGAGGAGATTTTGCTATGTCTCAGCTGTATAGGGAGTGAGAAATTAAGAACTGAAAATCACTGATTGCTAACAACTCCTGTCAGGCTTTACAAGGATGTGAAGGATGGAGGAAGCAGTGTACAGAACCATAATCTCTTGGCCTTGGAACATAACCTAAGAAAAAAAGAAGTGCCACCCTCTGGGAAGCCTTCTCAAACCTGAAAGTGAGTACTTAACCTGAATCCTGTCAGACTCATAATGAAGTCTTTTGTTATAATTTTTGGTCCTTATTTTCTGAACTAGGAAGAAGAAAAAAAAAAAAAAGCAACATCCCTGTTCTATTATTCCTTGAGTATATGTTCATAGAATCTATTAAATCCCAATAATATGAAGAAAAGTAGTAGACAACGTGAAGGGAAAACAATCTCTTTTTTTCCCCAATTCTCTCTCATATGATGGCAATGGCAACAATGGCTCAATGATTTCTTTATTTTCTTTTTCTTCCAGGAATATGCTTGGCATAGTAAATTGAGAGAAATAAAGGGAGAGCAGGAATAAAATAAAAAGAATGTCAACCAAGGACAGGAAAAGAGCGTAGAGAGGATTCTCAAAGAGATGGCAGATGAAAAGAAGAAAGACCTTGGAGAAGCATTACTCCAAATAAAAAGATTGGTAGGCAAACATGTTTAGAAGGGATGGTTAATAAAGTTATCTTTGGCTGTGGAACAGATGTTTATCAAAATATTCTAATTTCTTGATACAAAGGAAATTACAGAGTGACTATCCTTTTAGTTTTTTTCTGCTTTTCTCTTCAGTGTTCATGAAAAAGTGCCAGAGCAATACATATCATCATAGCAAAGGCACATACCATGAAACTTTAGCATGCTTGAGATACTGTGCGTAGTGGTTTAGTTTTCTTGATTTTGGTTTAGGCCTTCCCTGGTAACAGGGTTATAACTAAGGAAGTATTCCACACCATTCCTTTATGTAATCAGGTGTATATAAGATGAGAAGGAAGGTTTCCTCCCTCTCTCTTCCTTTCGGGTGTTTGGAGGACATCAGGTCTTAGCATCGGCTTAGCTCTTATCTATATGAGCTGAGGCCTGAGAGCTGTTGTCCGAAAGCTGAATGGATGTGGAGGAACTGCTTCTCTTGAGGGAAGTTTGGTGAGAATTTATTGTGTTAGTTACTTTATTGAGCTTTTCCCTGAGTTTACAACTGTGTGTGTATCTGTTTTGTTTTGTTTTTACCCATTTTTGTCCCTCTTCCTTTTCTCTTTCCCCCCTTTTCCCTTTTGGGGTTGTTTGGAATTCTTGTTCTGTATATTTATAGTGTTTAATTGTATATAATTGTAATATATGTGAATATATATATATTTACTACAATTTTCTTTTGGTACTTTTTTTTCTCTCTTGGGAGGGGAGGGAATCCGTGTGGTCAACAGCTGGGTTTGGCAGGGAGCCAACCCAAACCTCCACACTGTGACTGCCTGAAAAAGACACCGGGGCCACAATACCTCTTGTATCTGGCTTTGGGACAGTTAAATCACTGGGAAATATCAAACAGATCTGATCATTAATAGACAATTTATGGGCATAAAACAACGAGAGACATCATGAGAAAAAGAGAAAATGTGAAACTTTTGCAGAAGAGGCAATCAGAATTCTTGCCTGGTCAAATAATATTGGTAAAAAAATGCCTCCATGGAGGAGAGAGGCATACTAGAGAACTGCAAAAATACTGGTTTTACATCAGAGATACTATTTCATTTTAAATTTCACATGCTTTTAATTTTCAAATATCTAGTTAACCCTAACCTGTCTGACATTTATCTATTCCCCCACAGTAATCTGTGAATTGCATGACTTCTGTCTTCTCACTGCAAATTCTTCTTATCCAACATCCAGTGTGTTAAAACCTATCTGAATATGGTTTCAAATTCTAATGGCTATATTTACCATAGGAGCCTTAAGTGTGCTAGTGTTTTTATTTCTGATTGTTTCTGAGTTAGCTTCACTAGGGTAAAACATATAAGAGTTTTCTTAGAGACAGAAAGGCATATGATTACTTCTGTGGAGATATTGAATCAGTTGCAGAAAATAAATGGCCAGTTATCAGTCTCAAAATCAGAAAAAGAGTCCATACTGACTACACTCTCATGAGTAAAAATCTCATTCTGATCAAGATAACAAATACCATTCTATTTTGCAGTTGTATGGGAAGACAGCTTCACTGTATAAGGCTACACACAATGAAAAGGCCTTTTCCTGATGCTTGTTGATATCTTCAAAATATAAAAAGTAAATTGGAATATTAATGTAATCTTTATAAATTTATTACTATTACTTTACATGCATTGACTTTCTCCCTGTTAATTTAATACTATGTAATGGATAACTATAGAACATTTTTAAGATCATAACAATCAATTTCCCATGGTTTCTTTTCTTCTATTTTACTTTTCTATTTCTTTTTTCCTCTTCAAATCAACATATACAAACATTTGATTGTACATTAACTTGTGTTTACTTTCTCTTTCAGTTGTGCTTTTCTGAACTGTCTCAACTTACCTTTGCATGTAAATGCAAGCTGGATGTTCCCCTGTGAGATAGAATGGAGTTAGTGAACCCAATAGGAGTTAAACATGGACAACTGCTACAGTTAGACATGTAATTTCTTTCTTCCTTCCCTTCAGCACCATCTATTTTTCCTTAATTCCAGTAAATTTAGCAACACTATTTTGCTTTTTCTTTCTCCCAGCTTTAAGAAGTGTGGTGGCAAAAATTTCAGAAGGAAAGGAGTAGATAATATTTCTTCTCAGGTGTTTTTGTGTGTAGTTGAACCAGCAACAAGAGAAAACTAATTTCTGTGGGCATAAGCAGTTTTTCCTGGAATCAAATGGAAACTTAAAATCTTAGGTCTTCAGAGCAATCTAAAGGTCTGGTTTCAATTTCAATGTATTCTATAAATAGGTTCTATCAGTGGGCTTGAAACAAACTTCTGTCCTTCCTGGAAGAGCAGGCTGAGCAAGCCCAGTTGCTGAAGTAATCTACATAGCCACCATTTTTCTGGTTTGATTGGTCTCTCTTATCTCTTACCAACTGACACACATTGTTGTTTGGATGGTCAGTACCACTTCTGTCAATCCCTTGTTTTGAGTTATAACATAGTAAAAGTCATTTATGTTAGGATATTCTATCAGTCAGTGTTCCTTCTCATTGACAGTTTTCCTGGATATGTACATTAGTTATATTTAATCTATAAATTTTAGACTGCATTTAGATGTTTTCAAACTAGAAATTCACTCCTGAAAATTAAAAATAAATTATTCTTAAAATCTATAAAAATAAATATATTTTTTTCAGTGATGCAGTCTATTTTATTACTGGCATAAAAAATGTCCAAAAATTTTTCTGCAAAGTAAAAACATAGCAAAGGTAGTTGATTTCAATGGTATTATGTCAGAGATTAAGTTAACTCTCAGAAAATGTATTTTTTCCCTGTCCTTATCACAATAACAATGTTAGCACAAAAGAAAAAAAATTGATGGAAAAGATAACATGTACTTGATGTTGATGGAATGCATGTTTGTGCCTAATACACTAGAGAAACTCTCTAATAACAGTTCACCCAAGTGAAAATATTGGCCCATTTTGCTCCCAAGGTCAATGTCAATTGAGATTATTGACTATATAAAAGCTAGATACAAAAGTTTGTATTGTTCAAGGCTACTCTAACTTGTGCACTACACCTTTTCAAGGTTCCTCAGTTACATTTAGAGTTTTCATCCCTCACTCACTTATGCCCTTTATGTCCTCTTTCTTTTATTCATCGTATTTTCAGTCTGTGATTCCTAAATGTTAAAGGTACCACTATTATGTAGGGAAAAACATCACATTCAAGAAACAATTTTCAGCTTGTCTGCTATAAAAGTTCATTTTCACAGAGTTGAGCCTAGAGGAACAGAGGCAGGAGGAAGAGCTGCTGGGCTACACCGAGACCCACTATGGGATTCATCAGCCCATCAGAGCTCCAACCTATCCAAGGTCAGAGGAGCAGTGGAATACAATGCCAAGTGGGAACCCAAATTAGAGACACAAAGGAAGGGTGACTCTGTCCAGGCCATTCCCAGGGCTGTCCTAGGACAACCTCAGGCCCATGGTTCAGATGTTCCATGAGTCAAAGGAAAAATCTGTAAAATGGTTTTACAGAATAAGGGTGAGACACTAGTTAAGGGATTTGCAACATCTTATGGAATGCAAGAGAAGAGTATTTGGGATTACAAAAGAATTATTACAGAATGTTTAGATGAGAAACCAAAGAATTTTTGGTGATTAGAGGGAAGTCAGTGAGACACATTTAATACTGAAAGGGATCAATTTTTAAGTGGCTTCAGCCTTCTGATATTCTTGAAAAAGTCTTCATACTTCCCAACTTTCTGATATATATTGGATTACTCACTGAGTAAAGAATTAATCACTGTGACTAAAGTTGACAGAATTAGGCCCTGATTAATTTGGCTGAGATCATAGTAGGAGTCAGTAAGCATCAGAGCAAAAATAGACTGATTCTCACCATAGTTCTTATTGCGATGTCATGGTGCCAAACTGGCTGCTTCTCATTAACACTAAAAAGTATGTCATTTTCATTAGTCACCTCTCCTTATTTCTTGGTCTGTTTGATTCAAAGCTCTTGTACAGATTGCATAGTACAATGAACTGCAGTCCATGAATGGCGCTAAAAGGTGTACTGCATGACTCAAAATATAAACCTGTAATCCTGAAGCACAATAGCTACTGTGATTTTTTTTATTATTTCTTATTTTTTTAATTAAAGGGATTGCTCACATAGTCCTGAAAAATTTACAAGAAGTATTACATATTTTAATGTAATCTGCTGGACAATCTTAGCTATTCAAATCCAGTGACTATTGAAGTATATCTTGCTTACATCTTGAAGTTGTGACAATGTGACAGTAGTAGGGTGTTACACAAAGTAACAAATAGTTTAGCTTGAACTAATCATCTAAGTATCTATCCTGATTCTTGGAAAGATTTCCAGCCTGAGGCAACTGTCATGGCTGTCATATTGGTCAGTCTACTAATTATTCTTCAATATTGTTCCTGTGCTTTCAATGTCTAGGGTATAGACATACACAGAAAATTAGTAAAATAGAAAACAAATGACTGTGTTATATATATATAACATGAAGGTTATGAATGTAAGGCCTGAAAAAAACCAAGGTAAAAGAAAAAGAAAATAACTTTGTGTGTTTCCTATAAGTGTTTTCCCATATTTATATTGCTATTTCCATTTCACCAAATAAAAGAAGGAGGGAACCATCCTTTTTTCCACTTCACCAAGCATCCTAGACTGAATTTTGGCCATGTGTAATAGCAGTGGCTGCTATGGAGCTACTGTTTCTTCCACCTCATGCACCTGACTTTCCAACAATGTTGTTATTAGATCTCACAGACTGAGACTGAAACCATGAGTTGAAAAGATATATTTTCAGATCCTGTCTATGAGAAATGCTGGCAAAATCACCAGTACAGGTATGACCCTTAGGATCAGCTAGACAATATTTTTCTTTCTTGCCAGAACAGTTTAGTATCTTTTGTGAGGTGTAGGCTTCAGTGGATTTTTTTTTAATGTGTGAGAGAGGATCAAAATAGAAAACAACTCATTGAAAAAAAATTTCTTGAAGATTTTAAAATCTATGGCTGCTTTTGTTTTAATTTGTGTATTTGTCTGTAGTCTAAGAAGATGAAAGACTAATAATCTTGGTATTTCTCTGCACAACCTTTTGCTGCATCATTTAACTATCCTTCTGTTGTATAAATCTTTTAACTTCCTCAGTCAAAGGTGGTCACTCAGAGATATTTGTACCATATTGAATGAGAGGTTTTTTGTTTCATTTGCAGTCACTGTGTATGGAAGCTTGCAGAAAATACTGGCATTTTAAAGCACCTATTTCATCTGTACAATTTAGTTTAGCTTGTTAAAATGAATAATATTCCGAGGACCTCTAGTTATGCTAGCAATTTTCATTTGTAAAGTTTAATCAGTCTTCCTGGTTCTGTTCTTAGCATTTATTCCTTTAGCATTTGGTTGTCAGAGTGTTAAGTGACTGTAAAAAACCCCACTAGCATTCAGATATTTAAGAAAGAGCATTACATTTTCAGTTATTTTCTGCTTAAAAAATGTAGGTAAAAATAAGATTTTTTTTTTAATCTCAGCATAAAGAATATGTATAATAGCTTTAAGCATGATGACAGTGCCATTCAGGGCCTGTCATCCCCACACAGATATATATGAATGATAAAATGTTAAGCTCAAGGGCAGTGCAAAGCAGTTCTCAGAACACTACACTAATTTCACTTAATTCCTATAGTTCTGTAAAGAGTGGCTATTTGAAAAAAGTTAACTAAGTCTGTGTGGTTTTAATGAGATTTACTAAAAAGGTGAAGTAAAGAAATACAGCACCCAAACACATGAAAATAGCTGAAATTGCTCTTACTGCACTAAGCTCATTAAATTAACTTGCTTGAATGCTGGCTATTAGAATTATCAGATCAGAGTTTTTTATAGGCCAATGCATCTGTTTAGTGAGGTTTACACATCTCCCTACCCAAAGGTTATTGAGCAAGCACAGCGTATTTCTTTTTGGATAGCCATGGTGCTGGAGTTGCACTGTTGCTGCAGTGCAAAGAAAGTGCTTCGTTTCATGTGAAGTCTGCGTAGTGCAATGAAAGCAGAACAACCTGTATAGAGTAACACTTGGAAAAAGTCTGGTGGACACACACTCCATGGTACCCAATAGAATAATTGTTCCTAGAACAGATCTCAAGTTGAATTCAGCTAATTTTTAGATGAATTTAATGGTTTAGACCTCAGATGTGTCACTTAACCAAGTCTATGCTACACTCTGTTTCAACAGTTAAGCTGATTATTTTAGACCATGATAAGGAGACTAAATGAGCAGGTGAACTTCACACAGTGTTAAGGTGATAAAAAAATGTAATGTCTTTATTCTACAGCCTCAGTGATGCAGGAGACTTTCCTTCATCCTAGGAGATATTATGAATTTCTGTTTAGTTACAGAGCACATGAGCCTTGCCATGCAATTTTAGAGGGAATGTAGTTATCCAGCAGCCTTACAAATTCGGAGAAGTCTATATGCAACCAAAGAAGTACAGCAATGTTATATCTTAGTATGATCTCAAAAGATAATTTCTGGAGACTCAAAAGTTTACTGTGTTTCAGCATCCTGGGTGCCAAACAGGTGGAGGCAGCACTGTGTGTCAGTGGTATGTTCCAGTCTGCAGGTACATTTGGTGACATATCTGATATCACTTTGACAGACTTACATTGTCTGCAAGAAGTCGACCTTTCTGGCACATTCAGCCCTATTTTAACATATCAAAAAGTTAGATTGTCATTGGAAATTAATATTTTTGCTACTAAAAAGATGATAGAACACTCAGCCTATTCATAGCATGAAAAAATAAAAAAGAGTTATAGAGCAAAAAGTCAGAAGTAGAACAGGGTAAAAGCCGTATTAAATTCTGCTTCATTTTTCTACTACTTTTGGTTTAGTCAATTTTATTTTCTGGGGAAGCATGATCATGATAAGATGAAAAGAGGTTTAGTAGCAGACTAGTAAACATGACACAATCAGGATTACTAGTATTTAATTATTTATTTATTCTCCTAGACACTCTGCACAAGAAACCTCAGAAGGATAATTTTCCTTACTGACTGAGAAGGTGAATAAAACCAAAACCAAAAAGCCCCCAGACATCCCATTTGTGCTGACCTTTTTAAGGAACAATTCCCACTTACTGTGTTTTAAGCACCAACTCTGAAGCTCTGGGACTAATTAGATGGTCCATATGCTCTGATTACAATAAACATTATGCACAACTTTTGCAAAGAGCAAGGTCGCCGTGATTACCTATGTGAAGTCTCATTCAGGAAGTCCATTGTCTAGAGAAACTTATTGCTACAAATGAATGATTTTCTTCTCTCTCTTTTTTTTTTTTTATTCTTCAAAAAAACAACTTGAAGAGGAATATAAATATTTCATGGAATGGTACTTATTAAGTCATAAATTTTCAATCATAATTCAAGAACATTTTAAAAGGAGAAATTTGTTCTGCATTGTTGGAGAATAACTACTTTAAAAAATAAAACCAAAGAAGACTTTATAAATGAATATATTTAATTTTTTTTGCCTTCAGAAGTATTCTAAAGGTTAAAAAGCAATTAAAATTGTAAAATAAGCAGACTAACTGTTCATTTCATTTATTTTATCTTTCCCTCTCCTCCTTTGAATACTTTTTTCTTTAAATGGTAATTTCCAGATATTGCTACATTTCTTTTGTACTTTCTTTAATATTGTCACTGTAAATATTCCCTTAAAGTACTTCTCAAGTATCTGCCAAATGTCACTATTTCTCTACATTGACAGAATGATGTTAATTGGCTTTCCTTTTTAAATGGTTTCAAAATTTAACTTCCTTAATTAAGAATGAGTGATTTAGAGAAAGCAGAAATTACAGAGAGGATGCTCCCATTTTCTACTTTTGCTTTTCTAGACCATGGTGTAAAAGTTTCCTGAAAGAAAAGTACATTACTGCAAACAGAACATTGTCCTGATAGTTACATTTGTTATTAAAAGGTGTTACTCCCCATTAAATCCTAGTGTGGAACTATTTCTTCAATGTTTCTTATGTTAATGAGATTTAGAAAATTAAAAATATGTGTTCATAGGATAAAGAAATACTTTTGGTAGTTATAGGAGTGAAAGAGAAAAGTTCTAAAGATAAAATCAGTTAAATACTCATAATGGTATAGGTGATTGTGATTTTATCTAGACAGAAGATCTCTGCTCATGGTAGCTTTCAGACAATCATATTGGTAAAAAAATATCTAAAAACTGATGAAGTCATTAAATTTTCAAAAATTACAAATTATCCTGTAAAGCTTCAGTGACTGCAAATTAGCCTTTGCAATAGCCCTCTGCTAACAATCTATAGATCATTTTATTATTCATGAATTTTAGTAATTTCAGGACACCACAGGTCATCTTATGCTCATTTATTTGCTAAACACCTTGTGCTGGTATGCCTGTGCTGAAAAATTGCTACTATTTACTTCCCACAAGACATGCAAGCAACAAAGTGGTGGATTTGGCCCCAGACATCCACTATGCCAGGCAGCATATATATCTTGCTGTCAGGAAAATAAATGAGCCCTTAAATTGGCTGCAAAGCTTTAAGAACTGAAATTTATATGTCTAGTTATCAAACAGAAAGTTCAGAACACCTGCCAATATGAAACATAATTGTGACAAACTGTTACATTTTACCTTTAACTTTTTGGCATTAACACCACAACTTCATTACACAGATCTCATCCTCCTTACTGCTCCTTTCTCCCTTTCTCCAGATCAGTTCCCCTCTGGAAAAACATTCACTATATTTTTCTATTTGCAAATGTTGAGCAATGATTGATACATTTGTTCATCTCTAATCCAATGCAAAAAATATCAAACATGTTAAAAATGCTAGAATTTCCTATGAGAATAAGGAACAATATTCACAGATTACCACAAAAGGCTAGCCATATTTAGGTATTTGATCTTTATAACCTGCTTTTAAGGCTTTGCATAGAATATTTGCAACCATGGGAAAAAAAGCTTCTAGTTTTGTTTTCTTTTGTTTTACCTTTATAAAATTCAAAATACCTCTATCTTCTGTCATTGGCCTACTTTACTATCCTTCCCTCTGGGTCCCAGAGCACTCTTAACTGCAATGCAACTTTTTTTCGCTGCAACAAATCCAGCAGTTGCTAAACTCATTACTCTTTATCTAACTGTTCCATAAAGAGGAAAAAATTACAAAAAATCACCCTTCTCTGAACCACCTTTAAACTGTGTGCTGTGTGCACTGCAAATAACTATTTTCCCTTTTGTGGATGTGTATCTCCATGTTTCCAGCTGCTAACAGCCACATTAAAAAAACAACCATATTTAAGAAAAACATCTTTTGATTTTTTTCTCATCTATCAAGGAAAAGAATATCTAGGCTAAAATTCAATTCTACATTAAAAAAAAAAAATCAATATGAAGAGCTTAAAAACTCTTAAACCTCTTGACCAGCTGACCCTTTCTGTTCAATAAAGTGAATACAATCAGTCTTAGAAAGAAAATTAAATGTGTGACACAATGTTCTTTATTATGACCTTGAGATTGGCTCAGTTGCTTAGAGCATGGTGCTAATAACACCATGTATGGGCCATTCACTGGAGTAGGACTTGATGATCCTTATGGGTCCTTTCCAACCCAGAAAATTCTGTGAAATTCTGTGAAATGTTGACCATTATATTTATTTATTTAATGATTATGATAATTTGTCACATTAGCCAAGTTTTAAGTCAATATATTGGTCAAAACACACCTGTTCTTCCTACCAGCATGACTAGGTAATTATTAGGAGCAGATATAACTCCTAGGGATTTGGTGAGATCATGGATCTCATGAGACTGTCTGGCACAGAAATACCTGCTTATCTGAATTATACACTCAGTTTTTCAGTGGGGAAAAAAGAAAAATTCATGTCTATGGGTTTGGGATGAATTAAGTGTGTTTTTTGAATGACCAAATTACCGCAATTGTAAGTGTGATTAATAAATACTTCTACAAATACATACATTCATAATTATTGTATTGAGTGTTAGAAAGATATTTGCATGTGCCTTCATATGATTTGTGTAATTTATTCTTGTGGTTGTGTCTAACTATATTAGTAAACAATTTTTATGTAGCACAAATTTTTGTAGAATTATTTATAAAATTTCTTTTTTTTTTTTTCCTTCTTTGTTCCCTGGCTACATATGACTCAGGTAGGGAAAGATAAGAATGGTTCTTACAAAACCATGGTCATTTTTGTCCTGGTGAGAGTGATGTAAATTAAATCTGTGGTATGTCAGCATATCTAGTTAATTAGTGATATGAATCATGATTTTTTTTGTTTGCTTCTTTGTTTATTCCATGCTCTATTAACATAAAGCAGAAGCATCAGAAATGAACATTCCTGCTGTGTCAGAGAAGCAAATTTGAACTGTGAATGCATTAATCCCCCAAGAAATAGCAGGACCTGAAACTTTAAGTGAAATAGGAATTGTGCTGCTTAATTCCAAAAGAAGCACTTAATCACATTGGCTTTGTGAATGCACGGTACTAATGAGGAATGGTTCTGAAAAAAAGCCAACTTTCTCCAAATATTATATACAAATGCTTTCTAGTATATATACACCTTGGTAATAATGTACAGATGAGTAATAACTGTACATATGTAGATTCACATAAAATCTCATGAAAGCTAAAGAAAGTACATGCTCCCATTATAACCAACCATCAGCAAAATAAAATGGATGAATCTCATGAAGTCTTTTAGCAATAGAAAATTGTTAATTGTCATGATATTATGTATTTTATGACATAAGTTCAGAATTAATATGAAGATTTTACATAAGTTTCCTTGCATAAATAGTTGTTGTAACAGACTGGATAGCCTAGTATACACAAAACCTAACATGAAGACCTAAGATAAGCCCAGAAGGTGCTGATCAGTAATGCATAGTCTAGTTGAGGGCCAATAAGCAGAAGTACACAGAAAGGGGTCAATACTGGGTCAATCCTCTTTAACTTGCCAGTAGTATCCTGGATTGTATCAGAAACAGTGCAGCCAGCAGAATGAGGTCAGTGGTCATGCCCCTCTGCTTGACACTGGTGAGGCTGCAGCTTGAGTAGTGTTCAGTTTTGGGCCTCTCACAACAAGCAAGACAATGAGGTGCTGATGTGTGTCCAGAGAAGGGCAACAAAGCTGATGAAGGGTCTGGAGGACAAGTCTTATGAGGAAGGAACTGGGATAGTTTGGGATAGACAGCCTGGAGAAAAGGAAGTTCAGGGGGGACCTTATTGCTTTCTACATCTATGTGAAAAACAGTTGTAGTGATGTGGGATTCAGTCTGTTCTCCCAGATAACAAATGGCAGAATGAGAGGAAATGGCCTCAGGTTGCACCTGGGAAGGTTTAGATTAGATATTAGAAAAAATTTCTCTACTGAAGTGGCAGTCAGGTATTGGGACAGGCTGCCTGGGGAACTGGTGGAGTCACCATCCCTGGAAGTGTTCAAAAAACATGTGTATGTGATATTAGGGAACACAATTTATTGGTAGACTTGGCAGTGTTAAGTTTATTGTTGGACTCCATTCCATGACCATAGAGGTCTCTTCCAACCATAATGATTCTATGATTTGCATTAATAGTCTGAATGATGGGGCAGAGTGCATCCTCAGCAAGTTTATTGATGACAGGAAACTGGAAGGAGTGGCTGAGATGCCAGGACGTTATGCTACCACTCAGAGTAACCTCAACAGGCTGAAAAAATGGGCTAACAGAAATCTCATGACGTTCAACAAGGGGAAGGGTAAAGTCCTTCACGTAGGGAGAAGCAACTCCATGCACCAATACAAACTGGGACCACTCAGCTGGAAAGCCACTTGGTAGAAAAAGACCTGGAGGTCCTGCTGAGCACCAGTTTGAACAAGAATCAACAACGTTCCCTTGCTGCAAAGAGAGCTGATGGCACTGCTTTATTGCTACCAGCAGAGCATATGAGGTGATTCTTCTTTACTCAGCACCACTGAGGCTGCATTTGGGTCATTTGGGTATTGTACAAGTGAGACATGGACATCAACAAAGGACCTCCAAGATGACTAAGGGACTAGAACATTTCTCCTGTGGGGAAAGGCAGAAAGAGCTGGGACTGTGCAGCCCACAGAAGAGAAAGGTCAGGGGAGATGTTCTCAATGTGCATAAATACCTGAAGGGAAGTTGCAAGGAAGGCAGAACCAGGCTCTTTGCAGTGGTGCCCGGTGACAGGACTGACCACTCTCATACGTACGCTCATAATGTCTGTAAAACTTGTATCGCTGTGTACTGAGATATTTCAGTTGGACATTTGGAGAATCATACCAGGTGATAAATGGGTGTAAAGTTTAGTCAAATTTCATAGTTTCAAATTATTTTATTTAAAGTACTTGAAAATAAGATCTTTAAGGTAAAATCTATTTAAAACAAAATCACAGAATCACAGAGTCATGGAATATGCTGAGTTGGAAGGGACCCACAAGGATCATTGGGTGCAACTCCAGGGCTTGCACATGACCTTGCTCAAGAGTGACACCATGTCCCTGAGAGTATCATCCAAACACTTCTTGAACTCTGTCAGGCTTGGTGCTGTGACCACTTTCCTGGGGAGTCTGTTCCAGCACCCATCATATAATCTAAGATATGAGTGCATAGCATGCAAAAGAGTAATGTAGGCAATTTTAAGACAATTTTCATTATAGAACTAATTACTGAATTGAACACTCTAAAATTAGTACAGGTTTACAAGTGTTGCACAGGAAAATTTGACTTAGACAGTTTGGATTATTGAAACCAAACCACAAAAGGAAAAGTTTTACTAACACCTCCCAGGTAAATAACTGTGTATGGGGGAAAAAAGAATAACACCCAACTTAATAATAAGAAACTAACACGTGTAGCTTTTGCTTGTCAAGCAGAAAAGAGGATCCTTAAAAATACTTTCATGCTTTCTTTTGTACTTTCTTTACAGTCTCTTCTTTGTCTTAGACCTACTGCAGGGAGTTAAAAATACTGAAAATACCTTTTTAAAGAATCAGTAACATATCCAATTCTTTCTTTTTTTCAGGTTGTTCTGATGCTTGAGGAAAAGTAATTTTTGAGGAACAATTGGAAAGACCTTTTGTACTGGTTTAAAGGTAAACCAGCAGGAGAAATGAAACCAACTCCAAAAGAGATTGCAAGTCACAATTACAATTTAATAAAAGGATCACAACAAGTACAATGATGCAGAGGAAAAAAATCTGTTTGACCCACAAAAACCAGATGTACAACCCAGCACCCAGGGGCACAAACAAAATGGAGCTCACCAGCCCCTGTGCTGAGCAGCATGTGGCCTCCCCCTTAGTACAAAGTAAAAGGAAAGAGAAAACCCGTTGCTGAGGATGATGTCCACAGTCTGGTCAGGAGTGGCAGTTGCAGTCCTGTTGAGGTCCTGGTCCTCCTCTGGATCCCTCAAGTGGTCCCAGAAGTCCCAAACCCCCAAGGTTATATATGTTTGGGCTCAGATGGGAGCGCCCAGTACCTCCCCCAGGGCGAGGAGTTTCACAATGGGTGATTTACACTATGAATCATGAGATACTCCTTGATGGCCCATTATCAGAAAGGATGCCTCAGGCTGGTATGAAGGTGTTAATGACTCCCAGGAGGGGAGTTATCACACCTGAATCCTTGGTGTGAAGACAGAAAAACTTCCTTATCTCACAGAGTTCCTAAACACCCGGCTTGTAGCCTGGTGGGCTAGGTGTGCCCTGGGCAGCTGCTGCAAATGATCCATTGTTAGCTGTCCATGAGAAATGACATAGAGGGTGTACAATACAAAGCGCTGGTCACACCCACACAGTGACAAACTGGTCCTGGCCACTATAACCAGGACGCCTTTCTATCTTTCCAGTGTGCAAGACACAGCTCATACAGCAGAGAAACACCATGTCAAAACAAACCATGTCAAAGTAGTGGCTCCTCTCGTTCTTAAATGACAAAGTTTAAAAATATTTTTCTAAACCTCTTTAAGTTAGGCTTCTTCAGTGGTGTAGAAATCTACACATTGACTTCAAGTTGCTGTCATAACATAAGGGACCCAAAGGATAGTGAAGACTCATCTTCAGACAGCATACTTCACTTTTGGCCTATTTTTTTTTTTAGGTTTAAAAGGTGCCAAGTTCACAGGTCTGCAATACTTCCCATGGGGCCTACTACAAAACTTCCCATGAGCAGTAAGCTTTCCCTTTTTGGCAGTGAGCAAAATATTTCTACCCATTCTCTATGTATTACAAAATTAATTTCTGCTGAATTCATATTTGTTTTCCTCTGTTTGCCATGTTTGTCCCTAGTCTAATTTAAGTAACACTTCTTTAAGGGAGTGTTAAAGAGTGCTTAAGCTCTGCAGAAGAGCTTTTCAGTTTTTAAACTGCAGCAGTTTTGGTGTAAGTTTAGTATTTAAGCTGTATAGTAATGACAACAGATTTCACTGTAGGACAAAAATGCAACAGCAATATTTATGTTGTGCAGATCAAATGTAAAAGTTAAATGAAAATCTGGATTTCTTAAGGTCGAAAAGGTGTCCGTGACATCAATTTAGTTTTCAGACTGAATGTATTTCTAAAATATCCTCAGTCAAAAGATATTTTTTTTTTTTACAAAATTCCTGTTGGATGAAAGGGGAGGTAGGCAAGCAGTTTATCAGAAAGGAATGAAATCTTTAAAGAAAAAGTAAAATAAATTGTCCTATGAGTAGAGAAACTGCTGGTGTTGAATTTCCTGTGAATGTCTTTCCTTTGTGTCCCAGCTTCTAAATAATTATGCTGAGGCAGCATTGCATCTGACTGCCTTTTGATTGCTTGTAGCTGAATGATATAAATGGTTCTGTGGAGACCAGTAGAGGGATTTTTTTGTTTTGTTAGTTTGTTTTTTTTTCCCTTTTTTATGTTTGTTTGGTTTTAGTGTAATTTCCATGTGTCTTCTATTATCCAAATTTTTGTTTCATTCTGTGGTGGTTTAGTTTTNGGGGGGGGAAAGCCGTGTGGCTGACGTTGGGATTTGGCAGGGAGCCAACCCAAACCTCCACACATTCAGATATCTTAAGTCCTTATTAGACTTCATAGATTTTCAAGCGAAATCCGAAATACCAGAAGAAACATTGGGATGATATAAGGGAGCATGAACTCTAACCCATTCTTAATATTCTAAAACTGAAGTTTAAAGACAGGGTTCATATTCCTCATAAAGAAAATCTAAGTGTATCCTGCCAGTATTCTCAAGCAGTGATGCATTTTTGATATGTTACTTATGGTATCTTTGCCTTCATATTGATGTATAATTTCAACTGAGGTTGAAATAAATAACAGTTTTCCTCAAAATTTGTTGATGAGAAAAGAAACATATTTTATAAAGCCTATTAGTAGTATAATTGGAACCTTAAGAGAGATATAATCAGAGTCTAAATGAGAATTATTTCAATTGTTGCACAAAATAAAGAATACCTCCTTATTATAAAATCACCCCTAATAATGCTACAGTTAAAATTGTTACAAACACACTTATTTTCTA
>VWZF01005474.1:698854-728660 GCA_013396755.1 Sclerurus mexicanus | reverse complement strand
TTTTTTTTTTTTTTTTGATGGTATGCATATCCTTTCCCTGTTCTTTGGGATTCTAAGGTCTGTGGTTTTATTCTGGTGGTGGTGGCCTGAGGGTTTATGGTGAGCTTTAAATATGTGCAGTTCTTTGCCAGGGAGGAACACAATGGTAATGTTGATAGTTCTTTCTTCCTTACTCTTGGATTCTCCTGGGGCCGTTTCTTGTGAGTGTCCTAACATGCTTCTACACTTTGCCTTTTTTCTCACTGGTCTGCAGTTTTGTGTTACATCTGCATTTCATATGTGTGGTATCCCTTAATGCATGTTATGTACTACTTTGCTGTCCTTAGTTCCCTTAAGGACACTTTTATCCAGCTCACAACTGTATTTCTTTAATAGAGCACTGGTGTGTTGTCTTATTGCTCCACAGGTCCTCTTCTCTGGGCCTCATCCTGTGTCTCCACTCCCCAGGGTCTCTGCTCTCACACCACTAAACTACATAGCTGTATTACAATCATAAACATCTCACTGCACAACATAACTGCTTGCTACTGCTATCCATGTAAAACTATGACTCCACCATCAAAGACAAACAGTAGTGAAACAGATGAGCCAATATTCTTTTTCAGAAATAAGACCTGACAGGTCTCAGTCCTGGGACCTGGCAAACTCAGTACAGAGGTTATTGTTAGTGTGATGGTTTGATCTCAACCAAAAGTTAAGCACCTTCACATCTGCTCAATCACCCATTTCCCCAGTAGAAGAGGGAAGAGAATCAGAAGGGCAAAAGACAAAAACTCATGGGCTGAGATAGAGGAAATTTAATAGGCATGCAGGTAGATGTGCAGGTAAGGAAAGCAAAACAAGGAGTTCGTTCAGTATTTCCCATCATCCAGCAGGTGTTTAGATATATCCAGAAAAGAAGGGCTACATCACATCTGGGAAGACAAATGTCTTAACTCTGAATGTGCCCCATTCCTCCTCCTTCATCTGAGGTTTTATTGCTGAGCACAACTGTGTCCCCTCACAACTTCTTATGCAACCCCAGTCTCCTCCCTTGTGAGAAACAGAGAAGACCTGGATGCAGTGTAAGCACTCTCAGGAACAGTTAAAATATTGATATATTAACACTGTTTTCATCACAAATCAAACCCACATCACTATACAAGCTAATATGAGGAAAATTAACTCTATTCCAAAAAGGCCCCAGTACAGCCAGTGACTAGCAATGGCAATACTGCAATACAGAGCTATAATGACAAGTAGTTTTACCATTGGATACAAATCTTCCTTGATCTTTTCATCAGATCTAGACACATGAACTGTTGATATTTGTATATGAATGGGTGACCATATGTGGTCACTAAATAAAAGTCAACACTTTCAAGGCAAAATTTGTCATATCTTAAAAGAGATATTTAATATATATTAGATTAATCCAGTTCAGTCATAGTAGGCAGATGATAGCTGAGACAATTATAAAGCATCAATCTTCTTGTGTGTTTGTGCAGTTAATCTAAACAATTTAGGAATGTTCATGAGTTCCCAAGTCTATCATATACAAGTTCCACCATTTTATTCAAGCATTTTGAGAGACAAAACCTGGTTCACCACCTAAAAGGTAACCAAAGGAAATCTCATCTGGATCAGGGTAATCTTTGCCTTCTCTTCTTCCCTCTCAATACACAACAAATTGAGGTGCAACCTAAATAAACAGCACTTAGCAAACTTGGGTTTAGATGCAGGTAGCACCAATAGATGCATACAGCAGAGAACTGAGTGCACAGTCAGAAAAAACACATAAGAAAATGCAAAATTCCTTGTTGTTCTTGCTGCAGTTTTTCACAACTTTGAAGAAGTGAAATGAATAACCCCCATTTCTGTTTTCATACATCAAGATTAACAATTTCTATAATTAAAAAGATTTTTTTAATTAAAAAGTTTTTATTATGTAAGTACTTAGAAAGATTCAACTACAAATTTTCTTTATATTTTAAATTAGATTTTATTGCTATTTCTATAAAATAGACTGTAACTAATGAATTCTGCTTTATAGAAGTTATTTGTATTTATATTTAACCCACTTCTTATCCTTCTCTGTGTTTTCTGACATTAAAAAATAGTTATAAAAACAAGATGCTGAAAAAAAATTAAGCAGTGTTTTTTTGTTGGTTTTTTTTAATTTTATTACAAAACTTTTTTTGGGAAAAAAGTAATGAACTTGTTTTCATTTGCTTTTTAATTTTTCTAATAAATAGTATCCAAAAAGAAAATAATAGCTGTTCATATATTTTAAAGAATGTTTTGATGATCACAGCATTCAAGATGAAATGACAGATGCCCAAGGATTTTTTCCTGTGGAAAATATCAAGAAGAGAAAAAAGCTGCTCTCTGGTATATATCATCACATATCACTGTCAATTTTGACACTTGTAGGCACATACACTTCTTCTCTCAGCACAAATATATTAAAATCCCTATATGGCAACTTAATGACAATTTTTTTCCATGACTTTATAGAGCTGACTGAAAAAATGTTAGCTCAAAGAGGGATATTTACTAAGATTCCTACCATTACTAGGACTGTGAGGCCCGAAAAATAATTATTTTGAATAGCTTTCTAACATGTAGCTAAACAAAATAATCACAAATATTTATAATGATAATTTAATTATATTATCCCTCAGAATTATGATTGTTTAGACAATTTTATGCCAGTTTGGCATTCTGGATTCTGGCTCAAAATAAAATAGAGAATTTATGAAAAGTGCAAATACTTCCTACATATATTAATAGCTATCATAGCCAGTGAGATTCTGAAATGTCTGCTGAGATAGTTTGACTTATTATGCCAGAATTCTGTCTTAATTATTCATATTTTTTCTAAAACGTGGAGTGATGTTTTTGTGTTCTACATGATTAACCCTTAAATAATAGTTGGGAATTTTTTTTATTTTCTTAATTCACCATGATAAAGTCAATTCTTCCCCATAGTGCCTAATTATTACAGTTGCAATTCTTACTAGGCATCATACAATATTATAGTCTTGTTGAAATAGATATCCTCCCATATATACTTATTCATTTCCATTTTTATATTATGTTATGTGTGATATATTTTTGTAATAAGACTGTGAGCTCTTATCATTTTTTACATTTGTCAGTTCATGTGAACTTTAAAGCTTTTTCCAGTCTTCTGAAAATATGGAAAAAATTCTGTAATGCATTCAACTAGTTATCACTCACAATTGGCCTTATATAAGCTTGGGATTGCACCTCATGGTAAATAGCATTGTCTCTTTATTTCTAGTGGTGTCTATGCTGTTCAGAAATTGTGTTTAACTTCAAATAATACTCCCAGATAGTTTGTTTCTTGCAGACTAATAGGTTGCATATTAGATAGATAAATAAATAATATCAATAAAAGGCAGGGGAAAACCCCTGACTTCTACAGTTGATTATAACTGATGTAACACATTTTACTGTAAGATTAGAGGCATTTCTACACAGATGAGAAGACGTTATCAATCCATTACATCAGACAGTATCAGAGGTGCACAAATGGCAGAAAGAAGAATTAGGTGCCTGTGGTATGCATTAGTAATCTTCAGAGGCTCAAGATTCCCTAAAGCTATAAAAATTACTTTCACAACAAAACATGAAAGTGAGAATGTTTTCCTTCTGTTAAATACCTGTTACTGTCTATTTATTTCTGAGAATTAAAATGTCAGACTTGCAATAAGGTTCTGGTTCAAAAAATGAATAACTGCTAGAATACCACAGCCACTGTTCATGAGCTGCAGAACTGAGTGGACATAAATAGATATACAAAGATTAGTTTATTATTTTTCTAACAACATTATACTGTTTCTGAGATTGTTATAGGTTTTCTGTAAGAAATTTTACCCATGCATAGAAACATACAATGAAGTTACTGAAGGCAAAGCCTAAGAACAAAGAGAAAGAAAACAAGAGTGTCTTTGATAACTTAACACTGTTGATAAATCATACATTATCTCCATATTCTTCTTTCTTAATTCTAAACACTTCTTTACTAAGCTGAAAGAAAGGATAACATTGAAGCTGGTCACTCTATCTTCTAAGTAGCACTCCTGGCTTTTACCCTGGTGATTTATTGACTCGCAGCCCTGCTGTCTGAAGCAGAAGTTCAGGTGCATAGCCGCAAGGGTTAAACAGTAACCCAAGTGGCTCTTGGGCAGCAGTTTTTAGTAGCAGAGAGAAGTGAATGGGTTTGATCAGCAGCCAGTCTCAAGTGCTTCTGTGTCAATTGGATGCTCTCTGTGTTAGCACAGGAATAGCAATAACAATGATGAACCTGAAATGGGAAGGCATGATCATGTAATTCTCTTTGCCAGTACCTAGAAGATAGGAAGAACTCACGGCTCTTGATGTTGTGTCTCTGGGAAGGATTTCCAAGGTAATGGGTCTCTGAAACCCTATTTTGTATGCCAGAAACAACTATATACTATTCTCCATATTCAGCCCAGGCTTAACAGCAATCTTCTTTGTTGGTACTGCCCAATACAGAGCTTTTAAGAGCCCTTTTTTTTTNTTTTTGCTAACGTGTAGATCTCATGAGACTCCATAAAAATCAGTGTACATTTTTTTTCATATAAATACAGAGTATGTACATAGGAAAAAGGAGGGGGAGAGAGGAAAAGAATAAAGGTTGGAAAGAAAGTAGGTCTAAGCCCCGCTTGTGGAGTCACATTCATGTATTTTATTTTCGGTCAAATTACACTCTGAATTTATAAATATTATGAAGTGTGTTTGCCTTTTGATCTTAGACTGTGCTCACCTTTAGAGATCTCAAATGTTTAGGCAACATTTGAACTAATTTCCACCAATCAGTTTTGTTTCTGTGCTCTCGCTGACTGTACACGTGGCTCTTACTCACATATGTTCATACTATGAACTATGTTCATAGTTCCACCTGAGGAACCTGAATCTACATAAGTCTGGGGTACCTGATGAGATACATCCTAGAGTCCTGAGGGAATTGGCTGATGTAGTTGCCAAGACACTCTCTATGATATTTGAAAAGTAATGGCAGTCAGGGAAAGTCCTAGACAACTGGAAAAAGGGAAACACTGTACCCACCTTTAGAAGGGTAGAAATGAGGACCTTGGAACTATTGACCTGTCAGCTTCACTTCTGTGCCTGGAAAGGTCATGGATCCTCCTAGAAGCTATGCTAAGGTACATGGAGGAAAGGGAAGTGATTTGAGACAGCCAACACAGCTTCACCAAGGGCAAGTGCTGCCTGAGCAACCCAGTCATCGTCAATGGATGACTACATCAGTGAACAAGGGAAGGGTTTCAGATGTTATCTGTCCAGATTTTTCTAAAGCCTTTCACACAGTTCCTCACAGCAAAGGAAGAACATTGACCTATTGAAGCTGGTCCAGAGGAGGGCTTCCAAATTGATTAGAGGAATGGAACACCTTTCTGTCTCAGTTTGAGACTATTTGGAGGAGCAGAGACCTTGGACAGAAGTCCAAGAAGAGCAATTACTGATAAAACTCCCTCTTGGGTTTAATAGCCCCTGGTTTCTCCAATAGTGAGAGACACCAAATACACCCAGATTTAAGTGAAAAAAAATAACTCTTTACCAAGAAGAACACTAATAACAATCCTGATAAAACGGGATTAAACCAACCAACCAGCTTCCAAAGCCCTGCTTTCTGGACAAAATCAAGATGCTGGCTGGTCTTCTCCACCCAGAAAAAACACGTGTCCACAGGACAGAGACAAGTTGGCTGACTTTCCATGTAGTTCACCTCCCCGACATCCTGAAAACCTGGCAAAAATGGCTGGAGAGTCAGTGCTGGTGAGAAACGTTGGATAGCTGGGATTAGAGACCAGCTGATGCTTGCGTGGTGCTGGAGTGAGGCTGCAGTGCCAGTATAGGCAGTCAGAGCAGGGCTGCAGACCCCCCAGGCAACTAGAAGGACCTGCAAGACATGACATCAAGAGGGAGTTTTATCAGTAATTGCTCTTCTTTATTAAGCACTGAGTAATTGCTGCAGAAACAATCTCAGAGGCCTGCCCTGCCTCACACAGTCACCTTTCAGTGGAACTCCATAATTATTTTTAAATGTTCATATTTGTCAATTCTAAAAGAGTACTGATAATTTGATGTCTAATGTTGTGTGGGTTTTTTGTTGTTTTTGGGGTGGTTGGGTTTTTTGTTTTTGTTTGGGGTTTTTTTTGTTTGTTTTGTTTTTTGGGGTTTTTTTAAGAAGGATTATTTTAAGAAGAAATGGTTCCATAGAAAAGTTCTCAGTGTAAGAGGGTTCAGGCAATTGTTACAAAGTTCTTCAGCAGCAAAAATGTTCAGACGCTTATAGTCTTGTGTGTTTGGGATTGTCCAGATACTAATGGCCACTGCATATCTGCTCAGTTCCATTCTGTCTTCTGCTTACAGGAACTTTCAAAAACTAATGCAGTTAGACCAAAACAGTTTTCATATCTTCGTATCTTTCACATCTTTGTTATGTTTAGAAGCTTTGTCTACCTGAGTTGCATTGTGACCAAAAACCTTAAAGGAAAGAAGGATGATGTTGACAATTACTTTAAGATGAGCCCTCCATAAGGGTTATATCCAATCTCCAGTGCTGCATTAGGATACCTTTTTTTTCTTCTTAATTCTTCTGCAGCAAAATACCCACATGACATAGGTGTGAAGAATTTTAAAACAAATAAAAAAAAAAACAAATTGAAACCTTAAAATTAGACAAAGATAGCTGGGTATCTTCAGGTAGTTACTTAGTAGAACACTTTGCAAAATACTCCTGAAGTAGTAAGTGTGAACAAAGTTGAAGACAAGAAACTTTTGAAAATTCCAAATTGAGATATTTTTATTTGCAAACCTCATTCCACTGCAGCCTTCCCAAAATTCCTCTCGTTTTATTTTTCTCTAGTTCATCATAATAGTGAGTATAAAAACTAGTAGTAGTTGAGGTTGTTTGCATCAGGAAGAAAAAGCACAAAGCATTGAAAACAGAACAAAGCAATTCAGCATCAAAGTTCACTGTTACTGGCTGCATCATTAGAGTTGCAAAGTAATTTTGTACAACCTGCTGAGCATGCCTTGTTTTGTGAGGCATCAAATATTACCTTGGATATAAAGTCCAACCCCTCTGGCAATTTCTGACTGCTTTAATTTTTAATTGTTATAGTCAGCTGCAGAGGGGTGCCATGACATTCAACAAAACCTATTTGTTTGCCATCTGCAATGTGTGGCTATAATGACTCCCTCACCTGGGAGCCCCATCTCTGGGTCTAGCAGTGATGTTCAAGCTTCTCAGGCTCATGCTCCTAGACTAGACATCACTTACATTGTAGGTGTGCCTGTATCCATCCCTGTTGAGAAGATACACATTTTCTGAAGCTAGCTTGTCTACATGTGTATGAGTATATGTGTATGGAGAACTGATTAGGAAATAAACATGGCCTCTTTTCAGCAATGTTTGTATTATGCAGTTTGTTTTAAGATACTTTCTTAACAAAAAAAAATAACCAAGAAATGGTATAGTGTATGCCCATGTTAACTCTTCTATTCTTCAAGTTATTGCTTGCTGACTTTACATGCTTTGTTGTTGTTGTTGTATTGTAAGTTTAATTTCTCTTTCAACAAATAAATAAGTATGGTTCTTAATAAAGTCAAAAATCAGTCTGTGGTTGTTTTAGTAAGCTACTGCAGACTGTAGTTCTTTTCCTTGTATCAGAAGATGATTCAGATATCGAATTGTCATCTCATGTCTGTAAAAACATGAAAATTCCTAGAGTAGAACAAATTTGATAAATTCCATAGACTTTAAAACAAAGAAAAATTAAAGCAATAAGAGAGTTAAAAGAGAAATAAATGTGTCTGTCTAGGCTGGTACATGAGATATTTCACAGATACGTGGCATGAAACTTTGAGAAAGCATACCACCACAATTAGGTGATTAATGGCTTGTATGTGAAAGGAAAATGCATGACCATTCTTTATTGGTTTCATTAGGAGACACAGATACATAGTTCTTTGTACCATTCTGAGTATCAGTGCTCAAAAATTTTAGATAACTTCACTTCTAAAGTATTAAATATTTTGTGTTGCCTTTTTTTTTTTTAATTCAATTACAGTACCATTACTCCAATCCCTATAGGATCATAGAATCAAAGAATACTTTGGCTAGAAAGTGACCTTTAAAGAACTTCTACTTCAGTGCCCCTGCTGTGGTCAGGGATGTCTTGCATTAGGTCAGGGTGCTCAAAGCTTTTTCAAACCTAACCTTGAACACTGCCTATGACGGAACCTGCAGCTTCTCTGGGTAGCTTAGTCCACTGTCTTACAACCCTGAGTATAAAGAATTACTTCCTTATGTCTAATGTATCCCAGATGAAACCAGGACATACCCTCTTTCAGTTCAAAACTGTTTCCCTTGACCTGTGACTGCATTTCTGGTAAAAACTCTCTTTGACCTGTTGACCACACTTCTTTTCACGGAGCCCAGGATATGATTGGCTTTTTCAGCTGCAAGCTTACACTGCTGGCTCATATTCAATTTTTCATCTACCAGCACTCCCAAGCTCTTCCCAGTAGAGTTGCTCTCAATCCCTTCATACCTGTACAGATAGTTGGATTTTCCATGATCCAGGTGCAAGATCTTCCACTTGGCCTTGTTGAACTTTAAAAAGGCATACTCATGAAGCCAGTGAAGGTCTCTTCCCTCAAGCATATGAAATGCACCATGCAGCTTGATGTCATCTGCTTGGGACAGGTCACATTTAGCTATAAAGTATACAAAAATTATAGCAGCAATTTCTTTCAATTTCTTCTAGTACTTAACTAACCTTTACTTGAAACTGCCTGTTTTGAAACAACTTTCTTTTTCTTCTTTATGTATATTGCAAATACCTCATGCAAATGATCAATAACTTCCCCCTACTTTTCAGATACTAGAATTGAAGAATTTTTCTGTCTTGTCTTGCAAAGAAATAGTGATGACTTCTTAAGTACAAGATGTCTGAGCTAATACACTTGTTTCTCACAGCTAACACAATCGTGGTTCAAATTGGCCAGTTAAAAACTTGAGGAGACTGGAGTCTGTTTGCCTCCATCCTCTCAGACACACAGTAAATATGATAAAAACAAAAGCAATTACTTTCAAAAATATTATGTAAAAATACATTTACGTTACGCATTGCACAATATCTTCCTCACAGGAATTTTGTACTTCAGTGGATATTAGGAACAATTATGAAACTGCAGTATTTTTAGGAACACACATTACATTGGATAAGCAAAAAGAAAAACATTTGATTTACAGGCACGACTCATAACCTTGTGTGAAGTCTAAATAGAAATGATAATGATAGTTCTAATTAATGGCAAGAAAAACTCTCAGTCACATAAATTTGGGCACAGGGCATGAAGCTCAAAGGACAGTAAATGATCTGAGAATGACCACGTGACACTATTAAACTGGAATTAGATCTACTGTTGATACAATTAAGATGATGATACATAATTAGACATAAAACCCATTCAATTTTTTTTAATTTCTAGGTCTCTGACAATTTAATATCATCCTTGATTGAATATTACTGGTAAATAGTATTTTCTTTTGCATACCTTGTTGGATATTCTCTGTTCTTCTGGCTTCAGTAGAACCAGGAATAAAGTTGGATCTGCTATGCCTTATATGTTCATGGAGTTTTGTTTTTAAATAATTGCCAAAAATATTTTTTTGTGTGTGTGTGCAAGACACTGTTAGTTTCCACATGCCTGCTACAACTGTAAAAGCCAAACATAATCATCCTCCTCACCACCAGTGATTCTATTGTATCCAATGGATACAGTATACCCAGAGAATATATTGTTAACATCATTTTAGGGAAATATGCTAATGAGACATTTTAAATACATACAGGTGAATGACTTTTAAGGTCTTTTCTTGGGACTTTTTCCCTAAAGATTTTTTAAACATAGGAAGAATATAAAATACTTGTTCTGAACTGTATCACAGCATGACAGAAATGAAGGTATTTAATTCAGATTTGCATTAACTTGCTCAGCACATAACTTACCTATCATATGGAATTTATTGTACCATAGAACTATATATATATATATATATATATATATGCTTAAGATCAGAATTTTATCTCAGAATCAAATAACTGTAGAAAACAGATTTCAGAAACTCTCATCTGTTACCTCATTATTCCACTGAAGCCTTAGTTTTAAGCATCTTTCAATCTTCAAATGAAAGAAAAGAACACCCTCAAATAGCCAAGAATACTGAAGTGACAATACTAATTGAGACGATTATGGATTAAAAATAGGACAACCAAACCCTTTAGCTATTTTAATATAAAATTTAATTGGCTAAGCAATCAATCTAACAGGTTAGATAATCAATTTCCTCAAAGAAACAAGTTATTCTTTGTTTTCAGTAAGTAATAATAAATTCTTAAACCTTTTGGCTACGCCAAAGACTATTGTCTTGAGCTTGTGTCTTAGAGCAAAAATAAGAAATGTGTCTAAATAACCTTCACAGGATAAAGCCTAGACAGCTTCATTTAGGAAAAAAAAACCCAACAAAACAACAACAACAACAACAACAACAACAACAAAAACAAACCCCTAAAAAATGTCAAAATGGTAGTGTAATAAAATTCCATAGATAGACACTGTAAGTCAACTACAATTGTTTTACTGGTGAAAGCTGAGGATAGTTTTTTGTTATTTTTATGCAATGGAGGCTATAGTGTCAGAAAATGTAAAAATGATCCAACAGCTTGCCTAGACACTTTACTAATACTCAGTGTGGGTATTAGTTAAGTTAATCAATGTCTGTGTGCAAGTCAATTCCACACCATCCTGGAGTTCAGTGATAATCGGAACAATGAAAAGTTGGTGATGTATTGATGTGCTTTGAGGAACCAAGCCTGAATTTAATGTTAGATGTTGATTTGATTATTTTTCTTCCTACTTATGCAAATTGCATAAGCAGTTTATTTCGGGGGGAGGTTAAGTGTGTTGTTTTGGTTTAGGGGTTTGTAATTTTCTCAGTGATGCAATGTACTATGATATCAGGACAATGGCAAAAACCCAGAACATAAAGACTTTGAATTAAAATTTAAAAACCAAAAGTAAAGAGATAAAATTTAGTTTAATTTCAGTGGGATAAAGATTTACACTCAGAATTTTCTGCATTTATTTTTGTAGCTTGCTCTCCTTGTTTTTGTCATGTGAAGCTAGCAATTCATAGGTGTATTGCAAAGATCAGTTTAAAACAAAACCAAAAACTGACACAGCGTTTTTGAGAATATTTGGTCTAATAGCCCAAGTAATGTGTGGCAAAAATTTATTGTTTCTGAAAGTTAAGCTGATTAATACATTTTTTTTTAAATTTCTATTTGTGCTAAAAGAAGCAGCTGTAGAGATTATTAGGTTTTTTTACAAATTTAAGAACACTCTTGTTACCTCTGTTATTTGCATAATGAACTTAATGTTCAGACAGGAATATAAAACTTCTAAAATATTTTTGCTTCTCTGTCATAATAGATGTTGACAAACCATTTTACTCCAATTTTTTTTTGTTCAAATCCAACAAAATTAATTGATTGAACTGTGCACTTGATATTAACTGGAGTCAATGATTTGAAAAAGAAGCAAGAAAACTTATTGATAACCTATCAACACACTAAGGTGTATCAACAACAAAAAAAACCCCAAACCCCCACATAAAACAGTGAAACACGCAATGACAAAGTGAACTGAAACATCTGCATGATACATTGCAAGGGATAAATCATTTGTATTCTAAAGAGATACAGACTTAGAAAGTCATATTAGAATCTAATACATAATAAGGGTATTCTGATAAATGGAGCTGCAAGGAAACAAAAGGAATTGAAGTGTTGAAAAACAATGTTTTGTACTGACATTGAGTTTTACCTAAAAAACATAAATCACAAAATAACATGACAACTTAAAAGCATTTGTAATATTTAAAAAAATAGGGAAATATATTTTTTTAAGATTGTTTATATATGGTCATACAGTTATTTGCAACAATTTCTTGGACACTGATAGTTAGTTCAGAACTCAGTTGCATGGCACCAGTACAAGTATCAGAGGTAGAGAACTTTTAATAGCAAAGACCTTGTTTCTCCCAGAAAAAAAGTCTCCAAAAAGGGAAGTATATGTTAAAAGTAATTGGAGCTTGTGGTACAGATTGCAGCAGGTAGATAATTTTTAATAACTAGTTAAATTGCATTCTTTCATGGATGGGAATAATGTCAAATCTGAATCATTAGAAGGGAAGTTAATTCCTCCAGACTTTTGATAGAGTTTCCTGGAAGCTTCTGTGAGCCAGATTTCTGAAAACCTACATGTGGAAGAGCAGACAATAGAGTTTAACTTAGAGACTCATTTAATGCTCAATATAACTATGTCCAGTCTAGTGTAAATAGAATGATTCTGAGTTCAAGCATACTGTGCTGGGTGCAGGCCTTCATCTTCTATTTCCCTTGTTTGCTAGAAAAAGTGAATCTAAATGGTTGTCTTTTAAAGTTGATGTGAATTTCTGCACAGCCAAACAATCTCAGCAGTGAGCCCTGCAGGATCCCATATAAATAAGAAACATCCCAGAAGGTAAATGAAGAAGCAGCCTATAAAAAGACTGGAATAGTAAAGGAAAGTCAACATGGGAATATCTTAATTAATGTGTAATTTTCTTGTCTATTTATTCAGTATGGTAAACATTGGAATTTCAGGTCACTACAAATTAAGTTCCTTATTAGAAACAATGCAGAATGCATCAATTCTGGCTTTAATCCAGTATAAGAATAACCTTTTAATATTTACTCAATAATTTTCCATTTCTTTAGGTGATACAGTAAAAGAGAAATCAATCAGTCTTCCCAGAGTTTTAACTGTTTATCTACTTACCTCATTCAAATTTAACTCATTGCCTTCCCCCTAAAAATGTAGCATAAATAAGACTTCAGCAAAGCCTTTCCATATGACCATCAAAAAAATTTTAATTCTATGAAAAAAATCAGCTGGAAAACAAAGATAATTGCTACATTGTATCATTGTAATATTTTCAAATATTTGTTAGATGTGAATTTTTATTGGTATTGTTTTATTTAATAATAGGTAGATGTATTTATTTGAACAATTATAGTTTACAGTTACAAATTTAATTAGGCAGGATTACTTGCACAGCAGTTCATTTGCATAATGTAATCTATTTTATACCAGTCTAAATTCCCTTGGTATAAAACAGAACAGAAAATTCTTATTTTTAATTATGGTATTTTTGATCAGTTAATCAAGACAATGTTTCAGTTATAAGAAAGCAAATAAATGACCATGCAAAACTAATTTTCCATTGCAGCTTTTTTTTTTTTTTTGAGTTAAAAAGATGCAATGGGATTAGCATTGTCTTCAACAATGGCAGTAATAGTTACAACATTTATGCCACTATACCAACATGTTCTTTTACAATATTAGCATTCATTCAAAGGCTTCTCTGCAATATATGCCTCTCATTAAGAGCAGCAGTGAATTCTTTCAACATCACTCATATCAAAACACATGAACTTGATACTGCATCTTCACTGTATATAGTTGCATAATTCTGAGAATCACAGAATGATTTGGAAAGGCGCTATAAAGGTCATCTTATTCAACACCTTGGCTCAGATGGGGCCACCTAGAACTGTTTTCCAAGGACCATGTCCAGGCAGCTTTTGAATATCTCCAAGGATGAAAACTGCACAATCTCCCTGGGAAGCTAGCGTCATTGCTTAGTAACCCTAACAGTTAAAAAAAGTAAAAAACAGTAAAAAAAAGTGTTTCCTGAAGTTCAGGCAGAGCATCCTGTGTTTCAGTTTTCACCTATTGCCTCTGGTCCTGTCACTGGGCACCACCAAAAAAGTCTGGCTCTGTCCTCTTCACAACCTCCCATCAGATATTTATGTACTTGCATGACATCCCCTTAAGGCTGCTCTTCTCCATGTTAAACAGTCCCATTTACCTCAGTCTGTCCTCATATGTGAGATGCTCCAGTCTCTTATTCATCTCAGTGGTCCATTTTATTCTCTTAGTACTATTAGATCTCCTTTTGTGACTATATGTCAACGTCATACACATCTCATTTATTCCTTATGTTTACCTTTAAGTCTTGCTCCTTTGAGTCTTGGTCCTTTAAAAATTCCTTCTATATTAGATAAATGTAGTAAATAATTGCAAATATCTGTGTTACTGTTTAGTATTACAACTATGCCCTTCTTGGACATCCAGAAAGGTGTGCATAAGGTAAATATGATCCTATTGGCTATGCTTATTGTATTGAGAAGAGTTTTTCTGAACCTGAAAATGACAAAAAACTGTATTAAAATTATAGGAAACTGATTAATGGATACTTGTAAAGGCTTTAAAAACAATTAGGGATGGAAAGGACATCACTGTCATGCTTAAATATCAATGTTGTGCTCCACAAAGTCACAGAATCATTTCTTATCCTACGCCATGTAAGCACATCAGCAAGTGGAAGGAAATGTTCTGGAATAACAAGTTAAAATGTCTCAAAAGTTACCCAGTTGGTCCCTTCTCTCAACTTAGTGTTCCTCTAATATGGATACACAGATAAGATCTAGAATAGGAGTGAGAAATATTCCCATTGACAAGTGCATAATGAACAACTATGAGGAAAGTAATAGACTAACATTTCACTTGCACAGCTTCCTTTGTTTTAGCACAAAACAACATACTTCTACTCAGTATCTGCCTACAGTAGTTTTTTCCTATGATATGAATTTCTCTTTTTGTGTCAGGAAGACTTTTTTTATTTTTTTTTTCCCAAATAATTTTTTTCAGAAGTACCATTGATTGAGAGTGCCCACAAGTGTTGGTTCCTGAATCTTAAAGCTTTTTTTTCCTTTCTGGAACTGAATATGCAAAAGTATTGATTAGTACAGAAAACATTGAAAGGAACAAAAGCAGAAAGATTATCTTCATTAGAGTTGGATCAAAATACAGTCAAATTAAAGCCACTGGTCTTTCTCTTCTCTGCCTAATAATTGCTTTCACACATTTTGGAATTTGAAGATAAAGATTTAGTTGTGATTTACGGATGAAACTTTTCACCTAACTGATATCCAAACCATCAATTCTGGATTAGGTAAATAATAAAAAAATCTTAAAATAACTTATATGGGATATTTTCATATGTACAGTAGTTGGTATAATGAGGAAAGCAAAGAAATCAGTCATGCAATTCTCTTTATTCTTATTTCTATTTTGTTAGAAAAAATAAAACACATTGGTTCATACAATATGTTATTTTAATTTGAAAACCATAATTTAGTGTGAGTGCTACAAAAATGTAACATTCATATAAATTGTGATGTATGAAGATAGTCTCTAAAGGAGTGAGGAAAAATGATCTACTGGGGATTCAAGGGAAATAATAATTTCACAGCAACAAAAAGAAACCCCCAAAAAACAAACAAAAAAAGCAACAACAAAAACAAAAACCCACAGAAAACAAACAAACAAAAAAATCCAAACCAACCAAACAAACAAAACACAAAAAATTCCCACAAAGACAACCTCTTTTTTAAAAAGAATAAAAGTACTTAAAAAAATGTTGACTAAAATATTTCTATTGACTGTGCTTGTCTGAACACATCACTAGATGTTAAAATCTGTGCTTTCCCAACAGCAGACTTAAAAAGTCAGGAAATTTCTCCCATGCTGAATGATGTGTGTGTCAGTCTTAATTATATCAACTGGAGTGATACCAGAATATTTGATAGGAATTGGCCCTACACTGTAGAATTTACCTGACCTGGTTATGCACATTAGAAAAAAGTACTAGTTTAATAGAGAATCACTTTGGTGTATACAGGACTGGACACGACTCACTTAACTATTCAAACATGGAACACTAGATCATATTGTTCAAGGCAAATATTGTAGAATGCTTACAAGAAAAGAAAAATGAGACTCCTAAATGTTTCTGACATTGATGAGATGTAGCAGGTAAGACAGTGGGAACTCCACTGCTATTACTAAATTAATGCCTTCATTCTCCAGAAAATGGCAAGTCTGACTGGTGGACAGCAAATATTTCATAACAATTTAAAAAATGCCTGGGAAAGATCAGGCAATGCACCTCTTCAGAATTTTTGCTTTTAAAAATATCCATTCCCTAGAATGAACCAGATAATTTGTATGTGGACAGGAATAATTAACTGAAAACTGTGTATTTTGAATTTAAAAGTGCTTTTCATCTTTTATGTAATTTGCTTAGACCTGATAAAGCCAGGCCATTCTCAGATGTCTTTCATTTGTCTTGGAATTTGTCCTCAGATGCTTGTTCATTTGGCCCTCATCCTGGATATTGTCAGCAAGATATCATGAAGATGTGTACCCTCTGACCTATGTACATTAGAGAAAAGAAGCAAGATCATTGGTAAAAGGAGCAAAGCTCATCAGATAGCATCACACAGAGCTTCAGATAACTTAGACAGAAAACTTTCTTTCAAAAAGAAAACAAAAATACTGCATTTCAGGCTCTTAAAATCATGAAATCTTTCATTTTCACTGAATACCATGTAAACTTGGATGAAATCCAGAGCTACAGGAAACCTGCAGTTCTGTGCTTCAAAATGCCGGTGCTATTGTGCCTTCTAACACAAGATCTCTATCTGTAAGAGGTGTTTCCTTCCAGAGGCAAATTGTTCCTTGTATAGATGCAGATATAAATTTTAATCAAACAGAAGTATATGCATATTTTAATATACCTCTGGGAGACACTGTTGAGTTGATACCTTCAGTATAAGATTAGTTGCCCTATTAAAAACAGACTAATCTGGAAAAAAATATTTTCTAAATTACCACCCAGGATAAATTGCAACCATAATTTTTGAAAAAAATTGCTATAATTTATTCTTTTCTGTTTTTTTTTTTATCCTAAACAAGACTTTTGCTACCATTTTAAATAAAAATTAATCTATTGACTACTATTTGAATTGTCCGATTATTGTAAAAGTGGTTGATGCAGTGAAAATCAATGTTTTAAAAAGACCCAGGCTCATTTTCCCTCCAGTGATAATGGATTAATGTTGAAAATTGTACTGTGTACAAGTAGTTGTAATGGTTATGCATCAAGCTAAGGGAATTGTTCCTCAATGAAACCTTTTTAGTAGCTATAATAGCTGGTTATCAGAATAACATATAAGATTTAAATTTAAAATTTTATCATTCTGAACCATAAAATAAAAATATTAATTACTGTGTTAACTAGACCTAGGGTCAGCTGGTCACAGCCCTTGGCAAATGTTGTGAATTTGGGGAGTTAAAAGACAAAACAAAGCAAAACAAAACAAAAAAAAACCCAAACCCACAATATTCAATTTGAGGAACAGTTTCTCTAGAATACCTGGGTGAAATATGTAGCATTACACTGACAAAGGTAATTATTTGAGGTTCTCCTTTGCCACATGACTACCTTTACTAAAGAACTATTGTTCTGACCAAAATTTTGGGTCACTGAAAAATCACTGAAAATAACTTGAACATAAGGCTGGAATATATCTGATATATGTACACCCTAGCTAGTTTCCTTGATTCTTTCTGTATCTTTTTAAGGAAGTAAATGCATTTTTAGCATATATTCAGCCTAGCTTATGCTAGACATTTACATCACAGCAATATGAATTTTACTGCAAAAGTACCTCTAAAAGGAGAAAAAGGTGGCTGGTTCTAGTGTCTAGTGACTAGAGAATATGCAACTTCAAATGGCCAGATAAATCCCATTCAAAGACATGTAGGGTATGTTTATAAAGGACTTAAGCAATTGAATTGCAAATAAGCTTTTCTGATATCCCCAGTAAGTTTTTATATCACTTAAATTCATGCTAGCAAATTTTACATACTCAAAGAAGTAATTAACTTAGGAATCTTGTCACTCTTTATTTTGTGTTCAGTGGAGAGATCTTAAAAGGTTTCTATAGTTTCGAATTTTGTAATGTAGAAAAAACACAAAACGAAAATATGCCTAATTTTTACATCTCATTTAAATGCCTACAGTCAATTGCATTGAATAAAGATCCAAATTTATCTTGAATTAGATTAAAATGCAGGGTAAGAAGACTGATTTCACCTAGGAAAGAGATTATAGGTAGTGAACATACACCCGTGGAGCTGAGCTAAATGTCTCTGTTGTTTTTGTAACTATTAGACAGAAATAGTTATCAGCTAAGTACAATTCTACTCTGCTTGAGGTAGAAATAAATGACATGTAAAATTTATCTATTTTTGTCCATGATCACAACATCCTAACATATGAAAGCTACAAGTTATGAATAACAATTGTAATCTCATCCATCTTGTCTCCCCCAAAAAAATCTACTAGGAAATTACATACACATTCAACCAACGCCAAATATAGTGAAACCTTCCTATATATGGACTTAAGAAAGTTTTCTATAGGACTGTTTGAAAGAGATCATGTGTCCACTTGCTTTGGAGAAGCAAGTAGTGTATACATGTCATTCTCTCCAATAACATTCTATAGCACTATTTAACTTTTTAATATGGATATAGAACTTATTTCCCAGCCATTCCCTTTGACACCAGCAGGAATTGCTCAAAAAGTGTAGTTCTTACTCAATAGGCGTCCCCGTGGGTAGACACAGCTTCAGACTGTTGACTGATCTCAGAGGTTACAATGGAGTCTTCCCTAATTTCTCCTCATTCCTAACTTTACTTTTATACTATTTCTTTATGTTTAGGTGGAGCTTGAGTGGCTGTGGTCATACACACCTGTATAACTGTTTGGTGCAAAATTCTCAAGCTTTGATTTTGAAGATATAGTAAATAAAATCTAGAGTGCATACTCAATGAGGAGTGGTGGGACCTTGGAGTCGAGTAACTTTGGAAAGGAGGTGTGCATTATTATAATTAGTTTAAAATGAACAAAGTTTCTCCATGGTTGCTGGTTCAGCATCAATACATCTTCCCCTGTCCCCCATGGTTGAAGGCTACTATATGGTTTATAATCTACAAGGTACCATTGAGTTCCTCTTCCTGCAAGGGTTTCAAAAGAGCCTGGCTGTGGTGGTTCCAATCCACTAAACCCTTCATTTCATCCCCTTAACATGTGCTTAAGGCTGCAGATTTTGTGTGTGGGGAATCATCATGGAAAAAATTTCCAGCACGCTGACTGCATTCCATCCACAGAGTAGCAACTTCATTTCACTGTATAATTTCTCTACTGTTATAACTTCTGTTAAGTTGTGAATAAAGTTTCCCAGTTTCCTTTAGTTTTCCTCCCAGCCATTTTCCCACAAGCACTCATCAAGCAGTATGAGTAAAACTGCAAAGAGTTTGTCTCTTTTCAGACTATTCAGTGCTCAAGCAGTCTGGAAACATTCTTGGTGTGTTCAAATATTCTTTATGACACAATGTATTTTCCTTGAAGTTTAAAATGACCTTCCATCCCCCCAAAATAAGATTTAATTTATGAAGAGACAATATATGGGACTTCTCAAGTGCTAACATGAAGTCTGTCTGATCTAGAGAGGCTGTGAGCAAGCTAGAGCATTTGGATAAAATGCAGATGTACCCTCAGAAATGAAGTTATAGGTCCTTATTGTACATGAATAATTTAAGAATAAATAATAATTTTTATAGTAGAATAGCTTATAACTTAAATATGGTCCTTGAGGTACCTGTTAATGAAGTTTAGATCTTAAAATACATTTTCTTTTTTTGTAAGTGTGAAAGTTTGGAGCTGGAAATATAAGTCACTATTTGTTGTGTTTTCTACTGTAGCAGATTGTGCTACTCTTGGGATTTGTCTTTCACCTTTCCAAAGATTTTATTACAATATTTAATAAAATAATATGATGTATCTTCTTTATGATATTAATGTCCACAGGGAGAATTTTTGTACTCTATTTTTGTATTCTTCTTTAGGTGTTTTAATCTGTGCCAGGCTAGTTTCAGTAGATCAAAAGATTAGAAATTTCTAACTCCTGAGTTGATTGAAATATAGCAGCACTATAAATCCTTGCAATAGATGTTCTTGCATCAAAATTAGGTCAGCTTTATCACATACTTTTCAGTTGCTTCTTTTTTGTATGAAATGGTATTGACAAAAATAAACAAGTAGTGTATACATGTCATTCTCTCCAATAACATTCTATAGCACTATTTAACTTTTTAATATGGATATAGAACTTATTTCCCAGCCATTCCCTTTGACACCAGCAGGAATTGCTCAAAAAGTGTAGTTCTTATTTACTGTTACTAGTTTTATCGTAGTACTTATTTACTTCATTAAACCCTGGTAGATATGTTCATGGTACTTTAGCAGAGCGTATTAGATATATCTTTTTTCCAGAAAATACCTCTTAGACAGAAGCATTAATTCTAATTTAAATCATAGCATGGATATTGTACAACATGGATATGTGCAACATTAAAAAGAGGTTTCAGAAGAAAGGCTAGATTAAAGTTCTGAAAGCTATTTTTCTTCTGGGAGAAAAAAGTAAAAACAAAATAATGAAAAAAAGGAAAAGAAAAAAACTCCAATAAAAAATAATACTCATTAAATTTCACTGTGGACAGAATTATAGGATTAAATTTTAAGAATTCCAAGATAGTTTGGTTTTTTTACTAGCCTAGTGTTTGCTTTCATTTCAATACTACTGATAAACTACTGTTATCTCACAACAGAAAATTGGGTATGACTATTTTCTACCCATCTTTTCTGTTCAACTGACCACTTGTCCCTCACCCTGCAATTCTCATACAAGTGTATACCTATGTCTAGAAGTAATTAGGAAAATCATTCCCATTAGATATAATCTGAAACCCCACAATTGTCTTTATATAACAGGTTAGGGGCAACAGCTGAGGCAAAAACAGATGAGTGTGGTATAGAATCTGAAACTGTTTCGTTCTGCTTTATCACCAGTAAAAATGTCTGCTGAGTGATGACAAATGCAACATAACTAGTATGAGAGTTTCAGTTTGTGCCCTTTGCCTCTGTTCCCCTTACTGGGCACCACTGAAAACAGCCTGACTGCATTCTCTTTACATGCTCCTCATCATGTGTTCATAGATATTTATAGAATCATAGAATAACTTAGATTGAAAAACACCTCTAATATCATTGAGTCCAAACATAAACATAACATGGTCAAGTCCACTACTAAATCATGTTCCCATGTGCCACATCTTTAAAATACCTTCAGGACTCAAGCACTTCCTTGGGCAGCCTAGTCCAATACTTGGCAACCCTTTCAGTAAAGAAATTTTGCCTAATATTTAATCTAAATCTCCTCTGGTGCAACTTGAGACCATTTCCTCTTGTCCTATTTCTTGTTATTATTAGAGGAGGCTGACCTCCACCTTTCTACACCCTCCTTTCAGACAGTTGTAGAGATCAATAAGGTCCCCCTCTGAGCCTCCTTTTCTTCAGGCTGAACACCCCCAGCTCCCTCAGCTGCTAAGAGGACTGGATTTATGCTCTTGACCCTTCACCAGCTTCATTATCCTTCTCTGGACATGCACCAGTACCTTAATGTCTTGTAGTGCGGTCCCAAAACTGAACACAGGATTCAATGTGCAACCTCATTACTGACTGCCAAGTATAGAGGGACAATCATGGCCCCAGTCCTGCTTGCCACACCATTTATGATATAAAGAAGGATGCTATTTGTCTTCTTCACCACAATGAAAACTATCTGAGACTTTTCTTTTCCAGGCTAAAAAGTTCTCTTGTCCTTTCCTCATAGGAGATATGCTTCAGCCCCTTCAACATTTTTGGTACCCTGTTGCTGGAGTATTTGCAGTATGTCCTCTTTTGTACTGAGGAGACAGAATTGACAGGGATTGTAGTCACATAGTTTTGATCAACCATGCTACTTAATGGTAGTTCATCCCATGGCTCTGTCTTAGAGGACTCCAATGCAATCTCTCCAAATCAATCCAGCACAGATGGGACTAGCTCTCAGCATGCAGAGGCACTGGGAACTGAGGCCAAAAAACATTTCCTGCCTTTTTCTATTTAACAATATAGTCTTAACCATAGACACTAGTTCATGAAATCACAGTGTGTGTAAATATTTTACAAATGATGCAGATTCAAGGCTTTGATGCTTTGGTGAAACATGCTGAACTATGTAAAGATTCCCTGATTACTTGAACCGTTCTATTCCCATAGAATATGGAATTAAACTTTTATCACTTTAGGAACAAATGTAGAACTTTAGTTAACAGTGTGTTTGAAGGAAGATTTCAGCTGAAACATAGGACTTTTTGAACTGAAACAGTTTGCAAACACTTCCTTCTCTTAGAACCTGACTTTCTGAATAAAAGGACTGGCAAAATATGGGAACTTAATTTGGCCAAGTTTTGTTTGTACCTTCTTTTTTAAAGTAAGTATTCTTAGACAAAATATATGCCAATAGGAGCAGATGCATAAGGAGAGATAACTGAATCTGATGATTCAATGTCCACATTAAACATGTTTTCTGTAGTAGAGTAATTCTAGGTGAATATTGCAGAGTAACTGGCCTTTACCAGTACAACCTATTAAGGACTGTCCAAGAGAGCATCTTTTGCTTATGTTTTATTCCAAACTAATCCTCTTTATGTTCTCTAAGACTGATTTATAATGGTGAACGAATATAACAAGCAGAAGTAGTGATAGATATATTTCAAAGGGCAACCCATGATCTGAACTAAAATGATCTGAACTAAAATGATCTGAACTAAAAACATGTACTACAAAGCATCAGAAAGACCTTTGACCTCCTAATGCCAGGTCTCATTTGGACACAAACTAGGGCAAGGAGAAAATTCAGACCCATATAATAAGATGATATGAGGATTAAAGAGTTTATTAATGAATCTTTGCTCTGCCTAACCTGTCTTGTCATGTGCAATGTTTTCTTCCTGTCTTGCTCTAAAACAGCTTTTAATGGCTTTGTGGTAGTTTTCAGTATCCTTTGTACAATACAATTTTTCTTCAGGAAAGGACTTGTCTGTATTTTCTTGTATTTCTTCTTTTCTTCTAATCTACTGAGTAGTAAAATTGCTACAAATTCCTAATGTGCGTCTGTACCATCCTGAAAATACTTCTTTATTCCAGTGAAGGCATAATGTTCTGTTCTTTGCATGCACTTCTACCTGACCCAGAAAGCAACATGAAAAGACAAACAGGAAACTTTCCTCTCTTGTGTCCATCCATATCCTTTAAAAAGTGGAGAACACATATTTATTGTGAGCAAACAATTAGAAAAATTGGAATCCACTATACTATCAAAGCAAAAATAAATCTCAAGATCCCACAACAAGATAAATCTGTTTCTCTTGTCCAAAACATAGATGACTTCCATTACAACGTGTTGATACAGCAACTTTTTGAATACTCACAGATACATTTGCATTTGCATTGAATCCTATGGAAAAAAAAAAAAAGAAAAAACAAAATACCCTGATTCCTTGATTTGTTTGTTTGCTCTTTCTAACACTCCCTCTTGTTTCTTTAGGTGGGTTTTTGGTTTTGTGGGTTTTTTTGGTTTGTTTTTGGTTTTGGTGGTTTTTTGGTAGGGCTTTGTTGTTGTTGTTGTTTTTTAGTTCCCCTTTTTCTCACATAATGTAATTGATGGATTCCCCAAGCTCCTGTTGCTGTCAGGATGTTTGTCACTTGCCATAGTCAGGATCAGGCTGTGCACAGAAATTCATTTTCACTGAAAATACAGGGATACAGGGAGAGCTTTCTTGGTAGTAATGGTAAAGAGCATCTAAAATGAGAAGTGTCACCATGTTATAAGAAATGGGTTCCAAGTAAGGCACTGTTTATTGTGTCTTAGGCTTCAGCCCGAGAAAGCTGAAAGCCAGACTCCTGTATCTATCCTTCCTTCCTTCCCTCCTTCCCTCCTTCCTTCCCTCCCTCTCTCAGTCACAACTAGTTTCATCCAGATTTATTCTTTTCCATGTACTGTGTAATTCTGGTATAGTTTTAGAAATTGTCTTTCCCAGGAACACAAAGTAAATGATACAAAGAGCCACTGTTGCCCCAGCAGGCTGGAAATTAACTCAAATGCATACAAATTGGTATCACAACAATTCTCAAAATATTCAACTTACCTTGATTCTTTCTCCTATCCCCAAAACTGAAATTTCTGTTAACACAAAGTGAAAGTCATAAAGAAGAATTATACAGATCATAAAGTGCATCTGAAAACAGTCTAAAGTAACTGTCAGTACATATATAGTTTTGTATAATGATAAATACTTGTGTCTAGCCTCCATCACCTGAATACTGCATTTTTTTACCTTATGCCAGGAATCTAAGCTTCAAGCAGACATCCTAATGAGAGTGCATGCTGTGACAATCTGCTGGATAAGCTACTATATGCAGAGCAATTTCATTATTTTTAATATATGTGGTCTGCCTATGAATACTTGATGTTTCCTTTTACTCCTATCTCATCAAATTCATGTAAAGATCCATGAAAAGCAACAACAAAAAAACCACCTGAGTGATATAAACGCCTTTTTAGCTTTGCATTTATAAGCCATTTTTTAGTTAGTGTAATTGAATTTACTGATAAGCACCTGGGACTTTTTTGTGTGGTTGTCCTTAGATTAGTAATGCCTTTTCCTAGCCTAATGTGCAACAGCAATTTTTGTCTGTTCATGATTCCTTAGCTAACAAAATTAGTTCCTACATAAGATACCTTTACTGTTGAGTTCATGTAGTCAGAAATTTCAAATCAGCAAGAGTCAAGATCTTAGAGGAGGAAAAAAAAGTTACCTTTTCCTACCCACTGTTTCATTCTCCATGATATACTTCAATACTTATAGTTTATCATGAGCAGGAGGAATATATTATAATTCAGTAGCAGTAAAACATAATAACTTTAAGGTAATAAATAATTATTTGAATGCCTGCTTTAATCTAACAAATTCTGTTTCTTATGGCTTCCTTGACATATCTAGAACAGATAGGGCAGAAATAATATTGAAGAAAGGATAACCCTACAACATCAGAATTGGAGCTTGTAATGCAGCCATGCAGTGTAGAACATCCCTTGCACTTTAATGCAAATTATTCCAGACAACTAAATTCTGCAGTAAATATGAAACAAAATGGAGCCTACAGTCCCTCCTACTGAAACTGTAATAACTATTCTTAGTAACTCTATTGTGACAAATATTTTGCTTCAAATACACTTCTGATTACAAGAGCAATTTTGGAAACCTCAAGCACAGAAATATGTGCTTGCTTAACATCATAATTATCTACCTAAAGGACTATTTCACCAAAATAGTTGTATCATCAGTGTGGCTTTGTACATCTTCACAATTCAAAATATTTATCTCTTTGAATATATGACTAATTGACTAAAGAACACCATAATAACTATAAATAGGGTCTTAAATTTTAATAAACTCAACAAGTGATATTTTGTAACAGTCATTTAATATGCATTTAAAATCACATTAAAATGTGTTTGGATTTCTAAATCTTGTGGTAAAATAATTTACCTAAACTTTGGTTCAAACTGAAATCAAGAGGAGTCCTCACTTATCTCTTAACCAAAAGTTCTTGTTTCAAATTTGCAGCTATCTTGCTCCAAATAAATTTTTACTATTAATGATAAGCACTAGAAAGGTATGAGTCTATGTTTCCTATGTCCTTGTACTCTTCCCTAGTCAATCAATGATTCACCTAGGTGGACCATCGGCTGGAACTAACAGGATGTTGTTGATTTCTCTCTAATCACAGAATGACAGAATGGATAAGGTTGAAAGTGATCACAGTGGGTCATCAGGTCCAACTACCCTGCTCAGGCAGAATCATCCTAGAGTACATTGCACAGGATTGCATCCAGATGGCTCTTGAATATCTCCAGTGAGGGAGACTTCAGGGCTTCTTTGGGCAATCTGCACAGTAAAGAAGTTATTCCTGTGTTCCAGGAAGAATTTCCTGTGTTCCAATTTCTGCCTGTTGCCTCTTGTCCTGTTGATTGGCACCACAGGAAGAGCCTTGGCTCCACCATCTTGACACCCTCCCTTCAGATGCTTATAGACATTGATGAGGTCCCCTCTCAGCTGTGTTTTCTCTACGCGGAACAGGTCCATCTCCCTAAGTGTTTCCTCATAAGTCAGGTGATCCAGTCCCTTTGTCACTTTGTTACTGGACATCTGCTGAACCTGCTCCAGGACCTCTCTGGTACTGAGGAGCCCAGAACTGGACACAGCACTTCAGGTGAAGCCTCATCAGGGCTGCATGGAGTGGTAGGGTCACCTCTCTCTACCTGCTGGCACAACGATCTTCCTAATGCACACCAGGGTAGCATTGGCCTTCTTGGCCACAACGGCACACTGGTGGCTCATGGACCACCAGTGTGGTCTGTCCACTAGGACCCCCAGGTATTTCTCTAGAATATTCTAATAGGAAATTATTTCCAGAGCTGTCAGTTTCCTTACTGGGAATATAATTTTTAATGTTTCAAGTTTTTTAGTTTAATTTCTATTCTTATAAGATAAATACTTCTTAGATATCTGTGATCTAAACTTTTGTAATCAAAAGCTTTCCAGTGGAAACAAAAAGGCAGACAGGCAGAAGATGCTTATCAAAGGTATGATATATTTTATGTTAAGAAGCCCTGGTTAAATAAGATGCAAACTGATCTGTGATCCAGAAAAAAAAAAATACTTTTGAGAATGTAATACATCTTCTCTAACCTATTAGCTATTTGATAAGCCCTCATCTGAACCACAAACTCGAGATCTTGTTCACAGAAATTATGGACAAGGTGGAGATGGAGGATTCTGTGTGCTTAGAACTGACTGAAGTACATAGCTGCTACTCACCAGGATCTGTATCTGGGCCTGGGATTTCAAAAGCCAGGCCTAGAAGCATGCTGTCTAAATATGAATTTACCTCCTGATAGTTTTTGTAAAACCATGAGTGATTGAAAAAGTATCCCCTATGAAATGAATGTAGGAAACAGAGGAAGTCCAAGTCTATGGTTTAGATAAATCCAGAGCAGTACAATTTAATTTACATATAATAAAAACATAAAACCTGACAACATCTGCACCACAACAGGGGTTTATTTTATTGACTACAATTACAGCACCACAATTATAGGAAAATTCAAAATAAAAAATGTATCACACCTCATTACGACATTAAAGCAAATTATGTGTTGTGTATTTAGTGTGAATACATACATTCTTATATACATTTGCATTTATATATAAATATAAACATGCACACAATATTTAACAGGAATTGTTCAGCATTGTGTGATACTGAAGAATATAAACAATTTATTTCTTTGTAATTCACATTAGAAATTAGGGTAAACACACTTAACAATTCTTCTGCTATTTGAACCCCAGAAAATAACATATAGAAATGCTGATTGCATTTAATAAATATGGAGATGTTGCAAGCAAAAATAAAAGATTGGTTTCTTTTTCCATTTTTTCCCCCAAGACAGTTATGAATTTGAATCCAGAAAGGAAACAGAATTATTCAGATACATTACATATATATTTTGCATTTTCAGAAGATCATTATCTACCACCATCATTTTCTGTTATTGGATTCTGTGGTTAAAATGACAGAACAGAAGGAAGCTCACATGTTTAAATAAGGAAGAAAAAGGCTTATTGTTAGACATTTATGCACCTATGTATTTTTCAATTTAATTTTTCCTGAGCAAATAATTTAATTTGCCAAAAAGATAAAGGTAAACCAAATGTAAGATAAAGGTAAACCAAATGTAATTTACATGAAATGTTTAACTCAGAGCAGGAATGGAAATATGGTAATAATGATCTTCAAATTAAGTGCAATACAATAGGTCTCTATGCTGGTACCTGTCCTGGATAACATTGCTATCAAACACCTGCAGGAGGCAATGGAGTACACTGGCATCAAACTTGCAGGTGACAACAAGCTGCAGGTTATGAGTCAATACATTGAAGTGTAGAGACACCCGGAGGATAATAAAAAGGATGGAAGAAGGCATCAACAGAATCTTATGAAGGGACAAATGCAAAATCCAGCAGCTGGATTGTGTGTGTCATGATGCAATGAGAAAAGTTCATTTAAATATTTTGAGGTTTTAGCAAATTTCTTGCCTGAAAAGACTAAAGATTTATGATTCCACATCCATATGGTAGCACAAACTCAAAAATACAGATGTCTCTGTGATTGGAGATAACTGTTTTAATGGGGAAAGAAGATTTTAGAAACAAATTAGCTAATTTACAAAGAAGATGATTTGAGTATAGTCTACTGGCTACAATAAATAGTTATTAAATTTTATGAAATAAATTTTGAAGTTTCCTTTACATTTCTATTGTAGAACACGTTAATGAGTTGTTTGGTTTTTTTTTTTCCTTCAAATAGAGAAAAATATCTATATGGAATGAAACCAAATCCTGAATGATTTATTTATTTATATTCAAATCAGGAGAATTTATTCTTGTAATCCCAGAAAATTTGCAATAACAAGTCAGCAATAAAGCATACTTTTAAATTATGTTTCTGAGGTCTGAGTATTCTATTTTCTGATCCTTCCCATCATTAGAGATCTGTTTTTAATCTCCCAAAGTTCTTTGTTAGGATAAAACAGAACTTTGTGTTTCAGGTAACTCCCTACTGAAATTGTTGATAAACTACAATTTCAAAGTGTCCTCAGGAAATGCATTTTTCTTTTCCTACCTGAAACAGATAGTATACTATGTTGTTCCTGAACTCAACTTGAACAGGTCAGCATACTTTATGACAGTATTTCTGCACTACCAAATCCCTTATGCTTTTCATGTTTTTGATAAGATTTTTCTAACAGAATAAAAAACAAAGCCACTGATAATATAGCTGCTAATGTTTTCCCTCATAATTTAAACTTCAAAATACAATAGAATCACTTACTTTCAAAGTCTTCATATTGCTACACATTGCAGATAACTGAATTGAGATTTTCATAACATGTACATACATTTCATGCCTCAAATGTTTATTTCTACCTTCATTAAATTTATGTTCAAGATGACAGTTATATAGGAGAGACTGCCTTTAAACAATTAGCTGAACTGTATCTCCTAAAAACTTAGCAATGTCAATCCACTGACATTGTTTCGTATTATATCTGGTGAATTAATCTTCACCAAATAAATGATAGTGCTTGATTTATGTCTAAATCTTTGTTAATAAGTGTGAACATTAAGGTGTATCTGAAGACTGCAGTAATTATTTGGTTTGCCTATACAAGGATTTATGTTAATTCCAAACATGATTTTGTCACATTATTTAAAGAAAGGATTATACATAGATTAGCTGTTTTATTTAAAGAAAGAAAAATAAAATAAAATAGAAAGGTACATTGTGAACAGGACCTTCAGCCTTGACCTTCTTTTTTAAAGGCTGGTGTGAATTTGCCACAGGCTCACACAGGTAGAAGATTAGACTACAAGCTACTGGAAGAACTGTTATATCAGTTTGGTTCTTTTCCCCCTTTTCTTTTTGTGTTTTTTGTTTGGTTGGTTGTGATTTTTTGTTTGTGGGAGGTTTTTGTTTGTTTTTTTGTTTGTTGGTGTTTTTTTCATCTTTTCCCCGCAAAAATCCTTGGAATTTTTCAGAATTGTTTTGTTTTCATTTACAATGTGAGACTGAAAGAGACTGAAAGAGATCGGGGTCTACTCGGAAAAGAATATTTGCAGTCTGAACACTTTGTATGATCACTTTTTTTTT
>VWZF01005474.1:680715-698813 GCA_013396755.1 Sclerurus mexicanus | reverse complement strand
TTTTTTTTTTGGTGTGTGTGTCTTTTGGGAATCTTTTTGGGGTTTTTGATTTGGGTTTGGGGTTTTTTGAGATAAATACTGCATGGAAGATCAGCTCTGATGCTGAAAGTCTTTATTTCACTGGAAGCTCTGTCTTCCTGAACTGAGAATATAGCTTTTCTCAGTCTTGAAAGTTGAAGTGACACAGACATTACCCAAGGTGAACAACTCAAACATACTAAAACCTGTCACTTTGCATACCCAGTTGGCGGGCATTGGATTTGGAGGGCAGGAAACCATAGGTAGGTTTCAAATGTAGAGTATCTCTACATGTAGCTTTCCTTCCAAATGAAATTTGGGCAGGCTCCAAAAACATTTCTTGATATTTAATGCCATTGCTTCTCTGGTTTAGGTTTCTGTAATAGCTTTCAGTCTACATGTGCATATGTATGGATAGATTGCCTTAAAGTAGTCCTACTGCAAGAGTATCTACCTTCCAGGCTGAAAGGAAATGGTAATATTCACTGATGTCAGTCACATTAAATATTACTAAATAATGAAACACTAATTGAATGTCCTTTTTTTGTGTGACTATGATTAGGACTTTATGTGCTGTTTTTCCTCCTGGCCAAAACCAGAATCAATTAAATTATCCAAAAACTACTAGATGGCAATTATTTGTGTGATTAGATAGAACTGAGAAAATAATTCCTATGGTTGTGTAAAGTTTTTTAAAAACTGGGCCATAAAAAACCAGTTTTGATTAAATGCTTTAGATATTTTACAGACACATAGTGTATTAAAAGCAGCTACTGACTAATGTTACAAATTTTATTTCCATAAACCAAAGGTTACAGTACTTTGATGATGAGGTGGGTCCAATTTTCAACTATGTGGTCTAAAGCGGAAGACTATCGATCTATAAGGAGAATTATAAATTTGATATTACAGAAAAGTTCTCTAGTAAGTAAGCATAGGAAAATACTTTTTTCCTATTTTCTTTGTATACCAGTAATTTTACTCCTAAATTTGAGATTAATGTACTTAAAATTGAAAAAAAAAATTGCTGTGAATAATATCTAATATTCCATTATGTTCTTCTTCCTCTCAGTCTAAAGAAGAGGGAAAAAAGCAGTAATAATTTTGGAAAAAGAATTTTTTTTTTAAATAGTATTTTATTCTTCCCTTGATTTTATTTATGAAAAGGTACTGGAAGCATTTTTGTGTTGAAAGATTGCAAACACTTTGCCTGAGAGTAATGTTCTAGACTGACATTCTTAATTATTCTGCTGAAGTAAATGTAAATGCAGCATGTATGCGAAAGAAGGAATATTCATGTACACTGGTATATTTACTGTGTTATTTACCTAAGGTACTTGAGCAATTCTTAGTTTCAGTGTCTATCTAATATGGAAATGAGTTGTCTAGTATTTCAATTTTATGAGCTCAGCTAGTCACAGAATGTGAAAATAAAGCAAAGATAAAAAACCAGGGCAAATGGAATTTGGGATATTTTAAAATTCTTGTTATATAACAACCGGCACTGTAACATTGTACCCATCACGTTTGTGTTGCCTCCAGCCTGAAAGACTTCTCTGAATCTGACAGACTTACAGAGTTTATTTGTGTTTCCCCTCAGTGTAATTTGGCTCAACAATACATCTTCATCTTAGACCTAGCTTCTTGTGAATTGGTTCCTCAGGAAAAAAAAATTCTCCTTAGAGAAGTTTTGTTTGTTTTGCAGACTTTTATTTACCATATATATGAAAGACTATGTTTGCAATGTCTGATGCTGTAAGTCCCTTGTACTGAAAATTTATTTTCTTTTGTTTAGCTGACATATTTGTTATTTTCACTTAAGGGTTTAAGAAAATTCTAAAATATTTTTTATCTCTCCTGAAGTGTCTTTAAATACAGAATAGCCATTAGTTTCCCTTTCTTTTATGAGGTCTACTGAAAATTCAGTTTCAAGTTAAACTAACCTCCAATTTGTGAAAGGGAAGTCTCACAAGCTTAGGACGCTTAGCACCTTTTTACATGTAAAATTTATGTTTCTGAAAAGCTGGCATATGTGTTTTACTTTTTTCCATTAGAATTCTCTGCTTCATGTATGCTATTACTGAAAAGTAGTTTAAGATATTCTGTCACTTCACTGAGTAATAACTCATGACTTTCAGTATGTCAGGACAAGAATAAAGCCTGGTAGAGAGCTAAAAGAGAGTGGGAATAGGCAATCCAAGTGCAAAATAGTTCAGATTCACATTTGTGAATACCCAACCTATAAAATGAAAAGGAAACCATTGATTCTTCAAATGTCATTTTAATAATAATATTTGTTTGTTTGTTTGTAATTGTCAATTATGTCTAAAAGTTTTCATGAAAATTCTCTTTTGAATTTACAACAGTAAATATGTAATGGCACCCTGATGACTAACCGGACATATTTTATATAGTTGTATTGTACATTGTCGCATAAAAGAGAAATTTATTATTAAAAATTACCTCTGTCTATAACAAAGATTAAAGACTAAAACAAAAATAACTGCTGTCCATTGAGGGCAGCCACAGCAAGTGTTCTTCCTTTTTGAAAGTACTTTGAAAGTAACATCTCCCTTCCCCACCCCCTGCCTTTTTCACCTGTATTATAATTTACAATGTAACTTGAGGTATTTTAAAAAAATGGGATTTTTTTTTCCATTAATGTTCATACCATTAATATTTCTGACTGTCAGTCTGACAAATTCAGAAATAACTGGAGTATTAAAGAAACAAGAGGAATTACTTTATATGCTTTCAAATTGCATTAAGTCTGTGAAGTTATATGAAAAAAACAGATCTGTCTTATTTTATCTTATCTAACAGCAGCAAAGGTAAAATACAAAGCATGTGTCAAAGACACATAAATTAGTAGTTTGCAGAAATTTAGCACTACAATAACTGTGTCAGTCACATAAAATGTTTAAAGTACTAGGAACAGTTTTTGGAAGACTTCTTGTGGAATTGTGATTCACAATTTAAAATTATTCTGCCAGACAAAAATCAAAAAACCAAACAAAAAACCAAAACCAAAAAAAAACAAAAAAAAAAGTGTTTGCCTTCAATGTAAATATATTGATATGATAATTATATTCCTTTAGAAAAACAAATACAAGTTTAATAAATCAAATCATTAGGTCATGCAGTCATTTGCCTTCCTAAAAACTGAGACAAATACTTGATTTCTTTAAAAAAGACAAAATGTGCATCTGCAGCAATAAAGTATGCTAGAGTCTCCATAGGTGCTGAAAACTGCAATCTTTGAAACTAAAAGCACAAAAAAATACAGAAAACATTTGGGTTTGGGTTGGAAGAGACCTTTAAACACCACCAAGTCCTCTCCCCCTTTAGGATCAGGCCTAAAGCCTCATCCAATCTGACCTTGAACACTTCCAGTGATGGGGAGTCTACAACTTTTCTGGGTAACCTGTTCCAGCCTTTCATGACACTCATCATATTTTTTCCCCTAATTTCCAGTCTAAATCTACCTTCTTCCAATTGATTAAAACTGTTGTCCTTTGTTGTGTCTCTACGGGTCCTGGTAAAAATTATCTGCTTTTCACAAGGCCCATTTATAGACTGATGATTCTGACATTCCTACAATATCTTATCTCAGAACTTCTGGGAGAGGTTACAACATAGAAACAGAATATCCTGGCCCTACATATGCAGGACATTCTGAGGAATTAATTTTACTTGTTTAAAACTTTACTTTGCATACTGTGGTTACACTGATGTCCTAAAATGCTTAGCCAGCTTCAGGATTACTTTGCATTGCTGAGTAGAGAGCTGACTGATGTAATGTGTTCTTTTGAGTACAGGAGTGTGGTCCAAGCACACATGCAGACACATACAGAGTTTGAAATCTACTCCTCAAATCCTTAAAGATTTTTCAATTCCACCAGCATAAATTTTTATTCGTTTTTAGAAGCCATAAAATGAATGTAGATAGATGCCTACATTTAGGTATCTGCAATCCAATCCCTGAAATGGAATTTTTCTCACTTGATTTGTAATGTATACAATGAAATTAAATTGATTATGCCACAGGCAATCTAGACAGTTAGCTTAGATCCCTCTCCTCCTGTCATTTATGTTACGATTATACCATTATAAACCTGTTGAGATTGAGACATTCTTTTCTTTTATGTTTGTGCAACAGTAAGGACATATAAGTCCTGAGGGTAGAGACACAGCCATAGTATTAATGACACAAAGAATGTGTTTAATGCATTTTTAGAAATTATTTTCAATATATACTTTTGAAGCAATTCCTTTTTTCATATGCATCTGTGTAGGTGTGGGGGAAGGGGTGTTGCATAAAAGAAAATTTGGGGAGTTTTTGCCAGTCATAGTCTCTTCTAGTTCCAAAACAAATAAATTAATTGCTGTCAAGTATTTTATTAAATTATGAGAATATAAATATTTATAGTATGTATATGTAAAAGGATTGGACTTAGATTTTTTTAATAAATATTGTATCAATAATTATATTAATGGAACAATTTGGAAGTTATCTGAAACCATATCATGCAGGTCTAAGTGGCAATCAATTATTTAGATTCATCATATCAAAGAAAATGTTAGAATTTGAATATAGCATGTCATGCATTCTTTCAAGCTTGGTATTAACAATTCTTAACATAAAATCACATGTAGACAACTTAGAAAGAAACGGTAATATTTTCAATATTAAGTGTGACAAATTGGGAAACTATACAGTCATTAAAAAGGGTGTTTAGTAATGTGAATTTTAATTATTTTTTCAATCCACAGTATACATGGTTTCATATTTAGTAAAAAAATATTGCATGGTGCCCATCAGTGGTTTAGCTATCTAATAGTTAGGTATTGAGTTTTATCTAGATCACTAGGACCCTTTTAATAGCAAATGGATAGCTATAGACACCACTAGAAAATGTTCCATTGTACTGATTTTAAGGAGTATTGGACTGTGTATGTTAATAGGCTACAAACAACTGGGGGTGGACATGGGTGGTGGGTGGTGAGTAGAAGGTTGAATGTCCAGAACTGAGCTTCTGAACTTTCAAAGAGAGGACTCCTACTTGCTAACTGTGGTGGCTAAAGGTTGGTTGTAAATTTTGCAACAATTAACAGTTCTGTCATGTCATGAATGCACCATTTAATAAAGAAGAACACCATTTAATAAAACAGGACAGAAGCAGCAACTGATAGTCTGATTAGGTATTGTGCTTCTGCATATGCACTGTTTAGACTGGGAAAGCCAGGGACCATGACCCAGGAAAAAAAAAAAAAAAGAAAGGGAAAAAAAAAAGAAAAAAAAGGACTGGTGCTCAAAATTCAGTTTCTGTAAAGAAGAAATGATCTGGAGAAAAGAAGGGACCCTGGAAAGAAGACAACAATTCTGGCTGAAGGAAAGATCTGGAAAGTGGGGGAAGATCCCAGAGATCAGAGAGCTATGTGAAAACAAAACATAGGGAATGCCCAGGGAGAGACCTTTGACAGTGATACCCAAGAGTGGCAGCTATGAGCAGCAGCACATCATGGACCTATAAAACATTCTGCCCAGCCTTCCCAGCCCACCTTTGTGTCAGGAAATGTAATGTTGTGGGCTAGTGAGTGAGCAAGCATGTGAGCAAGCTTGTGATCTAATCAAGCAGCCTAAATACTCCTGACTTATTGTTATTCAGGTCCACCATCACAGTTGATTATCCAGATCTACTATTTGTCTTTTATTCAGTTTTACTACTAACAGTGCTTGTAGGGTTCTTACCTGTCTCCCACACTACTGTGATTAGCATCTGCAGCAGGACAGCATGCAATAGCCATGACCACTCAGGAGCTTTGATTTTCATTCCTCAAACATTTCACTCTTGTCACAAGCACAACAAGGACCCTGATGATTAGACAGATCCCAGCCAGTTACACCACACTGTGGGTCATCATTTATTGTGTCTTGCCTGAGACAATCTCTTGAACTGACTACCTTCTCAATTTTTTTCATGAAGAACTGTCAAGAACATTTTGAAATATAAACACATTTACATAGTGAATTACTCTTGTAAATTACTCTTGCTTATAAATGTCTTCAAAAACTCTAATTCTTTCCAAGACATTTCTTTCTACAAGCCTTGTTGGATTTTTCCATTATACTTACCATCATGTCCACCTATTCTATTCTGTGTTGTAGTGTTTTCAAAGTAGCAAAACCAAAATTGCTTATTTGTGTTTCTCCATATTTCCCTGGAGTCCTTGTTAATTTATCATTTCAGTTGACAAAAGTTGGCTGTTTGCTTCTGTAATTACCCCATTCCTAGCAAAGAGATTCCTAGTTAAGTTCCTCCAGAATTCATAGGTATATAATATCTGTTTCTCCTAAACTGTGAATAGATGGTAATAAAACAAATGAGACAGGAGGAGTACTATTTATCCGCTTAAGTATTTGAAATATCTTCTCCCAGTATTCTCCAAGTTATTTTCTCTGAGTATTCTTTGTGATGTCTGAATTTTTCTTTTGTTCTTCCATAGTGGCAGTGATGCAAATATTTTTTTTTCATGCATTGCTACTGAATTATCTAGTTGTCATTCAGGCTCCCTATGAGATTCTCACTCCTGTTGTTCTTAATGTTATTTAGCAGTTTTTATTCTCCCAGAAGTTCCCTCTGAAAATCATTTCCTGGCATGTTCCATATCAGGGAAATTTTTATTTGCTTGCTTGTTTTATTTAGTCTTGGGCTCCTTTTACAATTTTGCAAGATTCAGAGGACAGAAAAGGACCCTACAAAGCATTTTAAAATATCAGAAATAAGATAGCAATCCATCCATCATTAACACTTTCCAGAGACTCTAAATTTCTTTTTTGATAATCTTTCTTTTTTGTAATCACTGTTGAGATGCAGGTTTACTTAGTTTAAGATTTGATGTTATTAAAGTGACATTATTAAAGCATTAGCAAAGTGAATGTTTGACACGTAAAGAAAAAGAAGATAATAGAAATTCTTGAAGGAAAAATAACTGTTTCTAAAGAGAAGACAACCTAGGTGCTTTATGATTAATTTCATGCTTTGCCACTTTTCAATTCTTTGAAAGCTAGTGATAATAAGGAAAATTACTTCTTAGTCTGAGCAGCAACTTAAATGAAACCAATAAAACCTAAATAGTCTGACTTATATATGTTAGTTAAATGTTCTTTTATCTCGTAGAGCTAAAGTGGATAATGAAACTTGTTACTTAAGGGACTTATCAGTGGAAGTGGAAATTTTGATAATTTTATATTACATGTCTAGAGTGTCAAAATTACATATTAAAATGTTGTTAGGGCTAAGAGAGAGTCTTATGGGTTATGAATTAATACTGTCTAAGAGAACAAAAATGGAGTTAATAGATATTAATTTTTCATTTTTCAATTAGAGATAAAAGTGACTTTATTTTTTCTGTTCATAAGGGTCTCAAAACATATTCTAAATAATCTAAGAAGAAATACAGATAATTCCTTAACTTTGTAGTCTGCTTAGATAAGCAAGAATAGTTACTGTTAGATAATAAAGATCTTGACGGAGGCCTTTGGGTTAGACACTGAAGATTGCAGAGACCTTCTTTTTAAGGAATATAAGACTGAAAGGATGTTTTAAGCAAATATATATGAAAACTTGAGTGATGGAAACAGAACAACTGGTGTGATTTGGCTGAAGGGAGGTGATGTATCTTGAAGTCAGAAGATAGCTATAAAAGAGCACCAGGCACCATGTAGTGTGATCTGAATTAAGGAAAGCTGAACATTTGTCTGCAAGGTAGAACACAGACCTTAGATTGCCTGCAGCTTTTAAAACATTCATAAAAATGTCTCTTTCTTAAAGGGCTCTGAACTTAATGGACCAAGTAAAAAAAGTGCAGATAAGATAAAAAGTGGAAAGTAACTTTTATTATCTTACACACACAATATAATGAGAGAATAAAGAAAAAAAAACCAAACAAAACCAACAACACAGTGGTCCTCAGGCTTAGTTCAGTTAGATGTTTACTGAAATGCACTGCCTTTAAAACTTTTGGTCCTGAAACTAGAGTTCTAAGAGTTTGTCTACCTAGCTCTAAAATAGATCAACTTCATCTATTATTCTATAATGGTTCTGTATACTAAATAGCAGTATTTAAATGTGTTACCTTTTAAAAAGTTTAACTTCTGGATTATGTGTCTTGGTAGATTGCAGTGTCTTCATCACCCTCATAAACATATATTATAGTGATGGTTTTGGCTACTCCAACTTAGACACTGGAAAATCTGAAGTGAGAAGTTTAATTTAAAAGAACAGCAAAAATTGGAAAAACTTTAGATGATCGTGCATTTTGATGGCATTAATTGTAGAAATACTGGAAACATATTTCTTAGGAATTTTTGTGTTTGAGGGGACATCAACCAACCAACCAACCAACCAACCAAAGGATATGAAGGGATACATGTTCAATGCTGACTTTAATTATAAAAAATATATGCATTAAAAGAAATATAATGTTATGAGTAATACTGACATGCAGAATTGAAGAGAAACTTAATTTTCAGGCTTAAAATTATTTGTTATTTGTCATGAATTGCTGAATGCACCAATGATAACCTGCTACTTTGGAGTGATTTTCAATTCATTTTACCTAAGTTCTTTGTTAGGAAGCCTAATATCAGTTGGGTGCAGATTTCAGTGTTTGGCACATACTGAATGAGATGGAGTAGCTTAAACTAATTTAAAAAATAGTGCTGTAATGAACACTGCAATTACCATAGTACCTCATATTTATATTGATAGTATATACAATATTAATCTGAGCTCTGTGCATTATTCCATTCTCTAAAATAAATCACGTAATTTTATGTTGACTGCTAGAACAGTGTTGCAAAAGGTGCCTGCAGGGATGGGTGAACCGCTGATTGTAGCAGACATATACCAGTTTGTTGGTTTGGGGTTTTTTTGTGCTACACATGCAAGAGATAAGTGAAGATTCAATCTCTTTCCCATCTCATTATGAGAAGGGGAAGGGGTGATGTGTATGTTTCTGGCCCTTGGATTCTCTTTCTCTGCTTCAGAAACACTTGAGAGTAGATATCTGCCTACAGCCATAAAAGCTATTAAAAAATTACAAAAGCTCAGATCAGCAAAAGCATTTTGCAGTTCAGCCAGGGTGTGTAGCTTGAGAATTGCAAATATCTTGGGTTTGCTGCTGAGAAGCAGTGCCTTTGGGAAGACATTCTAAAAATTGTGCAGGGGGGGTAGTCTGACACACAGGTGAGGAAATAGAGGTTTACAATATAAATTCTAAGGTACATTTTAGTATTTTTCAGAAGTGACCTAATCATTCAGCTGTCTGAACTCGACGTGCCAAAACCACTTTACAAAGGACACAAACTCCTAACCCACTTACTATGTCTCTTCAGCAGCAATTTAGTTCAAATCAGGAGTGCACTTTGAAGTCAATTTCCCAGTTGCCAACACCCTCCAACACCCTCTGTGGCCCCTTCCTATCCTTGACATTGCAAAGCACAAACCCACCTGGTCAGGACTTCATTGTTCTTCTTAGTAGGGCAAGGCTTGCCTTGACCTGGGCCAGCTCTAGGTTGTTGCAACAGTCCTAGAGCTCAGTCAGTGGATGCCTGCCCTGCCGTAGCTGAAACCCTGGGAGTGTCATAGGTGGTAATGTTCTTAAAACTCCTCAGCTGTCACAGAGTAACAGACAGTCTCTCCTTGCATTAAACTCTGTGCAATTTTCCAGCCTAAAATGGGACATAGTGAGAAAAAGCAGTGTTAAAGCCCCCCTCATAAAAATTGCTCTAAGTGGCCCCAAGTCTGTGAAATAAGGAACCTTGCTCCTAGCTATGAAGTCATGATACAATTCATTCCCTCCTGCTCTTGAAGTAAACTGCATCCATCAAACTTTGAACCCAGGGGGCCAACAAACAGTTCTTTTGCTTCAGTGTCTTCCGTGATTGAAGAGCGGTGTCATCAGGAAAAGGAGCTATGGGAAGAAGTGAACAGGTTTTGTAGTATTCAGGTGAACAAGCAAGAGAGAGACCAATTAGAGACTCAAGCTGAATATGAGTCAGCAGTGCCCTGGCAGCCAGGAGGGCCAACCATGTCCCTTTTGACCATAGTAAGATTTTGAGTGAAATAATGCCTGTGGAAAAGCAGATTTCGAAGCCTCAACATTACCAGTTTTGCCTGTAAAATCCATGCTCATTGCAATTGGAGACTTACCATTAGAATCTGATCCTTGACACCAAAATAAGACCAAAGACAGCTCTATTTATACAAAAGTGATATAAAAATTATTTCCAATCAACAGTTGTGAGGCTGTTTTGTAGCAATCTCTTTTTGTGCTTCTCTAAGGGGATTTATCTGAAGGGAAATTTCCTATTAAAAATAGGCTTGCCTGACCACTGTCTAGCAAAGTTTGTCAAATTGTCTATTCCACGAGAGATCATGTTTTAGTTTCTAATCTGTCCAGAACATGTCTTCAAAAACTTTCCCAGCAGTCTTGTCTTCAAATCCATTCCAGTGGCCTGTTCTCAAACCACCTGCCAGCACTACCTGTTATTTAGGACAGAAAGTCAGTATGTACTTTTCTAAAAAAACAAAACTCTGCTGGCAGTTTTTCAAATTCTGCATGATTTTTCTTCTACTCATTGGCAGTTCATATGTCCCAAATGCTGGAATTTTAGGTGTTTAATAAGTTTGCCAACAACCAAAACATAGTTTGCTTATTTGTAGTTAGATATGCAAGGCTTTGGGTTTTTGTGAGGATTTTTTAAATGCAAGAAAATATTTAAATAAAAACTTAGAAAATAAAGAAGGGATAAGTAGTTCCATATCTTGCAGCATATAGATCCTTGTCCTTTTTTTGTTTAGTGTTATTTTGGTTCAATTTCTTTAAGGGTTATTAATTTCTATTGTTTCTGGTGAATGGTAAATGTGCAAGTTCATTGGAATGTCAGTCATGATTCCAATGAGTGAAACGTCCAGCAAGGCCCTATTTAATTAAGTTGCTTAATTTGTTTTTTACTTTGTTTTTTTTTTTTTTTTTTTGTTTTTTTGGGTTGGCGGGGGTTTGGGGGTTTTTTTTTTTTTTTTTTTTTTTTTTTTTTTTTTGGTTTTGTGGGGTAGGTGGGGTTTGGGGGTTTTTTTGCCTTTTTTTTGTCTTTTTTTTTTTTTTTCCAGAGTCTATTAACAGACTAGATCGATTCCATCAAGCTATTTAGGTAAGATTTTATTTAAACAGGTTTATTTCATAGTCTAAAACATGCACATGCAAAGCTGCAACAGGGACACATTGTGCATTTACAAATAGAAAAACAATTGCTAGATTCACAGAATTTCAGCAAAAACTTGGCATATTTTTTTGCTTATTCCTGGCAGTGTTGAATGTATTCTAGTGTCCTTTTTTTTTTTTTTTCCCCTCCTGTGTGCATGAGGCCCAAAGCCAATACATACACCCACATATGGGGAATGCTTGGTACAACCAGATGTTAAGAGATGAATTCTTCTAGTGTTGACATCTGGGCCTGGGTCTGCTCCCTTGGCACATTCATTTCTCTGACTCACTGATTGGTTCTGCTGCTGGCTGCTGTGACATCTGTTCAGCTGTCTGCAAGCTTGGTAAAATGGCACTGTGTTTCTTTATCTTTCTGGATGTCAGATTTGTTTGATACTCTCAGGAGAATGTGCAATTTAAATTTTATTCCATTGTGCTAGTTAATAGGGCAAAGTATGGATTTGCTAAATGATCCCATACAGAGGGAAAGAAGTCAATCCCCATGTCTCTATTTATTCATTGTGAAAATGTAGAAACTTGTTCATGGATTTATATTTTCTAAAATAATTTGCATGTAGGTTTGTTTGGTTTTTTTTTTTTTTTTTTTTTTTTTAATAATGACTAACCATACTACATCTGCTTTAAAGAAAGATGTTTCTTAGGCTGTGTCTCTAAAATTTATCCCTTTAAAACAGGACCCCTCTGCTCACCCATTCATTATTTAAACAATTTCTTTATAAACAAATTTGAATTATACTTAATGCTTTAGTATTTGCTGGCATACTTTAATAATTGAACAATTTTAATAACTAAAAAATAGAGGGAGAAGGTCTGGGGTGGGAGAAGGATGTGATTATACATTCAATAATTTCAAGTATTTTGCTGCTAAGCCTGGTTGTGATTAACACCATGTGATCCCTTCCTGTGGTCATCAACAAGCTTAGAATATGTGTGAGATATGTGTTGCTGTATATGAAGTAATATTAAAGATTACTTTTCAATCAAAGATTAACTGGATCCTGATCTCTTTTGGCTGTTTCTTTCAAATGCCATATGTTTGTATTTTTCTCACACTGAAAACCCTTACTTTTTTAAATGGAATTGCAGCATCTTTTGTTCTGCACCTCACTGCGCATCAGAGCCCAAGACTAGTGTTGCACATTTTCTTCCCTTTGGAATATGTGATCAGTTGGAAGATGCAGTGACTCATTAAATCTTCCTGAGGCATTCTGAGATCAGCTTAGTTGGTTAGATCATGGTGCTAATGACACCAAGATCATGAGTTTGATCCCCATATGGACCATTCCCTTCAGAATTGGATTTCATCTTTGTGAGTCCCTTCTAACTCAGCATATTGTGTACAGCAAACCAAAGAAATCTTTAGGGCCAGTTCTCATTGAAATATCACAGGATCTTCTGCCTGAATAAGGAAACAAAATCTCCCTTTCTGTGAAATACTGTTTAACTACACACAAGAGCAGAGCAATCAGAAAGACAGAAGTTAAAACAACAGTTCTTAGTAAAGCTCAGTAATCCCTTTAAGAGTTAGATATGTTTAGTTTATGTTGAGTGTTTGAATTCTTCTGAGAACAGAGTTAATGTTTTCCTCTGGTTTTCTTTATCTGTTGCTGAAATTAAATGTTTTGTTTCATTTTGTTTAATAAAGGAGTTTCTGTTGTCTTTATTTAAGGTTTACGGTCGTGATTTTTTTCTTTCACTAAAAAGTATGTCCTTTCAAAATTAGTTTTGAATGTATTGTCTCTGTATTTTATTTCTTATATTATATTTTGCAACAGACAGAGACTGGTTAACCTTAAAGGAGAATCATTTTCCCAGCAAGACTGTCCTATCCACTTTCCTTTCAGATTTCTGCCTAAACTGGTAGAATAGAAATGATGGTCACACTCAACCTAATCCCAGAAACCTGGGTGCTGGCATGAAAAAAATAAACAACCCTGAACTATTGATATATACCTTTTAAGAATGAGATAACTAGACTGGAGAACAAGTATCTCATTTTAAGAACAGAAAAATGAGTATAAAAGTGGTAGCATAGCTTGGAAGAGAATAGAGAAGAAATAGTCAGAGGTCCACATTGTAGGCCGTCTGCTATAGACTCTTAGGGTATTATATATATATATAGTTGCTGATCCCTTCCCAGAGTAATAAAAATACAAGTATTCATTATTCTAGGAGTCTTTAGCAAAGGAAAAATATCTTTAATTATACTTTATACTAATTATCCCTGAACACAACAGCTGACAAGTTTGCCTATGTGATAGTAAAATGTCTGATTAAAAAAAATTGCATTATATTTGACATTGGTAAGCAATGAGGGCCTTATGATGAACAAATAATAGAAAATAACTTTGTATCAATTGATGCTGATATGTTCTTGAATTAACTGCAGCAGTTCTGATTTCAAAAGGAGGACTTGATCAATACTGCCATGTAGTCAACTTTTTCATGCTCCATGCAGTGTAGCATGATAATTCAAAGCATAGCATAAGTCAAGCTTAAATGGTCACAAAAACATATTTAAAAATTCTTAGAAGGAAAAATGTGGCAACTAAGCTATTTATTCTTATTCCACTTACTCTATCATTACTTTACATTACATTAACTGCACGCCATCCACCCTGCACACTTAATCAGGTATGGGTCCTCTAAACCCTTGCATCATTAACTGCTTACCAAAAAGTCATTATTATCTGATTGCTGTTCAGCAGACTTTGTAAAATGAATTGGTGGTCTCAGGCAAATGTCCACAACTCAAAGACTTAGTGCTGCAGTGGGTATAACTTTATTATTGAAAGAGTAAGTACATCATCCATTGAATTTTACTGTGACTTGAAAATATGTCTCTTCAGCTAAACTTTTATAAAGTCTAGTGAGGTAATATGGTTTGTTTGCAGAAATTTCTGTTTAGAAACTGGGAATTTTTGTGTCCAGAACTATCAATTAGTTACCACAGACTATAGACACATGGTAAAGACACACATAAAATGTATATGTTTTAGTCCAAGAAGTTTAAAGTTGAAGAATGCCAACAAACTAAACAAGTCCTGGAACATAATTAGTGGAATTATTAGTGGAATGACACCGCACTTTGGGGGCTGGTTAGCAGTAATAAAAACTGAGAACAGAAAACCTGATCTGGTCTGCACTGAACATCTTTCCCTCTCCAGCTCGTAGTTGCAATATTTGAACAAGTTACTGTCTGAATAATTCACTCACAGATCCAGTTTCTGGTCATAGTTCAGTTTCCTATAAAAAAAATAAATATGTACGATGAGTAAGTGAACTTGTATGCATTAATGGGAATACAAACACCTTTGCTAGAGAGCTACACAATTTTTTTATCTGGAAGAGAAAGAAAAAAATTTGTTCCTACGAAAAATATAGATTGTGATCCTAAGTGTAAGAATTATGAAGTTTACTTAAAGTGTATATTTTAGTGAAGAAAGTATCTTCATATTACATTTGACTTAGACTGGAAAGCCTTTGCACATGTTGGTGAACTCTCATTCATACTAGTATTTTGAGCATTAGTAAAGCTATTAGGATTGAAAACTCCATTGCCCATTAAAATATCGATAAAAATAAGTTTCATGAGTTACATATTTAAGAAAAAATACTAATGTAATTAAAAAAAACAAACTACAGTTTATTCTCTAAATTTTATTGTTATTTTTGCCATCCATAGAAATTCAGTATGAAACAGAAACAAGAAATTATATAAGAATACACAAAACATTCAAAAACAGGGTCAAAATTCCAGGAGCAGTAGTTATTTAACAAATTGTGACGTTACTTAGGTGTTGCATGGCCATTCATACAACAGATTAATCAGAAATCATGCTTTACCATTACATAATGATGTTATGCCAACATATAATCATAGTCTAATATGATGTGGTGCTAACAGTAAAAAATTAGACTGCTTTTGAAAAGTAGTACATTCCTAAGGTCCTTCTGTGCTTACTTATTTCTTCTACCTGTACAATCAGTGATGTCAGATGTAGTAGGAAAGCTATGAAGGAATCACACTGCAGTAAGCTCATCCTTTTATTTATTATTGCATGGTTCTTGAATCTGTTGCTAAAATAGGAAATAAGATATCTCTAGGCAGAACAGTGTGACAGGCTTATCTGCTTGACAGGTAAGTGTGCCTGAGAGAGTGCTGTAAACTGAAGTCATACACTTAAGAAAAATATAATTTCTCATGTAAGAAATATTGGCAAAGGTTGGTTTTGTCACTTAGTATTTAGTAAATGTTCTTTAAAAATTATAGGATTCCAGCACATTATTTCATATTCCCCATTGTTTTCTTATAACAGGGACACTGGCATCTATAAGGCTTAGGATGAAAAGAGGACTGAAATATCATGATTTGTACTTTTGAGTGAATGCACATTTTGCTCTTTCTGTTATACTTCTGTACAGTACCAACCTATACCTTTCACTGCATCATTGCAATTAATTGCAGTTTCAATTTCCAGTTCACATTATTTTGAAGCAGGTTCAAGGCAGAACCTCTTGTATAACTGCAAATCGTGATAGAGATGTGAACTCCTTACTTATGTATCTCAGCATATGAAGGAAGTGATAAAAATTTGATTTTTGCACTACTTGTATACTTGTTTGCTGAGTGCAGAGATCTCACAATACAGAAAAGAAATAAAATACAAAGAACTACAAAGAAGACATTAAATGCAACATCAGGGAATGAAATTGTTTCTACTTCAAAAGAAATAGCTATGATGAATGTGGCAATTACTCTGAGCAGACAAGGCAACAAATGAAGGACTTGGAGAATGGTGTGGATAGACATTCATGACAGATGTTATAAGGATGCCAAGGGACAGATTGCCAGACAAGTAAGCCAGAGAAGACACTGATAAATACACTGCAAGGGACAACTTTTCAAACAAGGTCAGGAAAGAAGAAAAATGAACTTATATAATGTAAATTTATAACAAGTCTATGCTTAGCATCTTAACAATTACAAAGCAGTATACAAAATGATAGAGGAAAGCTACCATGTCAAATAAAAGAAACTTGTACTCTTAAGGTGTTTCTTTGTCCAAAATAATTGCTCCCTCTAATAAACTCTACCCTACAAAATTACTTCAACTTTACAGAAGTGCTAGAGGAATCAATACCTTAGGCATTTTTAAGAGGACATGGGAAGACATACATATCTCAGAATGGGATTCAAAGGATCCAGTGTGAAGCAACCTAAAACAAACAGCAAAGACATTTTGAAGAGATGGTTTGGCATAAAAAGCAGCAAAGGAAAAGGTGTTTATGCATTTCATCTGAATAAGAAAAATGCAAGGATCTGTGCTAATGTTTTTAGCTTTTTGAAGCAATTAATGCAAGTTATAGCTCTTCATTCCTCTGTCTCCCTCTCCCCTTTTACACACATGCTTAGCAGTTATTATGCCACACTTTTGCATACACAGAAATACATAAAGTTCCATGTAAGCATAGAAATCTATGCCAGTCACCTGGCTAAAAAGAAGTCTTGTGTTCAGAACTTCAGTTTGACTTGGTTTAAATGAGGGATTTGAACCAAGTCATCACATTCCAAGGGAAGTTCTCCATATGGGAGAAGAGTAAGTCCAATTAAAGAAGGTCTTCTTCCTAGATATATTTTAGGATGAAGAATGATCAATATGAGAATAAGGAGTTGTCTTGCTATGTTGCACCATATCATCATAACCTGTACAGTTTCAATTTCTCCTTCAGTCACTATATATTAAGACAAAATAAAGCAAGCATATTGGAAACTCTTATTTAAATCCTCTAATTATGCACTTATAAGGGGTGATTTCAGTAAAGGTGAAAAGAAAAATACTTAATAAGTACCAAGTATTTTTAAAATAAGTACATATAAAAATATAATATATACACATACAATGCATATAATATTATACATTATTATACAATGTATATAACTGATGAATTCTATATCAATGTTCTCCATCTTTTGCTTCTTGCACTGGCAAGCAAGTGGATTGAACTACTTGTCTGTGGAAGTAACCAATGATTTGCCTTTTTTTCTTCTTTTTTTTCCCTTGACTCCTGTGAGTTGTTCAATACTGACCAAAATAAAAGACAAGTTGTTTTGTTATGCAGATGGTTGCTCAGATTTGATTAGATTTGATTAGAATATGTTAAGACCACTCCAGTCTAGTTATCTGTCTGTGATAAAAACAAAACTAGACTTTGATGAAAGATGAGAGATGAGACAAGATTTTTTCCCATCCTTATACATTTTTTGCACATCAATATATAATTGTATTAATTTTCTACATGAGAACTCTTATTAACAAAAACCTTTCACCACACAAAAATAATTTCATGAATATTTGTGATGTATTTGAACGTAACAGAATTAGAATGAAATGTAGTGCATCAAAATTCCAACTGCAAAGAAATTTGTAATACTGACACTTATTACCTTGTCATTGCTTTACTTTGCAATATTCATATTTTGCCATTTAGTTTTCAGTTCTGTTCTCTTTTCATCTGAATCATGTACCAATATCTTTGTATATCTACATTCGCATTCATGTTCTGTAATTCTACAGCATGAAAAGAATCCCAAGAAACCACTGAGAAGTAAACACAAAAGAAGAGAAAAAGAGGTAGAATAGAAAAGGTAGAATTTCTTTTTTATTTTTTTTTCTTGAGAGCTTTTTTACAGGGTTCAGTTTCTTGTGCTGGTGAATGAAGAGCAGATCTCCCACAAAATCCGACTTCCTTCCTTCCTTCCTTCCTTCCTTCCTTCCTTCCTTCCT
>VWZF01005474.1:632825-680441 GCA_013396755.1 Sclerurus mexicanus | reverse complement strand
ATTCCTTCCTTCCTTCCTTCCGACTTCCTTCCTTCCTTCCGAATTCCTTCCTTCCTTCCGAATTCCTTCCGAATTCCTTCCGAATTCCTTCCTTCTGAATTCCTTCCTTCCGAATTCCTTCCTTCTTTCCTTTCTCTTCTCTTCCCTTCTCTTCCCTTCCCAAACCTTCCCTTCCCTTTTGATGTGTTGTCTGGGGATTTAATTGGCAATGTTTTTACAGTGTCCAAAGAAAAAAACAAAACCCAAAACCAAAACAACAACAACAACAAGAAGGAAAAAAAAACACCACAAAAACAAACCAAAAGCCAACAAAAAAAACCCAAACAAAAACAAACCTGTATTTTTGCATGTAAGTAGTAAACCAGCATTTATAATGTTCTACCTGAGTCATAATACGCTGTTCACATGCAGCAAACAACTCATCCTAAAGGTATTACATAAGATGTAATTACATGAAGAGATAGTAAACCACTGTCCTTTTATTATTATATAATCAGAGATTCATAGAATTAAATTGTAAATAGCCAAGCCCAACTTCCTGATCCTTGCAGGACTACCTAAAATTTAACTACATGACTAAGAGCAGAGTCTTTGATATTGTTCTACCAAGTCAATCTATCCAACTCATATATTATTTCATGTCTGTAAATGCCTAATCTGTGCTGAAATAAAATTGAGAGATATGAATGAGTGGTTTGTATTTCTGCAATATTAGCTGATTTGGCAGATCAGTTCTGAATTAATAAGTAGAACAGAAGCAATATTGACTATCTGCTGGTTAACATATTTATGAAGTATGACAAAATATTTTTAAAAGTATGTTCAAAGGCAGAAAATTATTTTTAATCAACTGCATTCGGGTCAAGAATTTTCATTATGCAGTTATGCAGGACAAGAAGTGAAAATAATTGCAGGGGTTTTTTTGTTTTGTTTTTTTTTTTTTTTTAAGACTTGGAAAAAGTCAGCAAAAGTGAGCAGAAGTGATCTTGCAAGTATTAAAACCAAATATTTAGTTAGTAGATAAAATGTCAGTCTGAACAGAGGAGACAGGGAAAACACATTTCCCAGCTAGAACAAGCACAAAAGAAACAATTAGAAAATGTCATCATTGTTCTGTACCTATAAAAAGCAAGCATGAAAAGATTTTTAATTATAGTCTTGATAAGTCAGTGAAATGAATGAGATTAAAATGTAACTATACCTGCTAGTATAATGTTTAATAATTTTCAGTGAGAATCTCAAAGTTAATGTCAAACCAGGTCAAGAAATCAAGAAAGTGTCTTCATTCCTGAAAAAGAAATATTAACATACCACTGGTTCTTTGATTGCTATCAATCTCATTTAACACAGCTGCATTTTTTTTTTTAACTGAAAGTTGCAGCTCAGAATTCTGAATTTTATAATTTTTTATTTGAAATATTTCCCAGCAGCAGTCATTCAGAATCCAGAATATTCTTTTAATTGCCTCATTTCTACTCCTATATCATGACCACAACATCCTGAAACCTAAGAGGACTTTATACGTTTCTAAAGGTTTGATATAATATTTAACTTTAGTCAGTTTGACCATCAGTTTGTATTAAAATCAAATAGTCTATTTGTTTTGTTGAGCCCAATTCACAATGATCATTCTTTAATTGTTATTCACAATATACTTCTAGAAATGAAAGCTGGCAATATTCCACTATATCCTTCCAGGTTAACTTCTTCTGACACCATATCACAGGATTTTTAAAGATTGGAAGACGTTTTCTATTAACTCATTAGCAATGGTAATAATGATAAAAGTCAGGTCTTTGGACTGATCAAAGTAATATTTCCTTTAAATCACTCCATATTGCTTGTTTGGTTTTGTTTGATTGGGCTGGGGTTTTTTTCTGAATTCTGAAGTTAAATCTGTCTAAAGTTAAACACTAACATGCTAGCTTGTATATGATGACAGCACTAATCCTGTTAAAAATAATCTTTTCAACTGGCCCTTGGAAATGTTACTGAACTTTTTCTTCATTTAAAATCCTGAAATTGCCCTAAGGCATCCTTTTAATTTTAATTTTTTTCTTCATCCTGCTGTGTCTCATTACAGCCTGCAACTGGCAAGTATACTAGCAGTTAAATATTCACAATGATCCTTAAAACTAATAACCTGATAACCTTTATCTACATAATTATACCTACATAGTATCTGTTACATTTTAGGACATCTAAACATATTGGTGTCCTCTGAGATGTGAACTTGTGAAGAAAGATTTGCAAATATTTATACAATTTATAGATGAAGAACTTTATAGATGATGTTGTAGCTATCCAAGTTTAATTAATATTTGACAAGAAGCATTCTTCTCCCTTGATTTTAATATTTGTTACAACAATGTACAGGCATCTTCCTACATGACTCTGACTGCAGAGTTAAAATGTTATTTTTATGTGTTTGAGACTTGATTCAGAGATTTTACCAACAAACAGCCTGAACTGGGGCCAGTGGACAGAATGCCCATCACTGGATGAAGCACCATAGCTGTGTTTCAGGAGTGTAGCTTCCCATTCAGTTTTAGGCAGCAGGAATTTTTACTGCTCTGAAAATACACGTTGAAGTCATTCAGGGCTCATACACAGAGGTGATTGGGAGACTTGCTTAAGAAGTGCATCATGATTCGAACTAGAACACTGATGCATTATTAGGCTCTTTGAAGTGACAAGAGGTGCCTAATATATTTAGCTGGCAAGGCATCTTGATTTCCTTGTTTTGCTTTGCAGAGGTGAAAAGAGAGAAATGAAGGCAAGACAATTATATCATGTGAGGTGGTAGCTCTGAAAACTGTGGAGTGCTACCAATCTCCACTAACTTCAAGTGGACATTATATTAACACTGTAATTCAATTCCCCTGAGTTTTGAATAGTAGAAGTGCCTTCATCTTTCAGTTTTATCTCCAGATTTATGAATTTAGATGTTAATTAAAAACATCTGACGTAATTTGACTTTAACATGGCATCATTTGGTTTAGTTACAAAATGATCAAGAGTCCAAAATTTATATTTCACTTTTATAACTGATAGATGAAATTTTTATAGACTGACAAGGACAGAACAATAAAATCTTCATAGTATAAATTAGGCATAAACAATTTCTTTTATTTTGAAATGTTTACATTTATATGCACGCTTCTCTAAGTTAAATCCTTCTTTGAATGCATGCAGTAAAATGCTATTCATTGAAACCTGAAACGGTAAAAAACCCCAATCTTCTAAAGAATTAGGTTTTATTAGGTAGCTCAGGAAAATAAAAAATTTTCTTTGTTACTAAAACACAGAAGACAGTCTGAGGGTACTCCCTTTGCACTGGTGCTGGCATAACAAGGCCTCTGAGGATGCAGCTCTTTGCAATCACTATTTTATTAAATGTTGAAAAGTGTAATGTTGAAGGCACACATCGAAGGCTCATGTAATGTAGCTTACCTTACATGCATAACCTTCACAAAAACATCTTCCAAATCCACTTACTAAAAGATTTATGGCATCATGCAAGTTTTACACCAATGAGTGCACTAATGGCTTTCTTTGATGCATCCCACAGGACTCATGCTGCCTGGAAAAAGACCAAAGAACAGAGCAGCACATAATCATCACAACTATAGGCTGATTGGTAGAAAAAGTTCTAGGGCACAGAAGATAAAATATTAAAATATATAGAATTCTTAAGTCTAAAGGTTTTAAAACCTTTTATATTTTTTGGTGTTTAACAAGCATCAAAGTTTATATATTAAGGGTCTTAGGAATGGTATATACCTTATTTGTAATTTAGTTCAGTACATTTCCACAGTTATAGGTTATATATGCTTCTTAGCAGAGCAAATAGTAAGTCTGAAAGCATACTACTCAGTTACTATGAAACAATCATAAAATGAAACTATTTTTGAAGCTTCTAAAAGAATTAGGATCTCACATCTCTACTGATGTTCATTAGCAATAGGGTGTCTTCTTTAAGAGGCTTATAAGAGTCACAGCTACCATTATCAGACTAATGGCTAAGACACTTTAAAAAATAAGCTATTTTAATTTAATTTGCATAAAATAAAAGTACTTTTATAGAGGAGACACAAAATAAAGCATAATAATGACGAGGCTTGCTGGAGATGCAGTTCTTACTGTTAATAAAATGAAGTGCTTCTGTGTGACACTGAAATCAGGACATGCCAAGCTAAATGGCATTATGTCAACAAAGAATGAAAAAAAATTCTACAGAAATTATATTACTATGAAGATAAATATCATCCACAATACTATTGGAAATAAAACATTGAAAAAATATAATTATGCAGAAATATTTTGACCTAACATTAAGAAAATTATCTGTAGTTTAAACTTGTGTTAAAAATTGGAAACAAGCCTTAATATTAACATATTTTACTGTAATATACAGTTGTATGGATAGTTTCTCTAAATTTTTATTGTTAGTATTTAGCACTGTTAAATCTTAAAAATGTTTCTGTTTTTTCTCTCTTTTGAAAAACAATAAAAATCCCATACATACACAGTCTGTGCAACTAATTGCCAAGACACAACACTGTGTTAGAAAAATTAAAATTATATGAGATCTGCAAAAGATTAATAGGAGCCTAAACTGTGTATTTGGTTGAAAAGTACAAGTGAACCTTGCTCATGTGACTATGATATAAATATAGCTCTGGAATTTATTTGTAGGTGCCTAAGCTTAGACTTCTGCACAAGCACATTTACATAATTCAATTGCTATCAGAAGGCTGCTGTCTGCCTGCTCACCATAGAAGAGTAGAACAACTAGCACACCCTGGTGCTTATCCTATGCTCCAGTTGAGTGGCCTGACGACCTGACCCCAAATTTGTTAGGAGACCTTTTTCGTCTGTTGTATCATGATTAGAATGATGAACTTTTCCTGCATATTGACCAGTTTTTAAGAGTGAATATATTCCAGAGGAGACTTTTATGAGTGTTCCAAAATTGTTTCAAAAACATAATAAGAAACAAAGTAAGACTGAACAGTTATTAAGGGACAGCATAATTCTACAAGACAGCTTGATAACACAGACAATTACTTTGAATTTCATCAGTGTTAGAATAAAGTTAATTTTCCTTTTACAAAACATGGTTTTACACTTTTAAAGAGACATGTCTTTCTTTGCCTGTCCTTAGAGTTAGAGGTCTTAAGACACAAAAATACCAAATCAAGAAGGTTAACCCTCTGGACAAAATACTTTAGGTCTCAAAACAGTGTTTTTCAACCATTAAATGGCTAGTTCCCATATTGATAACCTGTAACTGTGACTTAGTTTTCTCTTAATTGCAGTGATATATTGATAAATTTACTATGACAACACAAATTAGTCTTGAAAGACCCCAGTAGACCATTTCAGGTTTAGTGGAAGTCTTCATGAGTTTTATACTTTCATAGTTATGCAAATACTCATAGCTATGTCATGCAAGAATAACTTCTGGTACCACCTTTGGGTGAATCTGAACAGGAAGTGCCATTATTCTGAATCTGTTGCATACATTTTATGTGTTAGAAGAACATCAGTCAGTAGCTTCTACCAATTGCTCACACCCTGCCCCTCACCTCCCCACTCTCCCAGCTTAACCACTCTTGCCTGCTTCCAGGACCAAAATGCTTCTCCTTTAATATTACAATTTTTCCCGCAGTTTTATGTATTTCTGTGTTAGAAATAGATAAAAAAATTGCTAAGGCAGTGGGGTAGTGGAAGGGTTTTGTTTCCAAGCTGACCAAAGTTAGGTAACAAATATATGCTTTATCAAGTCTATTGCCTTGAGATTTCAGCACTGTTTTCATGTTCAAGAGCTTGTGGTAATAATCAGTTCAGGACGCAAGCTTATCTGAAAACAGAAAGTGCTTTGATGTTCACTCTGAAATAATCTCATTATAGTGGTTTGGCAATTAGACATATGAAGCTCTTCCGAGTAATGCTAGCTTAAAGTATTTTAGCTCTTTGTCATTGGAAGAATGAACGAGAGTTCTTATCTTGCTACACATAGCTGTGAATATTGAAAATAGTTTAAAACCATATGTAATAAAAAACTATAACTATTTCCAGTCTCTGAGATAAACTCCATGTAGTCAACCTGATAATGTGATTCCAGACAAAATGAGAAACCTGTTCTTCCACAACAGTGACAGGACATTAAATATATCTAAATTTTTGTTATAAGAATATTTTAAACTGTGAAGACAGCTTAACTATTTGAGGGTTAAGTTTTGGGGTTTTTTTAAGGAGTATACACATAAGTGTATGTGTGCATGCCTGTGGAATAAATATACAAGCTGTGATCATGAATAGTAACCAAAACTGGACTGACAGTACATACAGAATCACAGAATCATTAAAATTGGAAAAGATCTCCAAGACCATTGATTAGAACCTTTGATCAATCATCACCTTGTCAACTAGACCATATCACTAAGTGCCACATCCAGTCATTCCTTCAACACCTTCAGGGATGGTGACGCCACCACCTCCTTGGGCAGTCCATTCCAATCCTTTACAACCATTTCCATGAAGAAATTCTTCCTGATGTCTTCCTGAATATCCCTGGGAGAAGTAGGCCATGAGAGAAATTGCCAGGTTGGAATAGCTGGGGTATGATTTAGATCTGTAGGTACACCAGCAATTGCCAGTTCCTCTTCTTCAATATTGCTGTGACTTCGGAGGTAATGCTACAAACAGCATAAATGCTTTTGTGTTCTGGGTGCAGGTGTCTCCAGGTGTTGATGGTGGGAGGTGCAGGGTTAGCCTCTCTGTGAGGAGAGGATGGGGGCTGACCCATGCCATATAGTTCCAGACAGCTCCACCACACCCATCCCAGCACCGAGCTGAGCCCAGCAGTCAAGATGGTAGGCCATTTGGGAAAAAGTAAATAAGAAAGAACAAAACATTGCACAGCACAGGAGGGGGAAACAAAACAAGTGAGAAAAGAAGGGCAGACACCAGGGTGAGAACAGCCATGTTCCATGGCGGTCTGCCAAAGCAGATGGGTATATTCTGGAGAAACTGCAGCCCATGGAAACACCTCTTTGGAGCCAGGGAAAAGTGTGAGAAGGAAGGAGAGGCAGAAAAAGAAACTGCCATGTACTAACCATAACTCCCCAACTCCATCTCTCATGTGCCGTTTGGAGAGGATTTGGGATCTGTAGAAGAACTGGGAATGAAGAGGGGAAGTTGAACCTGGGAAAGAGAGGAGGAAAAGCATTGTTTTAATATTTCTGTCGCAGATTGAATCAAAAGATGCATGGCCAGCAGCTTGAGGGAGGTGATTCTCCCCCTCTACTCTTATGAAACCCCACGTGGAGTGCTGCATTGAGCTCTGGGGTCCCCAACATAAGAGGGACATGTACCTGTTAGAGCAAGTCCAGAGAAAGGCTTCAAAAATGACCAGAGGACTGGAGCACTTCTCCTATCAAAGTAGACTGAGAAAGATTGAATTGTTCAGCCTGGAGAAAAGAAGGCTCTATGGAGGCCTCCTAGCAGCCTTCCAGTATCTAAAGGGGCCTACAAGAAATATGAAGAATGATTTTTTACATAGGCAGATAGTGATAGGACAAGATGTAATGACTTAAAACTGACAGAAGGTAGATGTTAGGAAACTAGATATTAGGAAGAAATTCTTTACTGTGAGGGTGGTAAGGCACTGGAGCAGTTTGCCAGGAGAAGCTGTGGCTACACCATCCCGGAAGTTCAAGGCCAGGCTGGAGGGGGATTTGAGCAATCAGGTCTAGAGGAAGGTGTCCCAGCCCATGGCAGGGAGTGTTAGATCTTTAGAGGTCAGTTCCAACCTAAATCATTTTATGATTCTATGATAGTTGTCTCATTTCTTGCTATCCAAATATATTGAATTGCCAGTAAGTTAATTTTCCCCAAAGTCAAGTGTGTTTTACTCACCACAGTCATTAGTAAGTGACTGCTCTGTCTTTATCCTCTGTCTTTATCCTTTATCCCATTCCTGACCCAGAAGCTTTCTAATCCTGTTTAATCTACTTGTCCACCTGAGTGGGTATTTAGATATTAGCCAAAGCTAACTTAAACCACTAAGAAAATGGTGAGTTTCAGCCAAACAGTCAGAAAAAGAAAGGTGGAAAAGCCTTATCTAAGCAGAGACAGGAGACCGGAAAATGTAATGGAATGCCACAAATATAGCACTGGTTGATGAGGCATGCTAAGTTTATCAAGTATCATCTTGAGTTAAATGAACTGGGCTATTATGCTTATCTGATCATCTTTAGCTGTTGAACTAGAGCAACAGACAAGATTTTACAGGCAGTAGAATTACCTTATTAATAGTAAGTCAGGAAAATTAAGAAATAGATTATTAATACAAGCATCTTTGCTATGCAGGTCCACCATTTATCTCCAGTAATAGATGTTGGAGAAAACTAGGGCATTGTCTTATGCATGACCATTTGCAATGTAAGGAACTGGAGGAGGATCTGTTCATGGAATTATTAGGATTGTATACCTCACCTTCTTGCAGCATATGAAAGAAATTAGTAGCACAGTTCTTTGGGAACAAAACTGTGTCAGGGAAGATTCAAACTGGACATGAGGAAGCATTTCTTTACCAAGAGGCTGGTCAAATGCTGAAATAAGCTTCCTGGAGAGGTAGTCCATGTTTCAAGCCTGTCAGTGTTTAAGAGGCATTTGGACAATGTCCTTAAAAAATTATGCTTTAATTTTTAGTCATCCTTGAAGTGGTCAGGCAGTTGGAGTAGATCATTAATGTAGGTTCCTCCCAAATGAAAATATTCTATTCTATTCTATTCTATTCTATTCTATTCTATTCTATTCTATTCTATTCTATTCTATTCTAGAATCATCTTAGTTCACTGCTGTTTAGCTCCTGCAAAGATAGATCATAGTATCATGTCCCAGATTTTATTGATGCGTATATATTTGTACATCTATACATCAATGAGCAGATACATAGATAGATGGATGACCAGCATTTATGCAATGTATTCAGTAAGTACATAACTTGGTTTAGTTTATAATGAAATGATACAAAAATAGAAGTTCTCATGTTTGTTCTATTGATGGTGATCTGTTTCACATTATTGAACATGGCTGTGGTTATTTACCTTATCATCCTCCACAAATGTCATAGGAAAGGCAATTACTGTTGTAGGGCAACTGCACAATGGCCATTGGAAAGATGATTTTGGTTAAATCAGTCCTTTGTGTTAGTGTTATAGCATAAGTTCGTAGCTTCCTTGGCCACTTTCTGATAATGAATTTTCTTTATTCTTTATCCTTGCTTTCTATTTTTCTGTCTCTTTTGGTATGAATTTAACTTCTCTAATTAAGATAAAATAAACAAGATTATGTTTGTTTGCTTTTAATCTCCAGAATCAGGCAAAACACAACGAGGCTTTTTTAAGTCATTAAAATAAGAAAATGAAATACATGGACATGATTTTCTTAGTTTATGTAGTTCTAATCTTTCCAAAAGAACTCAGAACATGTGATTTATGACAGTTTTTTGTTCTCCTGCTGTTCTGAATGTTCTTGTTTGTGATTGTAGCTTTTTGTCCACAAAGCCACAGTTTGGAATTATGCTTCTAATGGCTGTTGGAAGATTAGTTGTAGCTTTTTCGAAAATGCCATAAAACTCCTGATGCTACACATTTGGTACTATGCTGACTCCAAGTCAGTACTGTGATTTTCTTTTTCCACATAACACTGTCTGAAATGCAGGTGTATTTTTTTGTTTTGAAAGAGAGGAACAAAGTTCATTTTAACATGACATCACCCTTTCTTTTTCATGTGTCAAAGCTTAATGCACTTATTTCAGTTACATATAGAAAAATGGCTAGTGCCATTTGTGAAGGTTCTGGAAGATCCACATAAGCAGACACACAAACACACACACACACATCCTCTGACTATATGTGTGCGTGGCTACCTGAAAAGGAAAGTGAGGCCAAATAGATTTTTCCTAAGAAATTTGCAATGCCAGTCACCTTATCTGCGAATATAATTAATTGAGACTTTGGATGCAATATTCATTTGTGGTAGTATTAACCTCTCACACTTTTGCTGTACATAAAGTACATATATAAATCATTGTGGGATGGCAATACAGATGCCTACACTACAGCTTTCATCTAGTCCATCATATAATATTTCTCATTATTGTGGCTAAAGAAATGTATCTGAATGTTTTGCATATGTGACACCTGCCTGTATATTCCCATTATGAAAGACAATTCATGTGAGCTGAACAGTCCTCAGCTAGAGATTTATTAAGAGGAAGATATGGATTAAGTTCCTAAATATTTATTCTCATATCTGAGTACTTTGATGGGCTGAAGTCCATTTCTTAAAAACTTGCATACAGCAGACGTACTTCTGAGATTGCTCAAACTCATACTGTTTTTCTGTCTATTCAATTCATTTTTAGATTTCAGTTTTCCTGTCTCCATCCCTGTACTGACACACCCATTACATTCTATTCACAGCAGATGCAGATTTCAGCAAGAAAACTCACATGATGAGGACACATCGAAAAATATAAGTTATTCTTAAAAAATACAAAACTGATTGTAGTTACATTTATGAATGTTTTGGTTACATTTAAAATACCTAATTGCAATTCAGATTAAGAGACTTCAAATCCTGAAAGTTTCAAACATTATTATTGTTGAAAATAAAAAACCTTCAAGTATTAAAATTTATGGATTACAGGAATACTTAATGAACAATATTTCAAAAAAAACTTTAGATTTTCCAAAATCTAAAAGGCTGTTTCTCTCTTAAAACATACTCAAAGTTACAGCAAAGTTTTCTAAATTCTGCTAAAAGTACCAATGCCAATGAAACAAGAGAGGATGTCTGGAAAAAGGATGAAACTTAAGCCCCAGGAGTCAATATAACCATATGGGAAGGAAGTGTTTTCTTTTTTTAGATTAAGTACACCCTGACAAACATGAAAGTATTTCAAATTGATATGCAGCATGATACAGGCATTTTTTTTTGGAGGATGTCCAGGCTTCTATTGGTGTAGCTGACAGAAATTTGGGGCTGAAGTACAAAGTTATATAGTTGTTGTGGGTTCAGTTGCTTGCAGTTTGACATGCTGCAAATATGAATGTATTTTTCCTGATTATTCCTGTTGCTCCTATTCTTTTTGGTTTGTACAAAAAAGTAAAACTAACACTTTTTTGAGTCAGGTAGAAATCCCACAGGAGGAATCCAGATGCTTACCCTCCAATAACATCATAACATCCATGAGAATGTAAAAAATAAACCTTAAATCAAAAATAAAATTAAAAAAAAAACAAACAAAAAAGACTGCTGAGAAGATCTGTAGAACCCTGGGGAAGCAAACTGCCTGTTCAGCTTGAAGTGACATAATTAAAAATATAAAAGGCTGCTACAGATTCCATTGTGTGGAAATGAGAAATGAAATTTTTAAGGTTAGATAACAAAAATTTGAAAAAAGAAATTAAAAACCACAGAAAACACAGTTCTAGGAAATTCTACTGCATTTATGGATTCAACAGACCAAATATTAAAACATCGATATGTACCAAATAAAGAGTTCTGGTTATACTGTACTGTATGCAATGTTCTTCATTGATTGGACACACAAATTTGACTTTTACCTTTGGGCTTCAATACCATCAAAATGAAAACCCTTGTCTCTCACAGATCTTTAAGCACAAATTCCTTTGATTAATATATCAATAGAACTATGAGTGCTGAAAACACAGAATTGCAGCTGTCAAGATTCTCTAATGTAAGCATTAACAAATTAATCTACATGAATTTTACTGATATTCAACCCTTTGAGTCCACTGATCAAATCCAGTTAAAAATCTCTTTTTTTTTAATTTACTCAAGGGACTGCCTGGTCCTAGGTCTTTCCAGTACTTACACGTGAAATTGATATGCTTCTGTATCTGAAGGGACCGGGAACCAAAACTTGATGCTCACTTAATATATTGTGTAGTGTGCATAGCTATAAAGCTAAATACTAATTCAGGAAAAGATTAGGCAACCTGATATTATTCTTGCTCCACCCTCTTAGAAGCAGTGAGGGAGATGGTTAATCCTGGTTTGGATGTTTTTCTCACATTGCTAAAAACAGGGAAGTTACATAAACATATTGTTGACTTCACCATTTCTCTTCTTTCGGGCCCAAAAAGACACAACGGACATTTAAGTGCTTATGTTCCTTATATAGCCATGGAAGACTGGTAGGAGCCTTGGGGCTTTCAAGGGGAGATTGTATCTGCCTAATTGACTAAGAGTCTCTGGGAGACTTCAGAATCACTGTTCCCCACTGACCATATAATGAAGAAGCACTCTACCTGAAGCATCTAATAAAAAGCCTAGACACAAAGTCATGCTTGAACAAGAATTTTAGTAAGGACTTCCATCAGTGCAGGATACTAAAATAGGTACCAAAATATCAAATTCCTCTCTAAAGCAAATCACTTGTGTTGCCAACAGCATATGAATTTTATCAAATGTCTTACTGTTCAGGGTACTTGCACAAAAAGTGGGAGATGTAGATTTTAGGCCCTTTTAAGCATATAGGTGAGACACAGAAAAGTTCCCACACCCCAAAAAAATAAGTCTTGTTTTAGAATCCTTTTGGGGATTAGACTGCTTAGTAAGTAATGTCTTGCATTTCTGTGCAGGCCATGAGAACACAATGGCATATTAAACTGACTTAATTAAGTATAAACTTATGTACTTTGCATCCCATTTTATTATACCTAATGTCTCCTCTCATTTTCTCAGTCCCTTATATGCTCAGTTCAGCAACTTTTCTGATTCAAGTACATATACATTCCAACAGTTTAAGTTCCTTCTAACCCTCACAAAAAATATGAACTTACTTACTGGAAACTGAGAAAGGGCAATGAGAAAAGGGGCATCTCATTCAATCCATTGCTACTATGCTCTTTTCCAAAGTGAATGTAAATTGTCACTCTTGGACATAAGAAACAAAGCAAGGAGGAAATCTGATCTCAACCACTGTTGATCTTCCTATGTTTCCAAAAAACCCCACAGTTTTTCTGGAACTATTTAAGTCCTGTGAGGCAAGAAGTTGTATTATATGCAGGATTGCAAATAAGCAAAAGAAAACAGGTATTTATACTGTAATTTCCTTCTAGTAACCTATAAGTATGACAAAAAATTCAGGCTATACTTTTCTGCCTATTTCCATTGAAGCATTATTGCTCTTGCTCTCATCTTTTTTTCATGCACAAAAAATTCATGTTCAATTTAAATCTGTAGTTAATGTCTTCATACTCTATTCTACAAAAACCTATTTTCTTAAACCCACCAACAAAAGTACAATTCTCTTGAGAATTTTCCTCTCTTTTTTCATAAAAGAACAGAAAAGAATCCACCTGGGTATCACTGATGTCAAGGGATCATGTATAAGTCCATACCACAATAAATTTGTACTAAATGTATCTCTTTAACTTATATTTCTCACGTGCACATAGGCAGAGGTAACCATTTGAAAAGCAAGTGTTTTGAAATATATGCATGTATTACTTTCCAGGTTCTGTAAGTAACTGCTGGAAAATGCTGTTGTTCTGGTACAGAATTTTGGATAGAAACAAAATAAATTCACACCTGTGAATTCTTATTACTGTAGTAAAAACATTCCATAGTATTTGCTTTGCTATACTGACTCATTTCAAACACTATAGGAAGTAACTACCTTCTCTCACAGGGATTCTCCTATGAGCTGGTAGGGGCCACCCCCTAATTCTGACAATACTGACTTTTTTCCCCGTCCCTTTTACTCTGCTAGGAGGAGAAGGTGTGGACAACATGTTTGGGCCCTGAATTTTGATCTAAAGAGATTTTAAAGAAACCTGCGTCCCTGTTATTCATCATTCTACAGAAGTAAGACAACATTGAACTAGAGAAGAAAAGAGTACTTATGGGTTATTTACTACAAAACAACCTCATGAGTAACTGTGTGTTTATATTTTACCATTGTAAAAGGCACAGTACTGAAGAATTTTCAGCAGAAGGTGAGAAAATATTGCTGAAGAGCTAGTCCAGTAAAGTGTACTGAAAGTTTGACTTCCACTTTCATGGGAATGGCAGATTTTGAAATGATATGACTAATTAACTTAAAGAAGACAAATCAAACAAAAAAATATACTCAAAGAAAAAATCTTGAAAGAAAACCTCTTAAACCTCAGATCCCCACTGATACCCATATATATTTTAGACTGTTTATTTTTGACATCCAGATTTTACTAACCACTTGGTTTTTTTATAATATTACTCAGCTGAGTGTACAGAAGGCTGAAAGGATGGGACTGTTGACAGTATTAATCTAGATATAATTTTCTGATTTTCTGATCCCTAGAAAAATGTCCAACAAACTGAAAGTGAATGAATATGAAAATGAATACTAGAATGTACTCATACAACACAGATTATTAGTCAGGTTCAATAAATTAAGCTTGTTTGCCACTCTCCAAACCCTCCCCAAGCTGAACTAGCATGTTTCAAAACATTTACAAAAACTTTTTTTATATAAAACTTTTATGAATTACAAATGGCTGCCACTCACTAAATGTGAAGTTTATGAAGCTTTACAAGTAAGAAAAAGAGAATCTGTAAGTCTAGCAAAATTTTTGAGACATTAAACTTCAATGAACTATCATTCCCAATAACCTTAAACTGCTTTTTTTTTTATTTTCCTGGGCAGAATAGTGACCTGTGGAGTTTTAAACAGTAGTAAAACAAAAATTAAACCAAAGGTTCGTAATTTTTTTCAAAACTATATGATTTATGATATTGTAAGAAAAAATATATTTTAAGTTCTGTGTATCTAATCTATTTGCCTTCACTGCAGGGTAGGTAATGTTTCCTGCAGATGTTAAGACTCACCCTGCCATAAGTTTTAATAAAAAAGTATTATTTTTCAATTGTTCTTATTCTAGGGAAGTCTATACAACAGAGAGAATCAGCTAATTCTAACAGTTCTCTGACTTAGATTTAAAGCAAAACTACTTCTGCTCTACAAAGTCACCTGATATATGTAGAGATTTGACTATTCTGAATTGCACAGGTATATGTATTCACCTAGAGTTCACAGTAAGAACAATGGGAAGGGCAGCATAGGGCAGTGCAGGGAGGGAAAGGGTAGCAAAGAGAAGGGACAGGAAAATGGAGTTGGAGGGAGAGGCAGGGGATTTCCTTGAAATATCTTTTCAACTTGAACAGCATATTCAATCTTCATGAACCACATAATAATAAGTTACTTCATCACAAGAGAAACTTAGAGAGTTTTAATTACCAGAATGCTAAACTCAGACTTCAATGTAGAGTATTTGCAAAATATTTTTACATAATGAAGAACTTCATGCCATCTTTATTAAAGGGTGTATAACAACATGTTATTGTGATAATGGTACTTCTCTATTATTTTTTTTTTTCTTCTTCTTCTTTCTCATCTAGTACTGGACACATTTGAGAAACTGGTGGAGTTAAAACCCTTATGTGATGACAGAATCAAGCAATACTCTGTCTCTCAGCTTTCATTATGTCATCAAACTTGATAGAAATAAAAATAATTATGCTGGGAAAACTATCTCCTCCTTTGTTTATGAGAGAACTTCTAAAAGGATAAAAAAATCTAATAATTATGTATGATGCATATAATGCTTTAGAGTCAGTTGACTGAAAACCAGAAGGAAATAAATACTGTCCTATTCCAAAACCACTATCATATTATGCATTAAAATATACTAAATAACCATAGTTTCTGAGGGAAAGAAATTTTTCTTTCATATGAAAGTCCTTCAGCATAATGACAGAAGTACACGAGTGAGATAACATCAATGTCTAAGGTCCCTTGTATCAGTGAGTTGTGTCCTCTGGAGATGCACATTCAAATATAGCCTCAGGTCACACAGATAATGAATTTGGTGCTTGCATTCTGACTCATAGTAAATACTGTACTTTAACGAAAGACAATCCATAGAGTTTGCCAGGAGAAAGATTATCAAATGAGACTGAGGTAGATTTTTTAAACTGTAAAATAAACTTTAGAGTATTGCTTTAGGCATCTCATACCAGAACTTCACTTTTTATCAGGAGTTACTATATCAGAGGGCAAATACAAAGAAATTCATAAATGTATATATGTAAATATTTATTAGATTTCTGGAACTCCAAGGACCATTATTATTAACCACTGTATTAACTTTGAATGCCAAGGCCTACCTGATCAACTATTCCTTAGTTTCTACAAAATGTTGCTAACCCTTTTTGTTCAATATAGTTATATCTCAAAAAGAACATGGGATCCATCATTTAAAATTAGAATGGATTTTCATAGACAAGAAAATAGAAAAAAGTATTATTTCAATTATGTTTTAAAATCCATTCTCTTACAATTACTGATAACTGAAATACAGTTTGCATACAAAAGGTAAGAGTATGAATAAGTTAGGATTATAAATATATCAGTATATAACAGATTCTTTAATCACATTAGTATGAACTGTATTATTTATTTCAGATATAGTAAAAGTTCTGAAAAAGGCAGTCTTTTCTAATTACTTTATTGCTAAATATTTTCACTCTTTATCTTTCCTTATCAAGTTGTCTTGATCTATAACTTGATAGTTGTTTTTTGTTGTTTTTTTTTTCTCTTTAATAAGAAAAGGCTGCTGTTGAACAAAACCTCCTAAGTTTTTTAAGGTAACTTTCAATTATTGTTATTGCTGCTATGACACTTCATTCTGCCTCATACATTTCACACATTTATCACAGACTGCATTTTGATTTTCAGGTAATCAAGAAAAAATTATTGTCTGTTGACAGTGTGCCTTTTGACTTCTCTGTGTTTACTCTTAGCACAGAACAGCTGGGACACAAGAGTGGTGTTAGGCAAAAAGCCTTCAGTGTCAGATGACATGAGATGTAATTTTTTATTTTTTTTATTTTCACTGCTGCCCTCATGCAGTTGCAATGATTTTGAATATGGAAAACAAATCTCTAGGCTATGGCTTACAGTGAAATTGTGGTGCATATGTTGCTACACAAGCACCTAAAAAATTCAATATAAAACTAGTTGTAAAAGAATCTTGCATGAGATACATACAACAATATTCTTAATATTTTATTTTCCTTCAATATTAGTGTAATAAACAGCAGTTGTGGTTTAACTCCAGCCAGGAACTCAGTCCCACATCTCTACTCACTAACTCTCCCCTGGTGGGATGGGGGAAAGAATCAAAAGAGTAAAAACTAGAAAAGTTGTGGTTTGAGATAAAGACAGTTTAATCGATAAAGTAAAAACCATGTGCACAAGCAAAGTAAAACAAGGAATTCATTCACCACTTTCCATTGGCAGTTGTCTCTAGGAAAGCAGGGCTCTGTCATGTGTAAAGGTGACTTGGGACTGAACATGTGCCCCCTGCTGAACATGATGCCATATGGTATGGAATATCCCCTTGGTCACTTGGGGTCAGCTGTCCCAGTGTTGTCTCCTCCCAACTCCATGTTCACTCCCAGCCTCCTTCCTGGTGGGGTGAGGTGAAGCAGAAAAGGCTTTGTCTCTGTGTAAGCACTGCTCAGCAAACAAAAACAGAATCTGTCAAATTTGATTTTACTGAAATTTCTTCATTATTTAAATCCAGATAAAGATTTTTATCCATTTAAATCCATTTTATTAGATGTATCTAATTACATTATTATATATAGTTAATTGATTAACCTTTGAACTTTTAAAAATCAATTTTAAAAATCATTTACATTAGAATTTATGTTTATCTTTGTTAAATATTTGTGTTGAAATACTATTTCAAATTTGCTACGTAGGAACAGAGTTGAAAATTTTTCTGGGTGCAGCCTGACATATATAAAAGCTTTATTTTTTCCTCTTTTATTAAGCTCTTTTTCCTTCCCTTCTGTTGTGGTTTAGGAATGGTACTTGCCAATTCAGTGGTTCCATTGAGAGTCTCCCAAGCCAAACGCTTATTTCTCACACACCCTTTCCCTTCGCACTCTGGGGTTGGAGTTGTGAATATTGGAGGCACGAAAGGTGACATCATGGACTGAGATAAGAACAATTTACTGGAAACTGCATTGAGATAAGAGAACAAACAACAAAACTATTAATAACAAAAGGTATAAGACAAAGCAACAATTTATAGGGAAAGGCTGAAACAACTATCAACCCAGTCTTCCCAACCACACTTTCAGCCACCAGAAGGAATGCTCTACTTCTTGGAAGTGAGTGAGTCCCTTTCCCCATCCCTGGCAATGACGTGACAAGATATCAAGTAACATTAGTGTCTTGGCCATGCCCATATGACTCCAGGATGCACCCCCTCATGGCTACTGCAAAAAAATTAACTGCCCTTCACTGAAACCAGGACACCTTCTCATATTGTTTTAATTTTTATAGAGGCAAAACTATTCTACAACTCCTTCTGCATAATATGTTCCTTCAGTTTGAAAGTCACTTGAATTAATGGAGATTCAGGTGAATAGAGGTGAAAAAATTACTCTAAAGCCCACTGATTAAGTTTAAACTTGGAAATTAGGTATTTCTTAGTGATAGTGCTAAAGGAAACATAATACTGACTTGATAGATATATACAAGTATATGTGAATGTGTAAATATTCTGTACCTAAAAAAAATAAATCATAAAACAAACCCCAACAGATTGCTAGGATTACAAACTCCAGGAATCAAAATCGAGCATATATCTGTGCTGGTGATTTTCCTGTGGATGAGCTTCATGGACAAGTCATTTGTATCACTCCATGAGCTAATTTTCCACTCCAGGATTTTTGCTTCCAAAGCTAACATAACAGGAATATAGCTCAAGAAAACACAAGATAGTATTTGTCATTATTTTTATGGATCCACGATGTTATACTGTGTGTGAAAATAAACATATGAAGAAAGTGAGTCAATAATCAGATCAAGTCAGTCATACAACTTGATCAGTATCAACATGATCTTCCATACTTAAAACCTAGCTAGTGGCTTACTTAAACTTGTGCAAAAACATTCCAAGATAATATATGTCTTGCTGTCAAAAATATTTAGAAAACTGAAATGTGTAATGTTTCAGATTATCTGCAAACCAAATCTAATTGTTCTATTAATTGAAATTAATCACTTATGGAAGGAAGATTTTCTTTGTTGGTTTTCAACAGATTTAAAATGCTCAGTTCTTCTTTCTAAGCTAATCTATCAAATTTAGAATTCAAAACCTGATCATTCTAGCACATAATTTGGGGAAACACTGAGAATAAAAAGAGGGAAAAAAAACAACCTAGAATTAAATAAGGCAATTTCTTTCCCTCTAGGTCTTGTGCTGCCATCTTAGCCATTGCAATAGTTTCCATGGAAGCTCCCTTTCTGACATCTGCTGCTTATGTCTTTAAGAATACATGGCAGTTACTTCTGAGGGGTTTGAGTAAGCTATAGAGAGTATTTAAATGACTTTAGATATTCATGAGTGATTAAAATAGAAATGAAAATTTCCATTATCAATCAAGGTGCAAATGATAAAAGAGTATTTCTTTGCTAGCTTCCATAAATACTTGGCTATTTAAGGATGATCTTATCCAAATGACTCACCTACATACATTGATAAAGTATTGACTTTACCAATTACACTAACACCTAGAAATATATAGAAATATTTTCCAAGGCAACAATGAATTCTAGCACTAATTAATCAATATTAAAATAAAAACATAATGAAAATAACAGAGGCAATTATTCTATTTCATCAAGAATTGATGTCTGGTATGAACTGTCTACCAAAGTTTAGTTTATTTTCATGCATTTCTCCTATAAAATTCAAAAATAAAATATTGGGAGTTTGTCCATGCTTAATGTGAAACACTAGAAGAGAGTGTCACAGAGGAAAAAAAAAAAAAAACTGAAGATACCAAAAGGAATATTAAAGGGAACAAAGCCTTCTGTCTTCAAGTGGTTCCATGTTTAAAAAAATAGATAATACTTGTCAAAAAACTTAGTTACTGTACTGACTCTGGTGTAAAGGTGTGTGGGAAACAGCATTATGATTTGAGAGGCAATATCTTTAACTGTTTGGAAATTTTGTCTGAAAATTATTGAACCTTACCCTAGCTCAGCTGCAGATTAGTTGTACTTTAAGGGTGTTATACAAGACAAATGAATTGGCTTCTTCTTACATCTTCTGCAATCTCAGTCACCTCTTCCTTAAAAAAATATTCCATCTTGAAACATTTTTATTTTTTCTCAGTCTCTGTGAAAGCTCCTTTTTTCACACAATATAACAATTTTTAATTTTATTTTTTATGTTATTCTATTCCATTTTATTATTGTCTTCTTTTTTTTCTCAATACTCTACAATTATTCTAACCCTCCCTCTTTCTTAGTATTTACTCCATTGAAACTCTCTTTCATTCTCTTTATTACTTCTGACATTTCCTTCCGTATTCACATAATATGTAAGTCTTCTCATTTATTTCTTGCTCATGACATATTTATTAAACAATATATTTATTAAAGAATGAGGACACATATAACCCTAGCCTAATATTAATTTGGTTTTGAAAACTTTACGTTTCCCTTATGTCCTCTCTTTCTGTCTATCTTTCATTCTATTTAATAAATACTGTCCTCTGTTACTTTTTTCTCCAAAGTACTTCCTGCTATCTTCATAAGTTTTTCTTATTTACATTTTCTGACAGAGTTTTCATAATCAAACTATAAAATATGCCATGAAGGGGATGTGAATGAATATAGAAAACTGTGCACATAAAATAAATGGCTAATTCATGAGTAGGTAACTCTTTAAGTAAAATAATCTCCACTCTGTACACACAAATGGCTAATAAGTGTTTAAAAATGCATTTTATGCATAATCACTATTTTTCCTATTTCTTCTCCCACATTTTTGGTGTCCTGGACACCTGTACCACTATACAACTGGTTTTTGTCTTCCAGTCTGTGAAAAAAAGCTTAGGTACTTAGATTCTGGGGTTGCAGTCCAAGTCTTGTTATGGGCAAAAGGTTACCTATGAGATACATGAAAACAAGAATTCCTTGTTCATGGAACAAATATCTGAACAGTGTAACAGTCAACATTATGTAATTAATGTGGAAAAACCTCACTAATAATATGGTTACCACTGCTATGTAAAACATCCTAGTGTGTCTCCTTTCCTACGGTGCTGTTCTTATCCAGATAATGTTCCTCTGAATCCCAAATTTAACAGATTTGTTTTCCTTCAAGCGTGATTTGAGGTGCAAGGTTGCAACTAGGTAGCACCATCCTGTGTTTTTTCTTGCTAGGAGTATAATGCTCACAGTGGAGGATTTTTTCTGGTTATGCCAGCTTTTATCCCACACTGTTAAATTAACTATATTTTCTTTTATTGATCTACTCCCTCTTTTTCAGTTACCTGCTAAAGTCTTACTCCTGCACAACAACCTCCCCAGTCTTAGCTGACAAAAAAGGCTACTGTTCGTTAAGAAGTGACAGCCTAGGAGCATCAGATATTTCCCATATGTAGTTTTCCCAGGACTTCATTTACAACAGTCAAGCAGTAGACAATTGGTCACTAGGGACTTTCTGCTAACTCAAATCATCTCAGTCCAAGGAAAGACTGAAAATGTAAAGCGAGACTCACCACTCTCAAGTCAATAAAATATATGGGATGTTATTCTAGCAGTGCCTTTAATATGCCTTTTCAGTCTCATATTGAAGTTTCAGCTAATCCTTTTTTAGAGAATTGAGAGATCATTGACATTTTGAACAGTGAAGGAAAATAGTTTTCAAGGGTCATCATTGAGCTTCTCTGGCTAAAAATATGTGTGTGAGGTACCCTCATCCCTCATGTTAAATTTGGTGCAGTGAAGTAGACAGAAAAGTATGCAAGATTCATGGGGCCTTGGCCTGAAAAAAAAAGACGAAAAACAAAACCCAACCTTCTTAGAATTTACTGAACTCAGGCAACAATGGAGGAGTTCTGGTTTCTGTCCTTGAGTCTCAGCATTACATATTTTTAATCATGAAATGATTATTTAATGGAAAATGCAGAAATAATGCAGAACACAGATCCTGCTGTATAAAAGACCAATACTGAGCATTAGAAATAGATGAGAAACTTTGTGTTTTCTAAACACTTCATCCTGATCTCTTATGTCAGATGTACTCTATATGCTTATCACACATAAGGGAAGTAAAGACTGTGTTGCTACATAAAAGAGTCAGACACTAGTTCTTGTCCCAGAGACCCAGGTATGTAAATTGCCTTCTGCCTACAATGCTTGGGACAGAGTAAAGTTTATGACTAGTCCTACCTCACCTCGAGATTATTTTACCTCAGAAGTGGTATACAAGGCACATTTGTTCTAGAGAAAACTATTGTAAGCAATCCAGACCAGAGCTATGGAATACAGTAACATCTAAGCAAGTGAGGATGCTCAAGATGGAAGTGCTTGAATTAATTTCTTGGAACTTTCTGTTTTTGTATACATGTATATTTTCCGGTGACTCAGCTTAGTTTACCAGAATGGGAATCTAATACCTTATGTTATGTAAAAAACAAATTTGTAGACACACAGAAAATATTTAGAAGCTCTTTGGTTCCATTTGGTACATCTAAACAGTTCTACTTTCCTTTTTAAAAAAATCATTATCTAGAAGCTATCACTAAAAAACTTGTTACATAGTATTAAAACCTATATTTATTAGAAGAAACTCTCCATTATGACTGCTGTATTTTTTATGTACATATGGGTACAGCTGGTCTAATTGTCATAAATATGTTATATCTTGTAATAAAATAATATTTTGGCCACAGTGTAGAAAATATTTGGTTTGCATAAGTATCTAGTCAATTACAGACTACTAGCAGAAATCTGACAGCTACCACAGTTTCATTTCAAACTCTCACTTTGTTACACAGGGAGGGTTAAAAAAAATCTTTGCCTCTAACTAAGAGTCAAACTTTCTGACTTATTTGTCATCAGTAATGAAGAAGAATGAAGAAGAATGAGTAGACCTGTAGATTTCATTAAACAATAACAACCTTTTTTAAGACTTCTAGTAGTGATAAAATCATATGTAAGATATGTATTGTTTTTAGATTACTATTGCTACTGAACTTTAAGCAATATTATAAACTTTCACTTTTAAAATGAAGACTTGGGAAATATTTTTTTTTTAATTTTCATAAGTTACTGATTAAAGCTGCTTTTATAAAAGCTCTCAAAAATACAAAATATTGCACTGCCTGAAAACTTTTAGGAATTAGATTTTACAGAAAAGACAAGGTAGTCTATAGATTTAACAGATCATTCATAGTTCTTGTATGAACACAAAATTTTTTCTGAATACTCCTGATCTTTACAGTTGAATTTTCTTTGACAATGCAAATGGCAATTTAAACCAAGAAATCCCAGATTTTCTGTGCAAAAGAGATTTGATAAAAAGGTTTGAAAATACACTTACTACAGCTATTTAGTGCTTTCTCCATTATAATAAGTATTTTAAGACTGGTTATCCACCCAGAGCCAAGTTTCACTAAATCTGGTATTACTTTCCAATCATTGCTATAGTTGTTCTTGGTGTTCTTTGTCCTCATGTTGTTACACAATTAAATAAATTAAAACATACACTACAGGGGAAGACAAAATAGAGAAAGGAAAATGTTCTCAGACCTACAAGTTCCAACTTCTTATGCCACCTAAATTTGAAAGAATTCAACATATATTTAGGACTTTAGAAGTCCTAATTCTGAGAAGTTGATCCTTTTGTTGGTATTTTTCCCCCTCTTCCTTTATGTCTCTCAAAACTAATTTCAAGAGGATTCGTTAAGATCTATGAATTGTTTTGAATTCAGCCCACAGAAGTCTATTATGTTTTTTGAGCTGAATACACCTGCCAACACAGCTGTACACAGAATCAGAACCACAGAATACGCTGAGTTGGAAGGGACCCACAAGGATTTTGAGCCCAACCCTTAGCCTTCCACAGGATCATCCCCAAGACTCACAGCATATGCCTCAGAGTATTGTCCAAATGCTTCTTGAACTCTGTCAGGATTGGTGCTGTGACCACTTCCCTGGGGAGCCTGTTCTAGGGCTCTGGGTGAAGAACCTTTTCCTAATATCTAATTTAAAGCTTCCCTGACACAACTTCAGGCCTTGCCTTGGGTCTGTCACTGATCACCACAGAGAAGAGATCAGTGCCTACCCCTCTTCTTCCTCCAGATTCCAGGAATAAAAATATCTTTCTGTTTTTATCTAATTTGGTGATTCAAAATCTTGGAAGTCTTGTCCTTTTGGAGATGAAATTTAGTAATTTTTCACAAATTATAACCTTTTAATAAGTAAAACATGCTTCTGAACTAACTTGACACATGCTTCATTGTATTTACCTACATATCTAGGGATTGTATCTAAGGAGTGAATATTATTACATTGACAAATGAAAAACTTTTGGGAATAAAATTCTAAACCTAATTAAGTCTGAAAATAGGACAATTTGAACTTCTATTACTGAATGTAGTTAATTAAAATACAAGAGCACTAAAATCACAGCCATTTTAGAACACTGAAGTGCACGATTAAAATTTAGTAAGCTGCTTGAGTTTTATAGATGAAGTAATAGAAATGACAAATCTAATATATTTCTTTGTGTGTAGAAAATAGAGCCACATTCAAAGTACTAGCACAAAATAATGTCCACTAGACAAAATAATAATGAACTCTCTAAAACAATTTAGAACAGTCAATTACATATTCATGGGTATGCTATCAAAGTGAAGTAGTTGATAATAATGAAGGTATTTTATCAGTAATCACTGTAATTTGTTTTCCCATCATTTGTTCAGTTTATCATGTAAAATGACTTGTTTTGATTAGGTCTAATTAAAACTGCAGCAGAGGAAGCAGATTGCTTAACTTTTGTTATTTATATAGTACATTCTGCTATGCAGTTTCACTTAATAAAAGAGTTAAAAAGCTGTTGGATAATGAAATAAAGTTTTTATGCTACTCTGATAAGTGCAATAGAGATCTGAGACTGTAGACAGCAGTGGAAAACAGTAAGTTTGAAGAGTCTTTCCATAATACACTCAAATGACAGACTCAGGAAAGGCTTATTGAGATTTTATTGAAATTACATTTAACCTAATGAAAAGAGAGGATGATACAGTAAATAAATTCAGCAACAGCAAGAGACAAGAGAGTTCATGGAATTGTAGATATTTCTTGATAGACGGGACCTCTGGAGGTCAACAGTTGAAAGAAGAACTAGTTAGGTGAGATTGCTCAGACCCATGAGAGTTGAAGATCTCCCAGACTCTGTAGGCAACCTCTTCCTGTATTTCATTACTGTCACTGTAAAGAAATGTTTCTTTTTATCTCAACAGAATTTCCCATGGTCCAAGTTGTTCCTATCATTGCATGTCTCTTCTAAGAGGTTGGGTCCATCTTCTCTGTATCCTTCATTAGGTAACTGTTGACAGCAATGAGGTCTCACCTGAGCTTGTATTCTCCAGGCTGAACCAAACTCAGACCTTTCAGCCTTTCCTCATATGCTATGTGCTCCAGTCACCATCATGAGTCCAGCTGGGTGGCTTGTGCTGGACTATGTTTCAATACCCTCCTTATGCTGGGGAGACCGGAACTATTTACAATGCTCCGAATGTGGTCTTACCAGTTCTAAATAACGGAGAAGGTTCATTACAGGTTGACTACATTTCTTTGTTATAACCCAGAATGCAGTTGATCTTCTTCAATGCCAGGGCACACTGCTGACCTGCTCAACTTGTCCCACACAACTCCCACAACTCCCAGGTCTGTTTATGTAAAACTGCTTTCTATACTTTCTATTCCTTCTCTGGTGCAGGACTTTTAGTTTGCTTTCGTTGATCTTCATGGAGATACTGTTAACCCATTTCTCTGGGCTGCTGAGGTTCCCCTGCAGGATAGCACTGCCTTCCATCATATCAACTCCTCCTTCAAAAGTAATCCCATTTGCAAGCTTGATAAAGCTGCACTTCCTGACATCAATATAGTCATTAAAGACACTACAAATTATTGGCCCTATAATCCCTGATAAAAGTCACTTGTTGCTGGCTACCAGCTGCACTTTCCACCAAAATTTGCAACTGACAGTGTCTGGTAGTCTTTATCAGTCATTTTATCAGCCATATATCCAGTCTACATCTCATCAATTTGAAGAAAATAAGGCTATGGGATAGTGTGTCAAAGACCATGCTAAGGCCTAGGCACACAACAACCACCAGTTTCCTCTTACCTGCCATGGTAAATAGATGGATGGATGGAATAGAGGGGTGGGAAATAGAAAACTGCAATAGGTGAATGGCAGAATTTCAGAGATCATTCAAGTGCAGTGGGGAGATGGGGAAGGAAGGGTCATTTGTTGGCTAGGGACTTACTGTTTTTTCTTTCAGAATTACAAAAGATAAATGAAGAGCTGAAGAGAAAAAATAAAAACAGTATCAGTAACGGTTGCCTTTCAATTATGAAGCAAGCCTAATACTTTTACAAAGAAAGCAAAACAAGGTTCAGTTTTTCCACTGTTTTCTCTACATTGCTCTGGAGGTTGATAGAGAAAACAAGGTTTATAAGTAAGGCTTAAGCATTTGCAAGAAGAAATTATTTTTAAAAATTAAGTTTGAACTGGTTTGTGCTAGGTCAAAACTAAGTGTCAATATCTTCTGTAGAATGATTCATCCAAAAATCCTCTGATCTTAAAGAGTAATGTAAAACCAGGCTATGTGAAGATAAGAAAAAAAAAGTTATATTTTTCATATCTGAGCCAGAACTTTTACAGAGTATATAATTTGTTTACATTGTCAAAGTTAGAAAAAGATGTTTTTATTAAGATATAGATGCTTTTACAAATTTTAAGAACAAACTTTGAGAACCAGAAGTGTCTTACAAAATTTTATATTCTTTTTAAAAAAGCAATCAAACAAAAGAAAAAAACAACTTTTGTTCTTGAAAAAAAAATGGGGTACAACTCTCTGAGATTTAGAGTATAAACCTCTTTATAGAGCACAATAACACCCCAAATTCAATGTTTGAATATAATAAAACCAAACAATCTCTTGGTAGCTATAGAAGAAGTTGCTTGAGAGCATTTTATTATCAATATATTTATCAGCAAAATTTTTAAAGGAAGCATAGCTATGGCAAAACATCAGATGCAGGTTTAAGAACTTAGATAAACATGGATTCTAACTGGAAAAAAGAATAGATCTTTACTATAAAGATTAGAAAAAGACATTGAAAGTGCCACAAATCTCATCAGACAATACTTAGCAACAGCTTCTAGCATATCTGTGGTAGAAACATTAAGTAGCTGTAATCACTTTCTCTCAGTCTTGCTTTACAGTTCAGGAGATTTAAATGTCTTCTTTGGCCAAACCAAACTCTCTGTGGATCCCTTTGCTGGTGCTTCAGCAGTTTGGCTTTGAGACAGCTCTCTGTTTCAGGCAAATGCTCTTTCACTCTCAGGAGCCTTCCTTTGTTCATTTCTACTGCTAGCTCTATACTCAGTGTTTTTCTCATTCCCTTCCTGTTCCAAGTTGTTACTCCACACTTTTTTTCCCAGATGGCCATGTTTAGCTGTGTTTGCAAAAGGAACCAGTTTTCCCTTCTCCAAAAGGTCCCAGCAGACTGCAGCAGCTAAGGCAAGGCAGACAGACATTCCCTGTTCTACTCTGCTGCCTCATCACAATCCTTTTCAAGAAGACTGGTAGTGAACAAATCAAGTCCTTGTACAATACACTGAAATTAGTCTGTCTCATATCTGTAGTTTAATTCCCTGTAGGCAGTGAATAAAAGTAGCAGAAGTTCTCCCATATTCTTGCTGAGACCTCTGATCATCGAGTTATTTTCTAAAGGGAGGAGACTGATTTCATTAAAAATTATTCCTTTCAGTCCCTCCTTTTGTAAAGTTCAGAACTTCAGAGGAGGGAATTCCCTGCAACTAAAATGCCTAATTTTCATAGTGAATATAGTTTCAAACTTCTGTCTACCATTTGACTAGCTGATGCAGATTGTTTAAGGAAGAAAGAAAATGTTGGAAACTGGAAATTTGTCGTACCCAGCTAATTTTAACTCAATTGTAGTATTTAATTTAGTCTCAATCAGTAGATTACAATAAACCCCATACACTTGATTGAAATAAATGCCACATATATATTACTGGACAGATTTATGTAGAATAGTTCAGAAGAACAATGCAGTAGAAAATCAGACACACTGAGTTTTCGTAGACAAGATGGGTTGAGCTTTTATAACAAATATATTTTCTAGGGTTTTTAGCTTTTAGGATACCATAGTGGACAAATGTATATGGGTTAAACAGATGATTTGGTGTGGTTAGATGAGTGTTTGAAAAAAAAATAGCTGAAGAAGAAAAAAGTGTGTATAAAGCCATTATTCTTTTCAGCAACAGAGTTGTTGCTTAGCTTGTTCCATCTTTACTCTTTGGTAGTGTGATTGTTATAGTTCATCAGTTCAGTACATGATACCAGGTCTCAAAATATAATGATACAATATAGAAGGATTAACACTGTACAGAGCAAACCGGAAGGGGGGGGAAATAAGTCTGAGGAACAGACACCCAAACTGTTGTCAAACATCCTGGAATATTTCACTGCGTAATTTTTATGCAGTAAAAATTTTAGACTTCAACCAAAAAGGCTTATATCAATATGCTTAGTGGTGGCAACACTTTAAGAATTGTCCTTTCAGAGGTGATTTACCAGGGAAATACAGCAAATCAGATTGATTAGTAACAGATTAAAATAAAGCAGTTTCATTTAATCTTATCCTGGGAAAATTATGGACATTTATTGTCTCCTTCTTTCAGTTATTTCAGTTATTTCTTCTGAAAACATGTGCAGTTGTCTATTTCAGGTGATGTGAGTAATCAAATTTAATGTGTGTTTTCTCTTGATGTAGCTGGAGATTAGATGGTTTTAAGATAACTATAAACTGGAAGTAGTTGCCCAGACATGTATGTCTATAAAACACTGGCTGGAATAAAACAGCCTCAGCTCCCATCATATTGGACAGAGTTTTGATAGGGATGAAAATCACATAAAAAGCTCTGTGAACCTGTTGGAAGAGGTGGTCTGTATGTTACAGACATCAGGAGAAGCAGCAGGATCTCCTCATGAATATTGACAGGACAGCTCTTTGATACATGGGGGATGCTGGGAAGCTTGTGTAAATCCCAAGCCAAAGTCCCATATTAGCTTAGGCTGGAAGTTCATATTGGAGTCACAAGGAGCAGACACATCCCTGATCATCCATTAGCAGCCCTGTAGCATTCCTTTTTTTATTAACATGATGAGTTCTGAAAAGACACTGAAACCCAAGACTGGTAATTGTTAAAACTCCTTCTCCACAGAGAAAAGACTGTCCTAGTCCTATTCCTGAAGGAGCACATCAAATCATTTGTTCTGTCTTCTAGCTCATCTGAGTGTTTCTGAGAGCACTAAGGAGGAAACTAAACTGTGGCAGACCAAGTTTTGATGTCTTGGACAGCTGAGGAGTTGTATCCTCTTTATCCTCCTGGACCTGCTGACTTTGAGACTTCCTAGGACAGTATTCTCACCTCATGAATTAGAACTAGAATTTATAAACTCTTTTCCTTGAAGCTGTATCCACACTAAAGAGTTCATTTAAAATGAGAATGCATATACAAACAGATACGAGAGGGTGAAGCCATAAAAGCCTTGCAAATATGAAAATAGACAAATTTCAAATATTGTAATTTGAATTGGTTTGTATCTTTTGTACAGAGGAATTATTTTGCTGACTTTTTCCCTTTGTTTATAGTGCAATACAGTCACAATTCAGATGCTTAAATAATATTTTCAAAACTAAATGCTCTATTAACTTTCCTCTAGAAACAAATAGGTGTTCATTCCACACCTCACCTGCAATAAGATTTAATATCCATTCTGATAACTCAATACAAGAACAGCTACACACATTCCCACTGACCCTCTGATCGTAACACATTAATAAACACAGGGGGGAACACACTATATGTGTTCTTAATGTAGTCTCAATTTATTGGCTATGGAGAGTTTGATTCAGGGGATCAATCAGCTTCTCCCCAACTCCCAAGGGCAGAATATCTCCAAATGTAAAAATGTGTCTTCTGTGCAGGACATGAAAGGAAAATTTACTTTCTTGTCCCACTAACACTGAGTTGTTGTCTCCAGTGAGACTCCAGTCTTGACTCCAGTGTTGTCTCCATCCAACTCTGGAGTACGCAGCACCCAAATGACTTTGACCTCTTACATCAAGTCTGGAGCAGGGCCACAAAGTTGATCAGAGGGCGGAAGCACCTCTCCTATGAGGAAAGTTTTAGAGAATTGGGGTTATTCAGCCTGGAAAAGAGAAGGCTGCAAGGTAACCTAATTGCAGCCTTCTTGTACCTGAAGGGAGCCTACAAGGAAGAGAGAGAGAGATTGTTTACAGGGGCATGTAGTGACAGGACAAATGGGAATGGTTTCAATCTGAAAGAAGGTAGGTTTAGATTAGACATTAAAAAGAAAATCTTTACTGTGAGGGTGGTGAGGCACTGGAACCAGTTGCCCAGAGAAGTTGTTGATGCCCCCCCCCAGAAGTGTTTGAGGCCAGATTGGATGGAGCTCTGAGCCACCTGGTCTAGTGGAAGGTGTCCCTGCCCACAGCAGGGGCACTGGAAACAGATGGTCTTTAAAGTCCCTTCCTACCCAACCTATTCTATGATTCTATGATTAACATTCTTTCTCTTGCTTTCATTCCACACTGCTGTTGGATGAAATTAATTTAGTGTATTTCAAAGAAATTGTTTCTGATATGTGTTCGTGTACATATATGAAAAACAACATAAATTATTTAAAGAGATGTCATACATGCAAACTCCTGAAATACCTACATTTTATTGTATTCTAGGTAGACCCTAAAATGCCCAGGCTGGATTAGTTGTTGATAAGCCTTCCCTCTTTTTAGTTATCTGAGTTTTAATGTCACCTTGGAGGCCACAACAAGGTCTGTCACTACTTTATACATATTCTAAATGCATAATAAGAAAAATAATAAAAAGAAAAAGAGAAAAAGTCATAAATCAATGAAGGCCAGGGCAGTAATAAAGTGTGAAAGTTAATGGGGTTTTTTGAGTTTTGAGCAGACTGGTTCAAATAAGGCTTTCATTGAGCTCTACTAGGAAACAATATTTAAATAAAGAGGGAAATATAGTAGCATGGAATTTTAAACTATTCCTAGAAACCTACAAATAATTTTATTTACCAAATTTCTGTAAAACATTTGACCTAGTTTACAAAGTAGAAGGCCCTTGTTCATTTTATAGTTTCCTTTTTCTTTTTCCTTACATTTGGTTTGGAAAAAATGTAAATTGTAATACTATTCTGTTCTCCAGGAAGAGATCAGCAAGTAAGTAAGGAGCAACCCTGTTCCTTAAAAAAAATTCACATTGACAAACTGTTTTCAACACTTATTCTCTTGGATATGTCTTTGCCTCTTGGCTGTTATTCTAAAGTGCTTGCACCAGATGTTCCTGCTTGAAGATCTTATATGTATTTATTTGAGGGAGTTTGCTACTTCATTTGATTCTTGTCTGTGCTATAGGAGTGAAGGCCATTTAGACAAGGTTCAGAAGAGTTTACAGCAGTGAATAGATAGCATTACCTGTGCTCAGGACAAGGCATCTTCATTTGGCCCTTGAACTTCTTAAAAGATACTTGAAGCCTGAGTATCATAAGTAGGTCTGGAGGTGGGAGAGGTGGGGTGGGAAAGAGACCTCTGATTACCTGTTAGTATATGTTTTAAAAGAATGCTTCATCTGTAATGAATTGTGTAACATTCTAGATGCCTTGGGTACTCATCAGGTGATTGGCCATGCTCTGTTCTCTGATATCCTTCTGAATAATCTTATTAAGAAATTTATGCTGTATTGCTTTTAATCTTAGCAATCTGCTAGAATTAGATTGGGTCCTATTTAGTGGATGAGCTTTTGAGTCTAAAATACATTTATTGTTGTGGATTTTTTTTAATGACAGGAAAATGAGGACTTATTTTCTTATGTAATCATATATTTTTTTAAATGGACAGTTTCAACACTTAAATTTTAACATCTGTGCTGATAATTCTAACTTTAAACAGATGACATGTGGTAGTTTTATGAAGATCTGATAATTACATAATAAGACTTACTGAAAAAATGAAGCTAATTTTTTATAATTATAACTCTGAGGATTTGTTGTGGGACCTCTCTCTTGGATACTTCACAGTAGCTTAACTCCATGATTTCCACTTGGAAATATATACATGTGTTTTGTTGGTTTTTTTTTTTCCTTAAGTCCATAACTCAAAATTCATTTTGCTTGAAGTTTGTGAAAAAATGCCTCCTTTTCAGGTAATAGGACAGTAATGTAAATGACTTGTTATCCATGTTATCTACTTACTAAATCTATCTTTTTGTGGGGTTTGTTATTTTTTTTTTTTGTTTAAATATTTGTGTCTAATTGCTTCAACATTTTATGTAGGTTTGCCTCAGCTCATCTGTTACCATTTCCCAGGTGAAATACTAATTAACCTTCCCCTAATAATCCCTTTAGAAAATTCCCATTGTGGACGCTCATAGGTGGTAAAGTCTGGTTTAACATTCAACTCAATATAACTTTTTAATTTCGTCTTTAATTTCAACTGCCACCAAGGGAGACTTCAAATTAAAATTATTAAACTGTCTGTCAATTAATAGGAATGTTTGAATAATTTGTCTTGCACCCAAACTGATAGGTATATGCTCTGATTAAATGATTGTTCTTTATGCTAGACCAATATATTATGTTGGAACAGCTCATTTGTAGGTCAACACAGTTTGAAAGTTTGCCCATGGTGGGTATATCCCTCAAGAAGAATAGTGTTATCCAGTTCCTAGTTTATCTTCAGGGACACATATTTCCATGCTACTTGCATTGAACTATTGTATCCATACTGGACACTAACAAGTGCAACGGTATAATTTCCAGGATTTTTCTGTCTCATTTAATAAATACAACTTGTCTCAGGTGTGCCTCCCACTCACTGTTTTTTGAAACCATTTGAGTGACATATTTACTGTAACTGCTTACTATGAATACAATACAGTGTTTGTAATGGATTATGAAAGGATGTTTGCCTTTTCTATATGAAATTAATAAACAAATGCAAATAGGCTTTGTAATGCTCTTAAAAGCAAAACAAATAGAAGGTCACTCACAGGTGTTCCACACAGAGGACCATTTTTCCTTTTCTACCAAGAACGTGGAATGGTGACGGGTTTCAAAATCATAATCTGTTTTTTGGTGTCTTTGTGGTTTCACCGTAGTGTTTTGGTGTGATAAATTTTAATGTACCATGTAAAGGAAAGGCTTTTAACTTACTAAAATTGCAGCAATTGCAATACATCCAGTGCATAACAGGTTTGGGTTTTTTTTAATTAGTTTTCATCTGATCGTCTTAGCTGGAAGTCAGTGCTTTGCAAACATAACCTGATTTCAGCACAATTAAAATCACTCTGTACAAAAAAATCACTCTGTACTGTATCAAGACTTTAAGTTAAACTTTTTTGCTTCATTTTTCTTTCCTGGTGTCATATTCAAAACTATAGCTGTACACTGTACTTTAAGATCTGATTTGTTCAACACATTCAGAGACTTCAACTGTAAAATCAGATCAGCATCTCAGTTCTCCAGTGTCTGACAGAAGAAAAACATCCAAAAAGCAATCAAGTCTGCTATCTTTATGTGTGTCAGCACACAGATTCAAATATTAGAGACAGAGACAATGCTTAATCTGCATTGGTCTTGTCATAGAGGAAGACAGAGTAAAATACCAGCTTCCTGTGACAAATGTGAAAAAACATTGGGAATTGGTTGACAGAAGTTGATTAAAATATTTTTAACAGCATAGTCAGCCTTACTAACAACATTTGAGCAGAGAAATATTTCTTTTTTTCATATGTTGAACTAATTTCTTCTGTGTCACAGAGGAATTTAGAGTGAGGTAGCCACAAGAACAGAATCCATATTTAAAATACATTTCTCAGTCATGATGTATGTAAGAAAGGGTAAACAATTTCTATTCTTAAGCTTCTATTTTTGGTCATACTTACACATTCTGTGCACAATACTCTCACAATAGTGAAGATCTCTTCCACGGTTCTGACTGACCATTCCTCCACCATCAACACAACATCATTTCCAACCTACTCTGTGTGCCCTAATCTGGCAGACAGCATGGACCCACAGGCACTGGTTCCACTGGAGGCTTAACTTCTCCACAGTGTCAGGCGTCTGTGTGTAACTATCCCTCCCAAAGGGGTTTCTGTTTTCACTATTTATTGTTGTCTAATTTAGCTGGTTCCCCTAACCAGCAATGACCTTGTTACTCACATCACACAGGCTGGTAGCTTTAACTCATATGCACAGAGCAGAACTTCCTGTCCCTTGAGACTCCCAAGTCCCATAATCACTCTTGCAGCTGCCCAAGACTGCCTGGTCCTTCTGATAATCAGCTCTTTCCATGGGCTCACCTTCAGAGACCCACTTCCCCCTTCCCTAGCCCCCACCCCCAGGTCAGTTTATCTACTTGCTGGCTATCCTGGTTTGCCCTTCACTAATACTATCCTCATTTGTACAACCACTCTTTCTTCAGTCACTAACGCCACTAACACATGGGTCAGACTCCAGTTGCTGGCACTGAAACCCCCATACACACACCTGCTCATCAAGCAGAGAGCCTCATACCCAGGAAAATAATTAGAAATGGAGTTTAGTAAGAGAACAGGACAACTTATACTGATCAGGTGCAGGCATATCCAGACAGTTTTATCCACCAATCAACTGTTTACAGACAACTGGCCCCTTTTATAACCTTATCCCTCCTTTCTTTATGCTTGTTTATCTCCAAATCTTCTAGATATGTCCCTTTTCTTTTGATTCCTCCACTACACATCCCAAAATAAGCCTTGTACAATCCCACAATGTGTTCCAGACCTCTAATTAGCAATACACCACAACTCAAAAGGCTGATGGGTGTCATGCTGGGACTATGTTTTTGAGGATCTCCTGCGACAGCCCTGGGAGGGACCTGGACTGGATGGCCCTTCCTCTGAGTCCTTAATTTTTGTTCTCACCTGCCTTTGTGCTCCAGTGCTTTCTGGACTTGTACATATGGGCCTTTGACAGACTGCTGGTGTCTTGGGTGGGATGGGGTGTAGCTCAACAGAGTATTATTTGGACTTCCCTTTCTGCTAGTGCTTCTCTCTACTCCTTTATGTGTGTTCAGGTGAGCTTTCATTATATAACATATACATTTGGGACAAAGGCTGCCCACACATATTGAATGGAAAGTTCAATAATAAAAGGATATGTAGAATAGAAGTTTCTTTATTTATTATTATTCTTGTATTTATTCATCTTGTGAATAACCAGAAAGCAAGAGGTCAGGCAGCTGATATCAATATGTATTCCCACTGACTATTCACATTGACCTGCATTTGAAAGGCACTATGTTTCAAAAAATAATTAGTATGTAATTATTTGTTTTTAATTTCTATCTGTATTTATACCTCAGAAATTCCCATTTTTGTTGTCATTAACTGTCTGTCAAATGTCAGATTATGTCTCTCACTGTGAAATATGTCAAGTCTGAAGATAAGATAATTTGTCCAGAATATGGAGGAACACAAAGAGGTAATTTATAGTGGCAATATAGACACTTAGCATGTACTTAAATTGCATTCCTTAAGAAACATAGACCTCCCAATACAACATTGTGAAACAGAGTTGGTCTGAGGACACTTCTCCCTCAGATGCTCAAAGCCAAACTTTTCACTGATTCCTTATAATCTTCCATTTTTCTCATGAAGGAATTAATGGAGCACAAAGTGATATTAAAAGAGAATATTACACCTGTCCCTAAAGGAGGAACTGAATAAATATGGTGTACCACTGTTGGATTCTTCTGTAGCTTACATTCTTTGGTGACAGGAAGATCTGCCTTAAGCATCCTTCACAAGAAATGGAAGCTACATGTCTGATTTGCTCTGTCAGTTCAGATATCAGGAAAAATTAAAAAAAAAAGAATTAAAGACATATCAATGTTCACTGACATATTCACTTACTTACTTTAAACACCACCAGCTGCAATAGTATGTTGCTGACCATGTTTTGGAAAATAATCCTTTCCTTGCCTTACTTTGCCTTGGAGACACCTTTATCAGGAAGAATCAAGGGAAGGAATGAAGGATTATGACAAGGTGTCAGTATCCCAAGGTCCTCACTAAGACTAATCCAATTATTATGGGAGGAGTTTTTCCTCCTCAGTCTTCAATCTATGTAGGGGCCTTTTGCCATGTTTTGCATCAGACTTGTTGGCTTTTCTTCTTGTTGGCTCCCAGATAAAGTTTGAAAATTGTATAATTTGACAGCCTCAGCTGGGGGAAAAAAAAAAGGGTATTGCTTGTTAAGGGTATTGTTTCAGCTCAGCCAAGAGATGTTAAACTTTCACTCCATACGATAATCTCAGGACTCAAACTACAACAGATTGGCAACATCCACTTGATTTCTAGGGTACTGTTGCAAACTGAAAGCACTGAGGGCAAAGCAAGAACAAACAAGTGCCAGAAGCCCTACCCTAAAATCTCATCAAAGAGAACACTCAATTATACCTGTATTTTAACCTTGAATCAGTTAATTGTTCTGTAATAAACTGAAAGGCATTACGAAGATGCTCTTCATTGCTGTGTATTCAGGTTTTTAACTCCTCAGAAGCTGTTACGTGCTTTTTTGTTGCTGGAGGGCTACCTCTGGCCGTTAGATACCAGTCTGGTGTCAGACATTTTGACACAGAGATGCAGAGCATTCTTCCATTATTAAACTGGCTAAATACTGGATTTGAGTACATGGAGAGGCTTTTAATGAGATATAATTTTCCTAATTGGAGAAACAGTACATATGTGCCATGTTCAGTCAGAGATCAAAGCAGTAGATGGGTAATATGGATAATTGAGGGCCAACCTTGAACATGTACTGAAAACAGAGTAAAGAAAATAGTTTAGCCTCAGTCTGGTGGGCTCTGAGACTTAGTTTCTCTTTTACTTCATAACACAACCTTAGTCACTGAGTTATCATATCTTTTGGGATATAAAAGATTTTTAGGGTACTTTTTTTTTTTTTTATGGAGAATTGGAATATTTTGTGGTTCTGTTTCTTTTTAAGTGTCCCAGAAAATGTGTGATCACATTATTAGGGACACCATAAACTTCTCAACCTTCATAGCTGGTTTTCCCTGTACAGGTACTTCAGAATGACTTTCAGTAGGACTGTGAACTTAAGGCAATATGCCCAATGTGCAACACCTTCATTTTATGATCTGAAAGACTGACAGATCAAAACTACATTCTGAAGGAGTTATAGCTGTAAAGAAAAAATTCAATAAATTAAGGGCTGTAAACTTTCTAGAACTGCAGTAGTAGTTTGCAAAGCAAGATTTAAAAAAAACAAAAACAAAACCAAAAAAAACACCAACACAAAAAACCCACAAAACAAAAAAACACAAAACAAAAACACAAACAAAACCATAAACAAACAACACACAAAAAAAGCAAAACAAACAAATGAAAAACAACAAAAACAAAGAACCCCAAAACCCCAGGAAATTTAGAGTAAAAGCAACAGAGAAAGCAATAGTGATCAGGAAGGGGAACACAAATGGAGAATTAATACTGTGTAACACAAAATACTTTTCAGCAGTAACAGCTGGTGACCAAATTAAGATGGCTGGGACTGGGAATTACCTAACACTGCCAAAAATAATTATTCCTGATTTTCCCTTTCCTTCTACTCAGTACAGGCAGAAAATCACATCTCCCAGAAGAAATTAGTCAACCAGCTAAACAAGTCCAATCTCTTTCTCAATATAGATCCCCCAAATGAGCACGCAGCCTCTAACCTTCTGCTCCCCAGTTACTGCCCTCTTCCCCATTTTCCCTTTTCACCCCTTTCAACAATATCCCAAGCCTCACATATAGCTCAATTCTTGCTGTTGCTTTTGTAAACTGCTAGAAAACTTCTTTGTCTTTTTTCCTTTGGGATTTCTGGAGTTACTCCTGAAGTGCAAAAAGAGCATTGTTATATTGCATCCAGCAAACCAGGAGGTAAATCTGCTTTTAGCTGCAAAGAGCACCAAAAAGGCTACTTGTTAACCTGCTCAGAATAATTTATTTTTTTTTTTTGCCGTCCTTTCTGTTCCTTTTGTAATTGAATTCCGAAACTGAAGGAATGAGGTTTTTTGTTGTTGTTGTTTCTTTTTTTTCTTAGGTGTTTTTTATTCTAGAGTTTTCTAACAAAATTATGCCAATAACAGCTCTGGTGGTAACCTTCCTTACCAGTTTTACAGATTTTATTGGCAGAGAAATTGGAAAAGTCTTTCAAAGCTCTGCTTCTACAACACAGAGAATAGTTTTAATGCAGATAAAACACCTCCTTTAGCTGTTCTAGAAACAGTGAAAGTTGCTGTCATATGGCAGAAGTACAACGATATACTTCCTCTTGATTTTCAATGACAGTGACTCGGTTAGGCCCATATCCATTGTTGTTCTCTTTCTGTTGTGAGATTGACATTGAATAAAAACAGCAACTCTTTACATCTCTTCCCATTCTCCTCCAGTATAAAAATGCAAAGGAAATTCTAGAGGAACTCAGAGAAGGAGCCTTCTGCAAGCATCTGGTATAGAAAAGAATAGTTGCATTAAATGAACCAGTAAGCACATTTATTTGAAGGAGTCTACCTGGTTTATATGCCACAAGATTAGCTGTATTCCCAATCAGGCCTGATTACTCAGAAAGGCTTTTATTCCTAAACTACGAGCTAGATGCTATTGCATGAGGAGAAAAACCTGGTAATTGCAATTTTGAAGTAGAGGACACTGAATATTTGTAGTTATTCTTCAGAAATACATTATTGTATGTTATGTGCTTTGTTTACCTTAACTAACTGATTTCAGTGGCACCATGCTGCTTCTATCTTTAGAATTGCCTTTTTTTTTTGCCTTTTTTTCATGTTTCAAACTATACTACAGTGCAAAAAGTAAAAGCAGTGTTTCCCTCTGACTAATTACCCTTATCAGAATTCATATTTCTCTTGAATTCTGTAATTGAGCTTTTAATTTTGTTCAATATTTAAATCACATTATCCTGCCTAACAGGCTGAGTAAACAGGCAACTGTTTCAGTTTTGAAAATTTGCTTGGATAGTGTGTTCATGTCACTGGCTCAAATTAAGTCCTCTGCAAATTAAATTCTGCATCTTACCTTAAAAGAAGAGACCCTTAAAGAAGATGCCCTCTTCTCAGAGGCAGTTATCCGTTAAAGAAGGAGCCTTACATCCATGAACTCCTGTACATGAACTCAAAAATCCAAATTTCATTTTAATTTCCCATTGCAGAAACAAATATGCATTAGATATTTACTTTTGCACTCTCATATTCTTCTTGTCTTTGATCTGCAAAGCTAAGAAATCATCATAGTTGGGCTTCTTGCACAACTTATCTGTTCTAAGTACATGCACAATATAAATATTAAGCAGAAGTTCCAAAAATCTTTTATGATATCTCTGTAAATGCCAAAACCAGCAGTCAGTATAGTACACAATATTTCTAAGCTGTAAATGTCATACAGTTCTAAAGGTGATAATTTATTAATCATCACAGAACTCTGTGAAATAATGAAATTAATTCCTAGACTTCAATTTTACATATTGAAAATGAGATGAAAGGCAGATTAAATGAATGATTGAATCAATGAAAGAATGAGTGAATGAAAAAAATAATGTAAAACAGGCAGAATTAGAACTCATTTCTGTAGACTGCCTCCTTTGCATTCTCTGGTGTATATAAGCTGTATTTGACTTTCAGAGTCCCTTATTCTGTATTTTCAGACATATTTACTGACGCTTACTATTCACTGATTGTTTTAAATTTGCCCTCATGAAAATTTTCATTTCTCTGTTTTGCAAGTTCACTGTCTCCTGGGTGTGACCAAAACGTGCAAATACACATATTTAAATGAATCTATTTGTCTTACGTTTTCTCACGTATGATTTTTCTCAAGGGTTACATTTCTCCACAATTAAAATGCATGCTTCATTGCCTTTCTCAGTTTTGGCAATTATAAATTCTGCTGAGTATAAACTGTTGCAAAGATATGCTCACATAGCAAAAGCAGTCAAGCCTAAACATGGAAAGGTGTAGCATATAATTCAGATCCTCACCACCAGCTCATCTGAAGATAATGGGATTTTTCTCTCTATTGCTAAATAACTTTATTGTCAGTTGTGGCTTGGTACATTTTACAGTCTGAGTGCATATATTCCAGGGAATTTATGCAAAAGAGCAAGTCTAAGTGAAGACATCACTGTATAAAAAATACACATTTCTTTTTAATAGATGTTCAGCTTAAATTATTACCACTTCCATGAAACTTATGCCTAGCTTTAAACATCTAGGTAGGTTTTGTCAGATGTTGCCCATGTAATAGTTTCATAGTTTCCTGGTTCATAGCTTTTGTAATTTTCTTTGGTCTTTTGTATTAGGCTGACCTTTCCACTAGGCAGACTGCTCCACCACACATCTTGCATCCATGGATTTGCTAGACTTAAATGTCAGGAAAATGACATATTATTTCAATAGGATTGAGGGGTTTTTAGTTTCATTATATTAAAGACAGGATCATGTGATTGTTAGTGAAATAACGTGTTTTTATGGTATATAATTCACTGTAGATACATTGTATAGACAAGTTTTTAAAACTTATTTGTGCCTTTATTGATGCTATTCGTAGTCTTTCTCTGCCAATGTGAATAACATGAGTTATAAAATGTTGCAAGACTGGGTTTGAAAATAGCACTGAATTTAGGTAAGAAGATTTTTTCATTACTGTTGGAGGATGCAGTTAATCAGATTTTATTTTCTGTGGAAAACATTATGTCTATAATCACACAATATTCTAACACTCTGCCATATGGCATGCAATGGTTATATTAATAAATTACCATAATAATTGTATAAATTAATTTTATGCTTTAAAAAATTCAAATAATATTTGTATAACAGAAGAGTCAGTTTCAAAAAGGGCTCATTGCCAGAATTACAATGGGGTTTAGAGACTAATCATGCACTGAAAACTGCATAGGTTCTGTTAAAATGTGTGTGGCTGTTCAGCTCAAGGCAACAGCCCATAGAAGGATTCTTAAGGTTCAAGATGAACCTGCTACTACAGGTTCACTGATGAATACCAAGTGCAGATTAGCTGAGATAAAAAAGGAGGTGTTATGACTACAAAGGAAGAAAGGCAATGAGTTTTTTAGTATGTCAGCTGAACACTGAGACAAATGGGCATTATGTATTATGTGTCTGATGACACTGAAAAAATCCTATGCTGTGCTTTAAAGATAAAGCTAAGAAAGCTCTTAGGAAAAAGGAAGTTTGTTGCACCGTCTGCTCATGGTGAAAACAAAAGGAAATTTTGCCCATTTTGTTTATTAAACTAGATATTGGTTTGGGTTTTTTTACTAAAGCCTAATCAAGAAATTGTGAGACTTTCAATATTCCTAATTCTTATTAGATGATTTCCAGATTTGTTAACAACAAATAATTTAATTCAGAACAACAGTTTGAATAGAAATTATGGTTAGATGGAGTAAGACTCAAACTAAGATGATAAAACTTTTTTTTTCTTGATTGCGTCAAAGGAGATTCTTTCAAGGTTAAGATCTATTTGGTAACACATTCTTACATTGTCATTACTATCCATGAGTGGGACTGTATCAGTTTACACAACTGGAATCTGAGCAATTTAGAGTTTTCCTCAGATTTAAAAATAAATACTGTGTTCTGGTATTTTCTGTTTCTATCACTACACAAAAATTTGACTACAACAGACCAATACCATGCTCACTTTACAGGGGTAAAGTCAATATACAAGGATAAACCAATCTTTTTGATATTCATCTGTTTTAATGTCTAAAGCATCAATAATATGCAAAGAAATGTGTAACTATAACAACAAGAAGGGGATTAAGAGACCTAAAGTAACAACATGCATTTTTCTGAATACTGTGTTATTAAGCCTTAAACATTTCCCAAAGGTAACATATTGTTTTAAAAGCGTTTTTAAAGGTGTTTATAAAATTTCAAGGGATAGAAATTAAACTGTGTTTGCATGTATTCAGTTGAGCAGAAAACTGTACTCATTTCAAAATTATTTGTCACTTTTTACATCTGTGTACATAGATAAACTGTCCTCTGTACATGCATAAATTAAATCTATTGTGTATATTTGACTGACGTACATAATCTATTTATTTAATCACATTCACATTCCTAGTTATATGCAATAAATTGCACATTCACTGGAAATACGTGGTGGAATGATGCTTGGTTTCTGTATTAGTTATGATTTCCAGTTTCCAATTTCAAGCTGCTATTGAATTGAATATTGGTGGACTGGAGCATTCTTGACTTAATAGCACAATTTATAAAATATGAAGTGACTTTAGGCAAAGCTGTTGTGTTTGGAAATAGTATTATTTTTTCCCACCTTGTAGCCTTACTTTTCTGTTGATGTACCTAAGACTATAGGTGCTAAATCACTAAAGATACCATGTTTATAACCCATGTGCCACTAGAAGTCAGAACGAACTTCATGATGTTTTTTGATTTTCATAACAGCTGATCTCTCTTGAAACAAAAAATTCTGTTTGAAATACTTACAATATATTTTTTCTGTCCTTAGAGAATTTTATGTATGTGTATAAAATTTTTCATTTTTGGAAAAATATACTCAAATGCAAAGAGCTCCTATAAACTGTTTATGTACCCAAGATTTTCTGAAAATAATTATGCATCTGTAAAGTTGACACTGATATCCTTAAAATATTATGATTGTAACACTGACACTAGCTTTTGTTTTGCAGTTAGGAGATCAAATAATTTTGTAGATCTGGACTCCTTTTTCTATTCATGTTTATTTCCTTAGAAATAAAACCATAAGTTGTTAATAGATAGTGAAAAAAGCAGATGAATGTATCGGAAAGGTACTGGAACAGTGGTAGGTGATAATTATATCTTTGGGGAAGAAAAACCTTATTTGGATTGCAGCACAAAAATTTGGAAAGAGAAAATCTCAAGAAAATGTTACATACAATCACTTTGTAGAAAGTTAAAGAACATTATCTGACTTTAACAATGTCTCACTTCACATACCAATGCAAAATTATTTGCAAATGCATAACTATTGCACTTGGGATCAGAATTTAAAGTATGCAGGAGCACAGCTCAAACTGATCTCACTATTGTCCTCAAATCCTTCCATAACTTCAGAAGAAAGTGATAGAAATATGGATTAGTTCTGGAAATAAACTTTATGCAAAAAATTAAACATTTTGAAGATTTTTAATTATACTCTGTTTATCTATGTATAGAAATATCTTTTATGCTTGAACAGAATTCATCTTCTGTAAGTATTAGCAGAGAGATACATAAAGACTTGAAAAATATCTTTACTTTGAAAGACTTTGTAGAGGAATGTTTGAAAAGATTACTACCTTTCCAATAGTTACTTATGTATGAGTGCACTAACTACATTGAGTTGTTGATTTACCTTTCCTTGGGGAGGTGGGGGCAAGGGAGAGTGTGTGTTGACTTTTACCTACCTCATAGTCTTCTTGAAGTCTAGGAAGGCTGCTAAATCTATATCACTTGCAAGGTGAGTTTTCATTCTGTCTCTCTCATTTGCAGTTGTTCAGGTATATGCTCTGCTGCCTTTTTAATATTCTATCTGACTTTTCTTGACAAGGACAAAGTTAAAATTCCATTGCAGGAAACCCTTTGGGGAAAACAAACTCAACAAGTCTGATGAAATCTTTTAAGTGTTCTGCAGTGCAACAAACAACAAAGTAACCAAGATCCTATTTCTCATTCATATTAGCCACTCCTGTTATTTTATAAAGTACAAATACATATTTTACTACCCAGAGCCATTTTTACTGCCAGGGTGGGTGACAGTGGAATACAATGATCTCAATGTACTCAGATGCTAGAGCTTACATTTTCTGGCTGGTAGTGAACACTAAACTCTATAAAAATTAAAGATGTTCAAAAAGATATGAATTACTCCAAAACTGGTAAATGTTGCTTCAAGAAAAACAAATTAATCATCTATATGATGTAGGAATTTAGTAATTCAAAAAATTTATGTGTTTCCAGAAATACTATCCTATTTTTCACTCCTTCCCACAAGACAAAAGCAAGCCAAGTGGTTTAAGCTTCTCCAAGAACAAGACTGAAAACTTCTGACCTGATCTTTCCTTTTGTGACGTGGAAAAATTCTGCTAGTATTATTTGAAACAAAATGACATATAATTATCTTCTGAATTTGAATTATGAATGCTAAAGTTTGTCCACTCTATTATAAAGTGACCTATATTTGTTACATTTTTGTTACATAGGTATGTTACATTTGAAAAAAAAAAATCAAAATTGTGATCACTTTTCTGTGAGAAAAAAAACAAACCCAAGCAATTGAAAATATTTGAAAAAGTTTGCAATTAAATCTTCCCTCTACTTTTGTCATGCCCATGCCTTTAATTTATTTATTTCTGTGATGTAAACATATGATTATGAATATTTTTGAAAACTTCAAAGTTATGGAAACTTCCTAGTCACCTGGGAAAGAGGGTGGATATTCCAGGGAGACAAGAAATGATGATTTAAAAGAAATATATGAATACATGAGTGACTGAATAAAACAAAATCCAGTAATAAAGTTTCAGGAGACTCACTCAAAGCTTGCTCAAGTCAACATAAAGAAGTTAGACATGCAGAAAGGTAGGCAAAAATTTGCAGAATCTTCTACTTTCAATTATGTGAAATCTAATTATTACATAAAAAATATCCTATTTGTTCTAAGCAAGGACAATTACATTACCATATTACTGCTTTTCATGCAAAGAATAAAATACCTTCATAGTCCTATGATAACAATATAAAAAATTGAAAAATTTTTAATACTAATGTTTGCAGAAAAAAGATGCAGAAATCTTGAATTTTTATAAGTAAAGACATGTCTTTTCTTACAGGACCTTCAATACGGTACTGAAAAAAAAAAAGATAGAAAAGAAGAAAACACCACAGTTGTATCTGTACGTATGAGTAGCACTCTCTACTAAAATGATTAGATTCTATCAGTGACTTCTTAAGTTTCAATCAACTTTTGGTGTCAATCTGACTGAATATTCCAGACAACATCTTCAATATGTGATAAAAGGATTTCAGCATTCCATCCATTCCTAGTATGCTTTAAAGGTGATCTGTGTTTCTTAAAAAAAAACAAAAACAAAAACAAAAAAAAACCCCAAAACTATTAACAATAATGATAGTTAGTATCTAATTTGTTCACTCTCTAAACAAATAACTGGATTTAGAAAGAAATTAAAAAAAAATTATTCATTCCTCCTTCCTCCCCCCCCCTCAAAAAAAAAGTTATTTAATATTTTCTTTGTTTCAGTTTATTGATTTTGAGCTGATGCAGATATGGATATGCTGACAATTTAACTTTGATACCCATTACATGATTTAGTAATCTAGATTTTGTTTATTCAAGTTCTTCCTAGTTCGAGAAAGCTGCAGAAAAGCTCTAAAGCCAATTCTAGAAGTCTTTGAGCAACTTCTTATTATCAAAGACAAGGATTTTAAAGATTCATGTACTATGGCTATTAGTTAGGATTACTGACAATACAGGACAGAGATTGAAAAACTTTAGTTGTAGGCTGCAAACATTTAATGCCAAATAATTTATTTTTATTTTTTTTTATTTTAGTAGGCAGTAAGGAGCTGAAAATTGTATGCAATCTCATTTGAGTCTGCACGTGAATCTTGAAACTTGTTCTCCCTAGAACTTCACTAGGTGATCTAATAACAGGTATAAAGAATAAATTAAACTTGAGCTTTCTGCTTAGCCTTTGGTATTTCTCCATTGTTATTTCTTCAGTGATCCCAGCCTGCAATTCCTTCCACTTCAGAGAATCTATCCAGCTCATTGGTTCCTGGAAATAACAAAATCTACTTGCTTGCCCCAACACAGCTTTTCTGAGTTTATAAGCTGATACTGATTAAAGGAACAGAAAGTGAAATAAATTGTTAGGTTGAGGCTCTTTCATCTTTCCCATTTAACTGCAGAGTTTTTCCTGTAGTACTCTGTAAGGTTCTGTATACTTTGGTTGTTTTTGGTCTCCTTTATTATTTTTGGTTTTAACCGGAATACATATTTATATTTCCTGTATACCTCTGATCCTAGATACACCAAAATTTACTCTAAATTACTAGGGTAAAAGAAACAAACAAATACACTACACTAAAGAAAACCATGACTACTCTTGGGGGTTTTGACACTGTGGTAGGCTCTTGCTCACCTGCTTTTTGGAGTGGAATGCAGTTACTGAAATATAGGTGTTCACTGTCATTTGAGATTCCCTGGGAGGAAATCTGAGATATCTATGAGGGACTAACATGTATAACCTAGGAATTATGGGTGACTACATCTCTGGAGAAACAGTTAGAGATCAGCTAAAATTCTCTAGAACATCTGAGGTAATACTAGACATCCATGTATAGGAATATCAATACCAAAATAGATGCCTATATGGTTGCATCAGAAGCAATCATTCTTCTTTTATAAACAGAGAGAAAAAATGGTACTTCAGGATGTTCCCACCTCAGATAACTAAACCAATTTAAAATTGTAATTCAGAAGAGGCATCTGAAACTTGCTAGTTGGCTTCCTTCTTAAACTAAAAGTATCCTGTGCAATGCAGTCAGAAATTTCCTCATGAGAAGCTGGATCCCAGTTCAATTGTCAATAAACAGTTATTTAGAAATGGTGAAGATTACCTCAGAGGTGACATATATAACAGAGCACCTATGGAAGACACATGTGGTTCTGGAGTAGCAGTTGGAGGCCAGCTAGAGTACCTTATGGCACCTCAAATTGCATTATACAGTGGTGTGTGGGGATCTGAACAGAGTCTTAAGATATGCAAGCCAGTCATTCCCAGTCAGCTTTATAGTCAGAGGAGGAAATACCCATCTTCTCATCACAGTTCAGGTGATCTATTTTAGATGTCTTCTTTAAAGTCTTCCACTCTTGACTAAGAGCTGCTTAGTGGCACCAAAATCTTGTTGACCTTTGTTAAGGGCTAAGTATTAGACCAAATAAACCTGTAGATGAATATCTAATTTTTAATCTCGTAATGTTTGAAATTAAGATAGACAATTGCTCAAAGATATTTACTGGATTGTGAATAGACTGAATGGCTTACAGAACTAGGGCTTCAACAGAAACTAAAACCAAGATTTCATCAAAGCCAGTGGTGGGAAAAACTAGAAACCAGAGTAGGATGGAAGAGCACTTAATTTCTTTGTAAAATTAAAAAAAAAAAAAAAAAAAAAATATTTTTAGT
>VWZF01005474.1:578781-632777 GCA_013396755.1 Sclerurus mexicanus | reverse complement strand
TTCTTTGTAAAATTAAAAAAAAAAAAAAAAAAAAGTGATAGATTTAGTGCTTAGACTGATATTTGGTTTCATCTGACTTGAAATTCAGGCCAACACTTTTGAGACTAATACTTATATATTCTGATCTACACATTGAGTAAGGTGACTCTACAGCTGTTAACCACGATAATGTAATTTTGGGATAGATACACTTTTCACGCTGAGAAGTTTTGAAAGGTGGAAGGTCAAGGTAATACAGTGTGTTCTCATTTTGTGTGTCAGAAAATTTTATAGTCATACCAGATTAATTTTTTTTTTGTTCCACTGGAAACTTACAGAACTTAATTAATGAAAACTATGTTTTCAGATAGAACAATGTAAAAATAACATGAGCAATACTTTGTCTCTTCAGTTACACAGCTGAATTTACTGGGAGGCATTTTCAGTAGGTTAATTGGTAAAACTGAGAGACATTTTCCCTGATACATAGCACTGAAGCTATTAAAGAGTAATTTATACAGTAATTATATCTCCAGCTGTGACATAATCCTACTCTCTCCCACTTATAACACTCACTAGTATGATTGGCTAACCAAAGTACTGTCATACATTCCTATTACAGCTTCCTAATTTAGAGCTTCCATTTTAGCATCAGCCAATAAGAAGAAATGGAAGCAACAACAGAAGCAACCTGCAATCATCCAAATTCTCTCTCACATCTGCTTTGGTAGTATTTTGAAACTGTCAAAATTAGAATGATTAAATAGCATTACAAACCTCTGTTTCTTGAGATATGTGAATATCTTCACTTCAAGACACTTTGGTCTGGTATAAAGTGTTTCTGTCATTCTTTATCATCACTATGAGAAAAATAATGTTGCCATGTACACAAACTTCATAAACTTACTTAGGGATTCTATCAAAAGGAAGCTGATAATCTCCACCTGTAACTGCCTTTTACTGAAAGACTTCAAAAGATGGATACATGTTTGTTTATTTGTTTGTTTGTTTATTTATGCCTTATAGGTGATCCTGAGGCACTTCAACACTCTGGAAATTCAAAAATTTTCTGTAACAATTTCAATTAAAAGACAGTAATGGAATGATATTCTTTCATAATGATTTTTCCATTTTTCATTTCCTCATGCTATGCAGTCATAGAACATAGATGGCATGGTTTCTATAGTATTGAAAACTCTAAAAAACTCTAAAAAGCAAAAAACTCTAAAAAACTCCAAAAAAACCCACCAAACCAACCCATTCAGATATTGTGCCCTTATAAATCTCTATTATTTCAAAAAGGGAAAGAGGGATCTTCTAATCAAAAAGGGCTTTTCTGTATTCTTAGGTTGTATAAATTTCTTCAATAAGATATAACTATTTAAAAAAAAATCCTACTGTTTTCTTCTATTCTCTCACGTTCTTTCAAGAATTTAAATGGACCCCCTCGAGGTCTAAAGAAAGAAAAATCACTGTATATAATTTAAAGAACATACCATGCACATTTCTTTAGAAAAACCATGAAAAAGTAATCAGTGAATCACAAAGCTTGAGATATAAAAAGTTGCAGGCTTGTAGGTACTTCAAGGATATTGTTCTGTGTACCTCCAGGATTTCACTCCAGGAATGTGTACAAGTTAAAAGGCTTAGAAAGCCTAAACCACCAACAATAAATCTTTGTTCTTGTCATAAGCAATAGTTTTTTGTTCCAATCAAACTTCCTTTTTACTCTTTTTTTTTTCTTTATTCATAGATAAACTTTGGTTTTGCACATTATCATTGCAAAAAAAAAAGAATATTCATTTGCTTTCATTTTTAAAGGTGAGTCTCCCTTTTTCTTCAAGTAAGTTTCAGAATAGAGGACAAACACAGCAGCACACTTCAAATGGGCAGTGGACTTAATTCTGTCTTTGATTAATTTCTTCCAGTGAAAACCATTTGCCTTTCAAATCTGCTTGGTGGGTTTTAGCTCTGAGATTTAGAGTCCTTTCCTAGTGTTATCAGCAGATCTGCTTATTTAGGATATAGGAAATCAAATCTGCTCTGTCTAGTTACAGTTGACCTTTCTATGTATATCTGAGGAGAGAACAATTTAAAGCATTTTGGACTTTATCATTACATTTCCTAGCCCAATCCCTCTTTGAAGAAATTATCAGAAATTATCTGATTACAGCCTTGCCTTAATTAGGCACTTCTTTACAGTGCTCATTTTAGAACTGTCTTGTAAAAAGTAATGAAAAGCCTTTTTTCCCCCCACTTTGTTTTAATGTAGTGAAAATTAGTTTGGACTAATAGCTTTCTTATATTCTGTAACTGGACTGTTTGATGTATTTGTGATTCGGTTGCTTATCGTGTTTTAGTATTCCACCGGCTTAGTTGTGAAAGTTTATGTAAAGGGTTTTAAGTTACCCCTATGATTCATGAGTCCCTTTAAGACTTGTGAAGACAGGTGAGCTTACTTGGCAATTGGAAATAAGTTTCACAACTTTGATGGACTTACTGGTGGGATTTAGGAAAAGTTCACTGCAGAGTTCTTAAAAAAAAAAAAAAAGAAAAAAAAAGCTGGACCAAAACGGAAAATCACTTCCAGAGTTTTACTACAGTTGTACGTGCTTTGTGCAGTCGAACGAGGTCGGCTGAGTTCCAGGGACATAGCGGGGACTCTGGAGGAGCCAGCGTGGTCTCACTCTGACCCCTACTGGCTGCACTGCTCTCGTCGGAGCCCCGTGCCGCGCTAGGTGCGCAGAGCTCGAGAAACAGCCAGGATTTGTATCCAGAGTTTACCCAGAAAGGAATGACAGGTATTAGGTTCAATATCGACACGTTGCTAACAAATAGTTGAAAGAACCCAACGTGACAAAGTAGTTTGATCGCAAAGTCAAAACATGACTGCTTTCAAAAAACTCTGTGAAATAGCCTATGACTTTGCTCAATGAATAAACAAAAGGCTTTGGGATAGCAATTTTCAGTATTCTAAACTGACCTGTGCACAATTATATACCAGCAATTAACTATAAAAACAAAGCAATTTTGTTCTTCCTATGCCGTTCTCCTTCTTACTCATGCTTTCTGGACCATCAAATCTGTTAGCTAAACATTACTTCAATTCTAAGAAAAAGTACTATAAGTAAAAAAGCTACAGTCTTTTACCAACAGCCACAAACACTCCTCTGAATCTCTTTCTGCCTGCTACTCCAGCTTTAATGCTCAGTGAAACTACAGGAGACAGATGGATTTTAATTAACTCATTCTGGAGATCTCATTTAAGGCTATGAGAAATCTCAAGTCACTCTTTTCAGCTGGAGGAACATCTGAGCAAAGCCCACCACCAAACTTGGAAAAAAAGAAATTATGGAGAAAATTATATATTCACTAGCCTTTGCTTACTTTCTGGAAATTTTAAAAATTCACCCCCTTTGAAGAGTTATATACCTTTCAGGAATAATTGTTATACAGGGATCGAAATGGATCAGCTGTTGAAATGGATGAACTATTACTGAAAGGGCAACAAAGTGTCTGGATTGGGAAAAAACCTGTTAGGATTAAAAAAGTGAAATTGAGAAACATTAGAATAATCATTGTGAAACCAGTGTTCTCAGTATTCTTAAGGTTGTGTTTTGGTTTTTTTTACTTTTGTGCTGGTTTTTGTTCTGGGCTTTGTTTGTTTTGGGTTTTTTTTGGTGGGTCTGGTTTTGGGTTTTGTTTGTTGGGCTTTTTTTCAATTTTACAATCTTCCTTATTCTCAGAAAAATTCACCCGGCCTTCTCTCCCCTCCCCTTCATATACTTTTTATGTATTGAAATTTAAAACTATTTACTATCAAATTTCAAAAAGAAGGCAAAATGAAAGTGGGTATTCTTTCAGTTTTCCTCTATTTCAAGTCAGGAAATAAACTCTGCATATGTGTGTGTTCAAGTGAAATCAAGTCCTACACGAGCAGCTTGCTACTGCCCTTATATCTACAGAATACCTAAAACTTATCAGCCCATATAATAATCATTTGTCAGTAAACAGAATACAGTCAACTATGGAAAGATAAGATAGCACCTGAATGAAGACATATTACTGGAATTCAGAAATACCAGGTGAAACAAACCTGAAGCCTTTTGATAAAAAGATAGGTAACAATGTGTCAGGATGAATTTCTAAAAACAAAGAAAGGTTGATGAGTAGTCTGCAAAAAAGACAAGATTCAAGATTTTTGTCCTTCCTTTTGATACCTGCTTTTTAGAAAACACTGAGAGTGTTTTATTTGTTTTAATTCAAGTGACAGTAATTTCAAAACTGAGATCATTCTGAAGAATACCTTTTGAGTTATGTAGGCTGTGGTTGTGATACTGTTGACGCTTCTAAAAGATCCAGGTATTTGAATTATTTTAATTCTTAAATAATAACAATTATATAATAATATATAATAAATAACAAAATAATTTTTAATTATTTTAATTCTTAACAATAGAAATAAACAAAAACAATTGTATGGAATTTGAAATCTATATGAGAAAGAGCTTTAGAAGCACTTATTCATGCTTGAGAGTCAAGCTCTATGTTTTCATGTAACAATGTAAAATTATCTCCTTTATCAGTTTCTATGAAGACAGCAAGCCCAGCACTACAGATGAGGCAACTCCAATTCCAAAATAACCACCTCAACTGCGATCATTGCTGGGAAAAAACCCACCATAACTGTGATTTTTTGTTTGTAATCTATGTTTTGTGTTTCCTACCAAAGGTACAAGAACATACATCCCAAATGGCATTAGTTAGAGAAAAGACTTATACCACAAGCTGTTTCACAATACTTTTCAAAATCTTTAATATACAGGAATCTGTGCCAATGAATACTTTCCCTTTTCTTCTGAAGAAAGAATACAAATCAATTCTTAGTCTCTTTGGAGAAGACTTCTAAATCACTGTAATTTTTAAACATTAAGCTAAATTTTGTATGATTTCTTTTTAAACCCTTTCAGCAGATAATTGTCCTAGAATGCTGTGTAAACATAACCTGTGCAGACTCACATCTTAAGCAGTGAATCACACTTGGCCTGCAATTAGAGGAAGGCTTTGGTTTTTGTAGTTTTGTGAAGATTCAAGAATGCTTTCTGCTATCTGGCTATCTTTCACAAAACTATTAAGGGCCAATTCTAAAACTTGTTCTTAAACTGAGTACACACAGTTGGATTTTGGTTGGAGGAGTAATAGGGAGCCTGTGCAAGGGATGGATTTTTGTTGTATTTCGTGTATTACAGCTCTCCTGAGACTTTTTTGGCATGAGAGGTAAACTCAGGATGAAAGAAGGACAATCTCTGAATGTCAGGAACAAAGCCAATGGCCCTAAGACAAGTTTATTATCATCATGCAGAGTATAACACTTTCAGAGCAGGATCCCACCAGGACTTCTCAGACTCTTCAGTGAACAGATCACGTAATCAGTCTGTGTCTGGGGAATAACTGATGTTCTTCCATATACATGTGCAGACAAAAGAATGGTAAGGCAAGAATGTCTCTTTTGGGTATCTGAAATATGTGTCTGACTTTTTGACACAATCCCTTAGTGAGCTGCAGAGGAGAAAGAAGACTAAAAGTTATTGGCTCTTGGCTGAGCTTTGCAAGCAGCTGCTTTGTTCTATTCAACTGCAGCTGACTGTTTGCCAATACTGTGAAAGTATTTGTCAGCAAGAATTAAGCACAATGGTCTTCATGTTCACCTTGTGATAGGGTAAACCCTGAAAGGATTTTGAGATTTTATTGACATTGCATACAAGGTACCTCAGACTTGCAGCCAGTACTGACTAGATGGCTGCTGTATAAAAAGTTCAGTTGCTTTTTCAGATCTTAATTTGTCTATTCTCAAATTCCAGATAAGGTGGTCTGATAATAACATTTAAAATGTTTTAATTGGCCTGCAGTGTCTCAAGTTTATTAACAGTGTTAGCCTATTATGGTGTTTTGCTTTGTACTGGCACATTACAGAAAAAAATTCTACTGAGAAAAATAGCTGGAGAAGAGGAAAAAAAATTAGTTGAAACAAAGCTGAAAGTGAATGAAACAAAATGAAATGAATGAAAACAAAAGTCATGTATTAATGACAGGTCAATCAATATGAAAGAAGTGGATCTATATTGTTCCATTAAAATACATGAAAATGGGGAAGAACTGTTTTCCAGGAGGTGGGGAAGACAGCTACAGGGAAGGACTACCAGCATGTAATCCTACTTCAGACATGCATTTATTTCATTTTGTGCTCAATTTACTTGATTTTCTTTTTGCAAATGGGTTGCAACAGATGGTGGAAAATACCTTATTGCCAGATATTTAAAAATATGGAGAGGTTGTCTGATGCCCAGATACCATTTTATTCCGGGTCTTTTCTTGCCTAGAAAAATTCTATCTCTACACCACTGAGCCTCATCTCCTTTCTCCAGCACAATGAAAAGGATCTTCTGTATCCCCTTCAACTTGAGTGAAGTAGTCATGTGAATTTACAATGGCACAAGCTCCTACAATAATTCTGCACTCACACGTTACTCAAACCCACTACCTGGAAGGCCATAATGGGAATCACAGTGAATGGAAATTTGATCTGCCTTTAAATTTTTAGGCAACTACATTTATTAGCTGGTCAATAATCTACACAATCCCAGTTTGGGGGTAGAAACTGAGACATTTATTGATCATTCGCATTACAATATATAGAACCAAGGAGCAGGGTATGTTAATGAGGAGGTAGGACATGTTAATAAGGGGGACAAGCTATGTTAACTAGGGCTTAGGAAATCCAGTCACTATATTTCATCATACAGAAAGTGTTTCTTCACATCAGGACCACCTGAGGGCAACAAAGGGTTTCTGCATGTCTTGCAACATCTTGTAAAGTCCTTCCATGTCTTGCAAGGGGAGACAGGGCTAATATACATAGATAGCTGAAAACAGTCCTGGTCTCCAAAGTATCCTCTCGTGGTAGGCTCCTGTCTTATCGAAGGGAGAAACCCCTTTCAGTATCTGCTGCTCAGGGCTTGCTGGACAATCCCTTCAGGTCTCCTTCTGTTAATAATTGTTTTTCTTCCCCAACACACAATGATATCAGAAACACAGTAATTTACATAGGCATAATTTATCTAACCTTGGAACACTAGAAACTATACTAGTGTAGCCATGTCAATATCAGTAAATAATTCAGCCAAATTAAGATCATTATGGTGAAACAGCTAGTGTCAAGGATCTGACATGGACAGCATATGTATTTCAAGGGAGTTAATGCTAACTGGCTCCAGAACAGTTTCTTGAGCTCAGTGCTTGTTAATAGCTGGCACTACTTTTTATGTTAGGAAAGAGTCCAGTTCAAACACTGAAGACCACCCCACAAGGTGCACAAAACCATGGTTAGTGGGAGTGACTACAAGACTTGTTTCAGAAGTGCATCCCTTAGCCAAAGCAAAGTACTTGTATAGACTCATGCTACATTGTTTGTTTCCTACACTGCAAAGTGTAGGAAATTATTAATTGCTGGAACTAAGCAGAAACTCTTGGATGACCTGTTTTAACTTATGGCTTATATGAGACCTTTACTCAGTGTGACTACATAAGATGTCTAAACCAGGCAAAAATCTGTGCCACCTAGCCATTAAGATAAACATCTGTATCTCTGTGTAAGCAAGGAAAATTAACATCCTTAGTAAGATCTTTAAGGAGTTATCCTGTAAACCCATCTAGGTTCTTGACAGTTAAGTAACTCTTCCCTCTAACTTGAGACTGTACTTTGTAACGATTGTAGTATAGCAAAGAGAAAACACAAATTTTACATAATTAAACCTTTTGATTTAGTCTGATGCCTGCATGATTTAATGTGACCTGTAAATACCCTGAATTTTGATTTACTACATAAATACCATGAATATGCATGAGTGCATAGCAATATAAAGCATATATCAATAAGTTACGGGAAAGAGGAATGTAAGAACAAGAGGTTTTAAGCTTCTAAATTCCAAAATTTGTATTATTTACTTTGACTCATTGTTAAAAAAATAATCAAGTTAAGACATCACAGATGAGGAGTTTTCACTCTTTAGTCTTTACATGTCAATTCCTTTGTATTGTTCTACTGAACTACAGTTAAGGGAGAAAAAAAAGCATAAAAATTATGAACATCAAAATTAATCACTACTGCTTTTAAACTACAATTCTTCTCACTCTTGTTAACCGGTTAGCATAGCAAATGCTTCTGTATGACCATTTTTAAGGTTCCTCCACAACTTCAAGTGGATCAGGAAATTAATTCAGTGTGTTTATAACATACACAGTGCTAAGTTGACAAGAATCTAAAATTATATTATTTAATTATGATAAAATCTAATAATACATAATTAACTTATTTTAACTCAATTAATTCACATTTATTTATTTACTGCTGAATTGACACAGGAACATTTTAAATAACCAGATTAAGTACTAAGAAATTAATTTTTTCATAAACTTTTGCCATTTCCTTAGAGATATGTTTGTTGAGCTTTCTCTTTTCTTGACTAAAGAAAAGTTACTACCTTTAAAATTAGAAGAATTTAAAAAAACCCTGTTTTATGAATGTAATCATAGTCTGTATCCTTATGAAGTGGGCACTTCTCAAGGATCTGACCTCTTGAAAACAGAAAAATGCAACAGCATAACTAATTTAAGGAAAATATATTTTCAAATATTTTTGTTAGTTTATTCATCCCGCAAATCACTCATCAATGCATAGTTTCCCTCACTTTACCACAGAAATTCATGTAACTAATTTTGCCTCCAGAAGCAGGTGATAGAGTGGTTTTGGTTTTATTTGTTTGTTTGTGGGTGTTCTTTTTCCCTCTCTATATGACTACAACATTGATGAGCTGCTGACCGAATGACCTTCTGCACACAACACCACACCCCACGGGTTGAGGATGAAGGCACGAAAGATGTTTAATTACCCGGGGCTCGGGCTTTTATAGGGTTCCAAGGGAAGGTTCTGGAACTTGGAGGAGATTGGCTAGAACAGGGGCAGAGTGTGTAACTGGGCAACAAAACAGCCAATAGGGGGCAACTCGCCAAAGGCAGGAAAATGAACCAATAGGAAAGCAGGGTCCAGGGCAAAGGCGGGAAAACTGTGAGGGGGAAGAAGACAACATGGAGGGGAACCGGAGATAAAACAACAAGCGATCCGCCATGTTGGGGAACAACATGAGGGGTGCACATAGGGAAATAACCACAGGGAAAACCATAAATGGGCGTGTATTTTAAACGCATTTTAAACAGTCTTTGATATTAAAAGGTGTCTGTGAACTGCTGTCTTGTACCCCAACACAACATGTATTTGGGAATGCAGAAAAATGCCTGCCTTGAACAGAGTTTTTTTTTAATGGCTTGGCATAGATTGGGCCCAGAACAACAGCAACAACAATAAGGAGCACAGAATGGCATTCATTTTATTCAGAACAGAGGTTTGTTTTCCTGATTTACTACTTTTGCTTGAAGCAGATTTTCTATTATTTCACCTGTTTTCTCTCTCCATTTTTTTCAAATATTCTTCCATTTTAAAAAAGAAAAAAAAAAAAAAGTAATCTCTCTTGGAGGAGGCACATACTTCCAGTCTCCTGTGTCTTATGCTTTGGCTTTCTGATCATTACATGTCTGACATTGATTTGAACATTTGGTGCTTATGAAATAAACCCATGCATTTCTTCTTTGCAAAGTCCAGTTAAATGACTTTATCTGTAGTTTCTGCAGGTTGTCATTGCCTTACAGATCTTTAAAAGAGTTTGTACAGGGCCACACTGACAGGTCAACAGACAAAAATTAGTTTCTAAGTTACTGCAAAACTGCACTCAAAATCTTGTTTGTGGATAGAGGGAATATATATATATGTATACCTTGTATGCAGAGCTAATAGCATAGTGTTGGAATATTTGGAACCATAGAAGCTTGCTAAGCTTTTGCCAAGGGCAAATTGTACTTGACTAATTTTGTGACCTTCTGCAATGGAGTGACTACATCACTGGACAAGGAAAGGGCTACAAATATCATCTATGTGGACTAATGTAGGGCCTTTGACACAGTCCCACACAATATTCTGGCCACTAAATTAGAGAGATTTGAGTTTGATAGATGGACGTTTGAATGCATAAGAAACTTGCTAGATGTTCGTGTCTAAAGAGTTGTAGTTATGTCTCAGTATTCAAGTGGACACCATTAATGAGTGGTGTCCTTCAAGGGTTCCTTAAGGGACCAATATTATTTAATATCTTCATCAATGACAATACAAGGTAGAATCCAGTGCACCCTCAGCAAGTTTGCAGATGGCACAGAGTGGTGCAGCTGATACGCTAACAGGAAGGGATGCCATCCAGAAGGTCCTTGAAAGGCTTAAGGAATGATGCCAAGTGAAACTCATGAAGTTCAACAAGGCCAGATGCAAGGTCCTGCAGATGGAATGAGGAAAACCCCAGTATCAGTACAGACTGAGGGATGAATGGATTCAGAGTAGCCATGAAATACTTACTTGGGAATATTGATGAACAAAAAAGCAATCAAAAGACAGCAACATATGTTTGCAGCACAGAAAGCTCATCACATCCTGGGCTGCATTAAAAAAGTGGATGGTTATCAGGTCAACGGAGGTGATTCTACCCCTCTACTCTGCTCTTGTGAAACGCCATTGTACCACATCCAGCTCTGGGGTACCTAGTACAAGAAAGATATGGACCTCTTAAAGTCCATAGGAGCATCTCAAAAAGAATGACTGGGCTGGAACACCTCTCCAGTGTAGAAAGGCTGAATCTCTTGGAGCTGTTCAGCCTAGAAAAGAGAAGGATCTGAGGAAACCTTATTGCAGCCTTTCAATACTTAAAAGGGGCTTGTAATAAAGATGAAGAAATACTTTACGAAGCATGGAATGACAGGACAAGGGGCAAACTGGAAAAAGGTAGCTTTAGTTTGGATATAAGGATGAAATTTATCATGATGAAGGTGCTGATGTGATTATTAATGAACCATCAAATGTAGCAGCCCAGACCAGGACAGACAAACAACACCAAATACACATCCCAAATGATCCTCATTGCCTTTGATGTTATCATGGCATAACTGTCACACTGTACACTACCAGAGCAAACCTGACCCCTCTACCTACTTTGACAAGTATTATCATGAGGAGCATATATGGGAATATATACATGGCTATGTGCCACACCCGCATGAATAGACTGAGCAACATGGTGGCAAGAGAGTTCTGTACGCCAATACACAAATATTTCAGTCAAAATTGTGACTCTAATTTCTCTCTCAAGCCCCACATCAGGCACCAAATAATGTACTGGTTTTAAAAATCAAGAAAACAAGACTGCAAGAAGCTCTTAATTAGTCATAATTTTACTGAGAAAGAAACTCACAAATAATGCAACAATACAGAGAAAATGATGTAACCAACAAAGGAAAAATGTTGCCTGGCCTCCTACCCCTATGACAAAAACAAAAATGGCAGCTGTTCCTGTGCTGGTGGCTCCATGTGGCCACAGTGGGAACAAAGGGGCAAATAAATAGTGGAGGGTTTTCCCTGGTGACATCTTCTCTCCCCCCAGTCAAATAAAAACAATGGGGAAAGCGGGGCAAAGCAAAACCTAGAAATACAATTTTGTCCACAAGGTGTTATGCTATTGAACTGCTCAATCTACATCACCTGTCAGATCCCAATTTTAAGTGGTGTTAATGCAGAGGGGGGTCTTTGTTCCCTGCCGTATGGCTGCCTCCAGCACTGGTGCTGCTCTGCTCAGCTCAGCTGTGGCTCAGCTGGGACTCATTCCCACACAGCTCAGGTGGGACTTCAAAGCAGCAGCAGTAAGCAGTGCTGATGGCAGCAAGCAGCAGCGTTCCCAAGCAGTGACTATCTCTCCTCAGCCAGAGAAACAAAAATGGCCTCGCTTACACTTCTGCTTACTGCCTTAAAGAGACAGTCCACTAAGGATGACATTGAAGTTGTAGAATATACAGTTTGGTCACGTCCACATAATGTTAAACTCCGCCTCCTATCTCTGTAACTAGAACAGTTCCCCAGAGAAATTGTTGATGCCTTATCATTGGAAGTGTTGAAGATCCACAAAGACATGGTTTTGAGAAACCTGATCTAGTGGAAGATGCTCCTGTTCATGGCAGGGAACTGGAGTAGATGATCCTTGCAGTTTCGTTTCAACCCAAACCTTTATATGAATCTATGAAAGGGGAAAAGAAGGATGTGATGTAAAGGCAGTTGTTCACCACCTCCTGCAAGCAGACGTGGTCAGTACTCAGTTTCTTGCCAACAGTTACCCTAGAGAGAAGACACTATGATCAGGAAGAACACCTAATTTCCACCCCTTTTCCTGATGTTATGCTCTCTCTTTGTTTCAGCAGTCCTAAGGTTGGTAGTTTCATTTTGGTGGTGACAGTTAGGTGTTGTGGCAAGTCATTACCATTTGGAGTTCTTCAATTAGTTGAATTGCAACATATCTTGCTATAATACAAAGATTAATAAAAGTAAAACTAGTTAGTCACAGCTCTCTGGTCAATTAGAAAACCCACAGTTATGGATAAACCAAGGAGAACTCATCAGTACTGAGGTCAAAACCAGCCCCAACAGAGCAGGCAAGTCCAAATGACTTGCAAACTCAAACCTGTGACCTGCTATGAGCAACAGCAATATTGTATTACAGGGCAACATGGCTACACTTTCTCCAGAAATATCTAAAAATATGCTTAAAGGAAAGCACATCTCATGAAGTCTTACCAGTCTTTACTTGAGTTTAACATCCAGCAGCTTATCTGCTTTGGACGTGGTGTAGCTGCATTAAATAAAACATTGCAATTCTACTTTATTTTACAAAGGTTATCCAACTCCGAGAAGGCTGTTCTATGCTGGAGCAGATAAAAGCTTTGGGTTTGTCTAGTTTGGAGAAAAAGGGCAACCTCTTTTCTCTCTACAGCTTCCTGATGGGAGGAAGCAGAGAGGGAGGTCCTAATCTCCCTTGTATCCAAAGACAGAACATACAGGAGGGTTCAAAGCTGCATGGAGGGAGATTCAGACTGGACATTAGGAAGCATTTTTTATCTGAGAAGGTAGATGAACACTGAAATAGGCTTCCTAAAGAGGTGGTTGATGTCCCAAGCCAGCCAATGATTAAGATGTCATCCCTAAATTGGTCAAGCAGTTGGACTAGATAATCATTGTAAGCCTCTTCCAAGTGAAAACTATTTTATTCTGTTCAATTCTACCTACATATTTTTAATGTTTCCAAGATCCAGTAACAACTAAGCATTTGATTTCAGGTTTGCAGTTGCAATCTATCCAAAATTTACATACTCAATATCCATTTTAGTAATCAAGACTCTTTTTGCACCAAGATTTGGCTACCTTGTACTTAAATTCTCTACTTGCAAAATGCAGAAAACAGCCCTCTCTTATTTTCTTAAAATATCATGAAGAAAAATGAATCATACTGATGTCTGAAAAGTTGTTCAAGTAATATGATGAAATGATGAATATAAATATCTGTATGGATACTGAATAATGTAGGACTGCTTCTCTCCTACTTAAGTCCTCTGTTCAAGTACTTATCACTGTCCAAAATCATCTCTATTGCCTAGAGATTTACTGCTTAGCTTTCAAAACAGCTAATAGAAATTATGTCATCCATTTTTCCAGACCAATTTTGCAAATGCACAGAGTAATTCTCAAAGACATTTATACAGGGAGTCGTGTGTTTATGAAAAAAAAAAAAATTAAAAAAATCAAATAATTTTAACTGTTTGCAGAAATATTCAGAAAACTTAGACAAACTTAATAAAGAAAATGTTTTTTGTCAAGCCAATAGATCAACCAATTTTATAACTGAAACTATTTTAGATACTTGATGTCTCAAACTGGTTTAGGAAGGGCTTTGATTGTAAGATAAAGGCTTTCTATCTTCAAGTCTAACATGTCTTTGAATCTGACCATTCTCAGCAATTGAAGTAGTGGAGCTTAAATCAATATGGAGTTTCTTGATGTTATAGAATGTGGGGAGAATGAACTGCCAACTGAATGATGTTTGAAGAATACTCTTGTGTTTCTCTACACAGTACTTTTCTGACAATGAGAACCTTGAAAGGAAAAGTGATCAGTCTATGACAGTTGGTAAAGATTTTCCATAATTTTTCAACATGCAAGACCCCTTCTTTTAATTTCAGTCTTCTCATTCAATTTATGCTGGCACTCTCAGGCACCCTTGTGCCTCTGAGAGAATATTTTTTCTTGATGACTGACATATGGTCTGTTCAAAAGAGCAAGATCTCAACAAAAAGAGAATGGTACTTGAGAGTTATTATGAGACCAATCACCATAATAACTGTTGAGAATTCCAGGAATTTCAGTTTATTTAAAACAGTATTTTTGAATTTTTTGGGCGACAAAAATCACTGATGTATGATACTGAAATGAATTAGCTTTATGAACAGAATTAATACTTTTCTGGATACTAATAAGTTCAGAGTTTCCTTGTAGTCCTTTTTTGCCAGGTTATATGAAGAAAATATCTTTATTTCCACTCACATTAAAATTACTTCTGTTAGCTTACAACACTTTTGGTAATTTATACCCTTGCTCTTCAAGTAACTGTATTCTGATTATTATCAACAGGAAGACTTTGCTGGGAAAAAGTAAGCACCAATTGTTAGTTAAATCTGAAACTGAACCCCTTATTCTGTAATGGCAATTGCAAATATCTGCTTTCATTCATTTTAATTAGAGTTCCCACAGGCAAAAAAAAAAAATAAATAAAAAAAAATCATCCAGATAGTTCTTATTACAGTAATGAAGTAAAGTCCTCAAGCATACATTCCAGAATTCATTTCGTCCTATGAAATGACAATACAGAATATGTAATTTTCCATAAACTACAAAATCACCTTACATTACACATATGTACATGCAATTTAGACATATGTTAAATGAGTAGAAGTAATGCTGATCAAATCAACAGTAATTTATGTGGGGTAGCATGCAAATGGTTACACATGGCTGCAAAAATATCTGGTTCAGATGTGACACTGAATCACTTTTTTTTTTTTTTTTTTGCCTTTTTGTGATAGGAATGAAAGCCCAAGTGGGAAATTCTGTAACCTGAAATGGGTGAGTACAAGTAATGAGTCATGTTTATCAGCCCCAAGGCAATGTTTCAGAAACTTTAAATCTCTCCAAATGCTACTGGAGACCTTGGTGCTAGCAACTGAACTGAGTTTGAAGTAACTAATTTACGGTTATAATCAATGGAGAGGTAAGGCTCAATTATGTGCTCAAAATATATGACAATTAAAAGAAATTAAATTTTCCTAAAATGAATATGTTTTTCATGCTCAGAAACCAAATTGAGTAATCAGAGTGTAAAAAAAAAAAAAAAAGTGTTGTCTACAAATACCATCAATATCCTGTCTGCTCATTCACTACAGCAACTTATGCTGTTTACAGATGTTTCCAGAAATATGTCTGAAGGCAGTACTTAAACATACATGCACAAGCAGAAAATCTAACTTCAGGTTTTAAATATCTATATTTAGGAATTTCAATTCAGGTGCTTTCAATGATTTTTTTAACCCCCTCCAACTTATGTGTATACATAATTTATAAATCTATAGAACTTATAAGAAAATATAAAGTTATAAAAATACTTATTTTACATTTCTTTTCATTTTATTTTAGCAACTATATTTTGCTTACTCATTTATTTCTTATGAACTTCTTTCACCATCTAATGCCTTCACCTTGATTCTGCTTGTTTTAAGGATCTTACAAGAAGTGTGATCCTTCACTTGCCATTTTTATTGCAGATATTCAAAATACATAATATAAACTTTTGTAATGGTGTGCTTAGTATTTGGCATCTTCATGCTAGACAAAATGTTTCTATATGTTCTATAGGAAAAGATGGCACCTATTTCACAGCCCAAAATATAATCACAGAATTACTGAGGTTAGTAGGGACCTCTGGAGATCATCTGGTCCAACACTCTGGCTCAGGCAAGGTCACCAAGAGCTGGTTGCCTCAGACCATATCCAGACAGCTTTAGAGTATCTGTCTCCAAGGATGAAAACTCCACTACCTCTTTGTTCACTCTCAACACTCATAAAATGTTTCTTTATGTTTAGATGGAGCTTCCTGTGTTTCAGTCTGTGTCCGTTAATTCCTGTCCTACCAATAGGTGCCACTGCAAAGAGCCTCTCTTGATCTTTTTTACACTCTCCTGTCAGGTATTGATGAGGTACCCATGCACCTTTTCTTCTCCAGGCTAAAGAATCCCAGCTCTGTCAGCCTTTCCTCATAGATGGAGACTTTGCATTTTCTTTTGCTGAACTACATAAGATTACTGTCAGCCCATTTCAACTTTTTTTACAAAGCTCTCAAAAGGGTTTTTATATTGGTGATTTTTTTAAAGAGAGAGTTGCTGGTTCCCCCTCTTAAGTCATTTAGTAAGTAAGAGAAAACGATATTAAGAATTGATACAAGTTTTTGACACTTTTTTGATAATATAAAAAAATCAATTAGAGTTTCATCACTTGTCAGTATTGCAACTATAGATGCATGTCAATACAGTCTTCATAACATGCTTAAGCATTCCATATATTGTCATAAGATCAACAGAGATATATATTGAGTAAATAACAAATAATATACGAAATACATGTACAATTTAATCATTGTAAATCAAAAGTCTGGAGACCAATAAGAGAAAGTTTTAGGCTCCATTAAAATGTTGAGGAATAATTTAAAAGACAGAAGGAGAATGCCTAATGCACAAAAGACAATAAATGATGACACCTATTACTGGCCATGTACTTCCTATCTTGGATTACTTCCGGGTCAGCACAGCACAAGTGATAAGGTGACTGGGGCAACTGAGAGCCAATAAATCACTGAGGTTAGGTAGGACTTATTCAACAGTGCAAAATGGCCTTGAGAAAAAACTTTAGAATGTAAAACAACATTATTGAAAAAGTCATTAAGTTGTGACTTAAATTCATAAGGCTTGAGTGAAAGAAGACTGGTATTGAATGTGTTCAATTAAAATTCACATGTTTTTATAAAAAAAATTAAAACATTTTAGGATCAAGTGAGAATAATAGGAACTGTACAGAAATACAGAATTTTCAGTGTTCAGTCTTCAGAATATTAACAAGCTTCTAGGTATAAGATCTGGGAGAACTGTTCTCCTGTGTTAGGCTACAGAGAACTATTGGTATTTTCCAGTTTTCATTGCAACATGGTGTGATAGGTTAACCTTGGCTGGCAGCGAAGTCTCCAAGTTACTCCCACCTTCTCTCCCCAGCTGGACAGGGGAAGCAGCTGTTGTGTTGAGATAAAGACACGGAGATGCCTTACCAGTTACAGTCATAGGCAAAACAAACTCAGCTTCTGGAATATTTATTAACTTATTGCCAATTAAAAATAGACAAAGGGAGAAAAAAACCCGGTTCCTTAGTCTCTTCATATACTTCTCCAGGTCAACTTGACTCCCAACTCTTCTAACTCCTACCCCTGGCAGAGGACAAGAAATGGGGGTTGTGGTCATTTCATAATGCTGCCACTTCTTCATCAAGCTGTACCATCATGAAATCCCTCCCATAGGATACAGTCCTTCACAAACTGCTCCAGTGTGTGGGTCCTTTCTACAGGGCACAGTCCTTCAGGAACAGACTACTCCAGTATGGATTCCCTACAGCATCACAGGTCCAACCAGGAGTCATGCTCCAGCATGGGCTTCTCTCTCTACAGGCCACAAGTCTTGCCAGGGTCCTGCTTCAGCCTAGACTCTCCATGAACTGCAACTTCGTAGTACAGCCATCTGCTCTGACATGAGGTCCTGCATTGCCTGCAGGGTGGATATCTACTCCACTGTGGTCGATCATGGGCTGCAGGAGGACAACCAGCTTCATCAGTCTTTCTCCAGGGTCTGGAGGGGAATCTGTGCTCTGGCACCCAAAGCACCTACTCCTCTCCTTCACTGACCATTCTTGTTTCTCACATGTTCTCACTCCTCTCTTCTGGCTGCTTTTGTGCAGTACTTTTTACCTTTCTTTAATATGTTATCACAGAGTTTTGTGTTTTATGAGTCCCTATGAGGAAATCTAATTTCTATGTAATTTAGATGCTCCAATTCATATCCTTTTCTGAGTTATGCACTGGATATTACAGAATTAATTCTTGACTGCTATGCATCAAAGACAATAAGAAAATTGATTGAAAGTCTAGAATTTATTCCATTCTGAATTCATTTAGGATTTCCTAAAGAAAATGAATACAATCATGTTACAGAAGACTCAATAATTCAATGTATACAGTAAAAATAATGAATGTTTGAAGAAAATTGTACCTTGATAGTCTTTACTTGTTATCACTGGTAATTCATCACTCTTATCTCTTCTGTTCTGAACACTCAATGTGTCCTATATCTCCCTTTACCTGTCAGACTTTTAAGTATTTTTGTTTAAATTATAGATGTATCATTACAATTATTTGTCAAAGCAACATTTAAATATAAAGTACAAAGATTTTATTTTCTTTTATAGCTTAACCTGGAATGTAATCATATCGCATACATGTGGAAATTCTGTTTTGTCTCTAAAACTTCTTTAGATAAAACAAAGAATTAAATATTTATTTAATGGTGGTAGAGCAGTTACAGCTCTTTTTACATAAACAGTATTTCCATTGTGTTTGAAAAGCTTATCTGTTTGGATTAAAAACTATTAGTATAATTTACATTATGTTTTGAAAGGCAGAAAAGACCTTCATTTCCACTTATTTTTATCATGAGGGAAAAGCAAAACTGCACGCAAAAATAGTTTACTGCTCATAAAGCTTTTTTGAGATTTCAATTATGCAGGTCAATAATTCAATTTTTTCTTCATCCAAGCTTTTAAACAAAGAAAAATAATAAAGAGTGGGAAAGGGGAGACATGGTTTCTCAAAATGGCCAATTTCCTATACCCAAGGAAAGTAAAAAGTCTGAATACAAATTACTATTTTTACCAATTTACTATTTTTATCAGATTTGAATCTGATCACAGCTAATAAGCAGGACTACTTGTTGCTCATTTTGACAGTTGTTATTCAGCTTCTCCTCTTCAAGGAACATCAAGAGGATGTTCCTTGGTTCAAGACATACTGGTTCTGCAATCCACTCACCAGGATTATGCACATATCTGTAGAACACACCTACACACACACACAAACACATATATATATATACATGTAGAATATATATATATATTTATACATTCTTCCTCAGCATCAGAAAACCTAAAGTCCTTAGCCTAAAACTTGCAGATAGGGGAGCTAACTTTGTGTTTTCCTCTTTACTGCTCAGCTATGCTAGCACACTGTTTGATACAGTCTTATCACTTAAAAAGTAAAACTAGAAGAAATGCAAAGAAAAGCAGCCCTCTAACATGTGCATAAGGAATCAGGCTTCTGTGGGTTCTGTCTAGGCACTGTATAAGTTTATACCTCAGGCTTGTGCATTTATCCTCATTCTGGCTGCAAATACATATAACTTGTTTCTGATACACACTGTTTCTTTTATATCCATAGGCAACAAACAAATCAATAATCAAAATGATTAACTGTGGAAAGTAAAAATGCGAGTCATAAAACCAACTCTGAAAAATTATTTCTTTACAATGACTTTTCTAATCAAGACCAGAGTTACTATTTGTCTGAACAGAATTTGTTACACATTAACTAAGCTGAACTGAATCTTACACCCATTCTCACTAAGTGTACTGTGAGAAAGGGAACGTACTTTTTGAAATTCCTTCATTTAGACAAAGCATACAAATAATGAATTTGGTTTCTTTTACAATTAATTTGAATTTGTTTCTCAGTAATGAAGTGATATCATTAAGCATCTAAATAAAAACCTTCTCTTTCTTTGTGATTTTGAAATTCAGACTACTTTTGCTGTCATTTAATTGGAACAGACATTTATTCAAGATACTTTGGTGGAAAATCTGTCCCCACTGATGTCAGTAAAAAGTAAAACTGAACATCATCTCACAAATTCTGTCTTATAAAATGCAGTAGGAAAAGAAGATTTTAACTTTTATAAACACTGTGGTTTTAATACATAAATGCATTATTGCGTCAAGATATCTGGAGAGGAACCTATCTGGAATTTTCTCTGTATTTTTCTTTCCATTAATACTATAAAGAGAGCTCCTGTGTAGTTCTGCACCAACACCCATTTTTATCGTATCAGAATTAGTTTCATCTGCACTATATTTTCGGTGTAATTTCTGGTCATCTTTTGATAGGTTTTATTTCTCCCTGTGTTTAAAACCTGTTCATCAAGAGTTTGCGATTTTCCCCATTGCATTCTACTCATAATTATTCACAGGGCAAAAAAGAGTTGGGGGAGAATTTTGGTTCTTTTGGATGGCTGTCATTTTTTCCCTAATATTCTGTATTTTTCCTGCCCTCTAAGATCATGGTTATTATTAAGCTTCAACATTTCTCTTATTCCTCCTGAGATTTTGAAATTACCTCTCAAAATAGTGCCACTATTTTCCTAAGATTCATTATTCTGAAAGAATTCTGTCACTCTTCATGTCTGCTATTATTATTTGTTGTTGTTATTCTTAATGTTGTTGGTTTATTGTTATAATTTCAATTGTAAAACTACTATTTCCATTTTGAGATGATAAATAAAAAATAGGAAACATTTAAACAAAACACTTTGTATTAAAGACAAGTCAATGGGTTTAGCCTTTTTTCTGTTTTGACTAACTTCAAAGTGCCTTGTTTTCATCTTTGTGTTTTGTTTAATTCTCTGAAGAGTACCAAAAAGAATCATTATTTCCAAGTGATAGTATTGCACAGAGGTCTCTGCAAAGTCTAATTTCTGTAATCATGGTCTTATCTAGCTCTGCCAAATTTTGAGGACTGCATTTTCATCCATAGTCAAGCATCAGCCATAAGGCATCACCTTAAAGGGGGAAAAACTAATGGGGTAATTTTACCTTGCACCACACTTCTTAGGAGGTTGAGTTCAGGATTAGTTAAAACTGGCTTTGGTTCAAATTGCACATTAATGTTTAGTGAGACAGTTGTTCATTTACCTCTGATTTTTCACTTAAGAAGGAATGAAACTAAGACTGGGACTTAAATCGAACAAGCAGAGACTTGAAATGTAACGTGTTTGCCTGGGGGGGATCTGTAATGATATCTATAATCAGCCGTGAGGATCAAAATTTAGTAAGGAGAGAGTTTTCTCACAAACAACTGCAAAGTAATAATACTTCAAAAGAGAAAATGTGAATCTGTTTGCTGATTTTACATATTTTTATTTATTGAACACTGTTTCTAAGCTCTATTCAGAATCTCTAACAAAATATAAAAGGAACAGTAATGTTGAAATTTTTTAAGTGTTTATCAGTTAAGGACATACTAACAGCAGCTGTATATTTCAGAATATGTAAAAGATACTTTCTGTGTTTTATCAGTTGCAGGTTTTTTTGTTTGATCGTTTGTTTTGTTTTTAATTTGCACTGTCTAGCATTCCTGTTTACTGGTTTTGAAGCCATTTTTTTCACAGTTTTGAGTGTAGGTCTATGAATTTACAGTTAAGCAGCCTTACACTTGTAAAACCATGCACATGTTTGGAAGGAGAAAAAGAGCTCATAATGTGTGGAATGAAATCTTGAAGGCTTTCTCATTTAATTGATGTAATCTGACCTTGCCGTTAGTCTTGCTAGAGGCAAGCTATTTCTGTCTGCATTACTTTCATTATTACTTTCGTGTAGAAACTCAGTACCTGCTGTTCCATATAAATGTGTGACAGAGCTTAAGAATTTATCCTGGAAAGTCATTCAACTCCTATCTAGTCTTACACTTTCAAAGTTAATTCACACAAGTGTATACCATAGTGCCATATATCAAAGTCTGTTGTATCAACAGAAATTTGGAATACCAAACTTTGTGATCATGATCTGAGATATTGCAGGAAATTTATATACCCTATTTAGTTATCTGGAGTCCAGGCGTCATCACCTTCGATATAAATCAATCTTATCCTGTAGCAGTTACTTTGTAGCTGTGCCTGAGCTTCTTATTAATTTAGTGTGTTCTTTTTTTGGTACAGAGTGAAGGAGACAATCAAGTGATATATCACATAAACAATTAAAAACTGTCCTTGTGGCTCTAAGCTATTGAAATGATGAAGAACTTGTGCAGAATGCAACTGTCCTTGAATTACTTTCGTTGCTTAATATTAGACAATATGACAAATTTCAGTCTGACTCAGTCATTTAGAATAGTATTCACAGAGCTCTGTCAGATGCTTATTTATCTTTATTATTGTCTGGTTACTTGAGTAGACACAGGACTTATAACAAATACAATGATGGTTCATGGATTAAATTAACAACACTTACATGCCTTGTTGTTTTTCCCCAAAGGTAAATGTAAGAGACTCAAAAAGTTCATTAAATACCATTAATATAACTTTGTTGAATATGAAGGCAAATATCTGCCAATCCTTCTCATGTCAGTTATTAATTAAAGATGTAATTTGACAAATATGATCAACTGCTGTTTTGCAAATTATTTTGAGTCTCTGTTGAAAATAATTTAAGTGTTAAAACCTGTCAGCTTAGTACAAATCATTGTTAACTTTTTTAATGTCTATAGCTACATCACATCATTCCTATAAGCTTGATATTCACATAGACACAGAAATATTCAGTCATCCCAGAAAGAAACCAACCTTAATATTTTGTATTCTGCTTTTTCAGTATTAAAGGGCTGATTTGCAAAGAATTCAGGCAACGAACTCTGTTGTTTTATATCAAGTGAGGAATGTTTTCAAAGAATTTAAAATACAAATGATGCATTTGGAAACTAATTCTAACTAATTTTGCTGAGATATTAACTTTAAAATGTTAATGGTTGACAGAAATTATAAAGTTAAAAATGCATCCTTGATAAAAACACTTAAAACCCAATAAATTATCTTGAGCTGAAGTATTTAAAGAAAAGATACTATTCTCTGTTTATTTTTTTGGTTTGATGTTTTGTTTTATTTTTATTTTTAAATTGGGCTATGAAAAGTATGAAAATAAATTTTTATTTGATTTGAGGAAAACAATGTATTCTTACTTAAGATCCTATTCTTTCTTAGGAAAGCAGCAAGAAAAGAAAATACTGAAAGATCAAATAATTCTTCAAGGATAACTGTTACTGAAGTGTTTTTTTCTTAATCTATCTGATGTCCATTTTAGCTCCATTGAGTGTTAAGACACTTGTGATCAGGACAATTTGAGAAAAGAAAGGGGTGTTCTGCAAGCTATTTGTATCAAAATGGTGTTCACTATTTCACTTTTTTTCTTCATTCTGCTTCTTAATTTACAGCTCAGTATCAGTTATGTTGATAGCTGTCTGGGTTTACATACAGAATGAATCTTGGCACTTCAGTAACCTGTTCAGCTCATTTAAGAGGTAACACCATATTATGAGACAAACGGAAAATATCTATTGCCTTCTTCAGTATTAGTTCTAGGAAGCAAACTAACATCTAGCTGCCCTTTGTTACTTGCTGTATACAAAGCTGGGTTGAATTTCTGATCAAAGTTTCTTCAAATGTTGTCTCTGCAAAATACTTAAGTGAATTTGCACATAAAGTGACATCATTGTTTGGGGCAAAAGGAAGCAAAAGTGAAGTATTGTGGTATGACATGCTGTATTCAGGTGGAATTCCATGGAAGGTATTTTTGGTCTGTGTTTGGCCCAGCCACCTATAAGAAGTTGGGTTTTCTTCTGCCAAGTTATGGGAAAACAGGCTGATAAAGATGGTCTCTAGCCTTGAGAGAGAAATTTCTGTGTAAAGTAAAATTAATTGGTCTCTCATGATTGGCTGATGGCCCTCCAAGGGCACTTGAAGGAGAAAGAGAGGAGGAGGAGGATGAAGTAAGCCCCCAGACCCTTTTAATAACAACACCCTGGAGCATATCACACAGGCGCCAATGCCCCCAGACATGCACAAGAGGGTCCCACTTACGTAACTGGGGGGAGGTGCCAAATACCTTTGCTTGGGCAGCTCTGGCCATGTCGCTCAGGTGGTGGGGATACCCGCTGTCATCTGTGAGCCAGCTGACCCTTGAGGATGCAGCCACTGCTAGGGAAGTCTGGGCATTCCAGGGGTTGGTGAAACAACTCCATGGGGGACACCTGGACAATTTGGGTGTTGGCACCTGGAGGCTTATTTTCTCTTTTCTCTCTCTCTTGGGTTCTTTTTCCTGTTTACTTGGCCACTTTTGGTAATAAAACTACTGTTTGTGTTCAGTTTTCTGTGGTGTCTCAGTTTCAGTTTCCACATCCCTTTGGACCCCTGCTTCTCCCTGGAACACATGCTGTTTATGTGTTTTTACACTAGGAAAGTACAAACTAAACTACTTTAGTAACATGTGGTTGTAAATATGTGCAAGTAAGATTAGAGTACATCCCTGTATCTCACAGAAAGGAAGTTGGAGTCACAACATTTTGGCCCTGCAGACAACAGGATCCATAGGGTTTCAGCATACATTCATTGGGATAAGAATGTGAATTATGCCCTCATCAGTAACCTGAGGGATCATTTTCCCTCAGAAAATTTCACTCATTCACACTTCTGTCATTCTGGCTTAATAAATACTGTGTAAAATGACAAACATCTTAGAAGAAAGACAGATAGAGAATTCTTACCAAAAAAAAGAAAAATCTTTAGCCAAGTCAGGTTCTCTGTGTATCAGTTTATTGGATAAAAGTAGGGGAACGTATTGAAAAAAAGAGCCTTACAGAAACATTGTCACCATTTCAGATTACATTTGCAGGGAATTTAGTGTTTTTTCTTGGCAGCTGGGATTAGAAATCCTCAGACTGCAAATCCTGCTCGGATTTAACTCCAAATTGATCATTTTTGCTCATGGCGTTATCAGAATGCAGATTATTCTGTATGTCGTCAGTCAGAGGCGTTTAGAGCCTGCTGTAAAGACTTTGAGATAGGTTCACATTCAGGTACAATATGAGGAAAATTATCATGGGAAGACTTTAATGTTGGCATTTGGTTCCTGTCTTCCTTTGCAGATTTGGGTACCTGAGTTTTCTGCAATTTAAAGGCATAATTTGGAATCAATGAAAAGAAGGATGAAGATGACAGTAAACATTGACTTTTTTATCCCTCATTATTTAAAAGAGGGCAGTTCACGATATTGCAATTGGTTTTTGACGTATAGAAATGTGTCAAATCATCCAAGTCTAATTCAATGTGACCTATGTTAAATATTGTCCTACCAAATAAGTCTTGCATGCATATTTCCTCTCCATGATTTTGAAGAAATAGGCTTAAATCTATACACAAAAATAAAATTCTAATTCAGTACAAAGTATGCATAAAATACAAAAATCCATGTGTAATAAAGACAGAACAAAAACCCAAGAAAGGAAATGTTTTTAAAAGAAACAACAACCATTGAACAAAACCATTTCTGGGCTACTGTTTAATAATAGATGACATGTAGCCCTGTTAGTTACATGTGGTAGCAATCAAATCTCATCAACAGCACTCTTGTCCTGTCTGTGTGCCCAGACAAATAGAGTTAAGAACAAAGAAATCCTTTTTAGAATCTGATTGCATTTACCTAGAGTGAACAATATTTGCTATTAACAATACTTCTTTCTTGTTCAGTTCCTTAACTTAAAATCAAACTTAAAATACCTTGCCTGCCCAGATGCTAATTTACTTTAATTATAAATGTGCCTGACTTTCTACCACTGATTTCTTATTTGTATCTATATATGCACATGAAACAGTACTGCAAGGAATGGTAGCAATTGAAAATGCTTTTCATAAAGCAATGACTATTATCAAATAATTGTATTTGCAGACATATCTTGTACAGCTTCAGTCCAGGGGCCCAGAACTGGACACAGAACTCAAGGTGCCATCTCACCAGTGCTGAGTACATGGGGACCATCACTGCCCTGATCCTGCTGGCCACACTATTTGTGATACAACCCAGGATGCCATTGGCCTTCTTAGCCACCTGGGCACACTGCTGGGTCATGTTCAGCTGGCTGTTGACCAGCATCCCCGCATCCTTCTCTGCTGGCAGCTTTCCAGCCACTCTGCCCCAAGACTGTTACAGTGTGTTGGGTGGTTGTGACCAAAGTGCAGAACTCAGCCCTTCACCTTATTGAACCTCATACCATTGGCCTAGGCCCACCAATCCAACCTGTCCAGATACCTCTGTGCAAATTATAAGAAATGAAATATAGTCAAAGTAACCCATTAACTAGTACTATAATGAAAAATGCAATTTGTTGCATATAATAAACAATGATAATTTCTTCAGTAAAGCAATTATAATTTTTGCCATTAAGATACTGGTTGCTTAATGAATAATTGTCTATGGAGCAGGCTGTACTTCCTGAATCATTCCTCTGAGTGGCTTTAATAAAACTTCCTCACTATTCCTAAGCGACAAGGGCTACATTATACTGTAATTTTAATAGAAACAATGCAACATACTGAAGAGGAGAAAATTTCTACTCCCCATAAATATCTCATACTTGAACAAGAAAAGACAACTATTTTGTATGTGTGTAAAATAGCTCCAATCTTTGTGCATGCTTCACAACCTAAAACTTAAAGAGATTCACAATTTTTCATTAATTTGGTGTTTTTTTCTTTAAACTCTTACAATGAAAAAAAAAATATTTCCATTAGTGAGTCCTAACTTTTTAACATCTTTATCCAGTGACAAACTAAGTGAATTAATGCAACTGAGTTTCTTCACCAAATGTTAACTGTTGACCACTTTTAGGTCAATACAGATATTGAAGCCGATGCAGCAGCTACCATCAGCAAGGAACCTGGCTTGCATTGTAGGTACCAAAGATTCTGCCTTTTGTATAGTGTGACTATTTTGATTTATTCAACTTTTACAGGTAAACTTTGACATTAAAAATATTATATTTTAGTTCACATTTGTAACCCAATAATGCTACTGCACCTCACATTTGTTTAGCTCAAATTATGCATATGCATTTTAACTTGTATTTAACTAATAAGCTTGTATTTCTAGCTGTGATTTTCTAAACATGTAAGCTGAGGTTCATTTATGGTAAAATACTGCTCAAATATAAATATTTTTTTCATCAGTATGCATTCAACTTTCTGTCATTATTTTTGATTTTTTTTTTAGCATTAGTCTTCAATCTAAGGTAAAAGGCCTACTTCTCTCAAGGTAAAAGGCCAATTTCTGTTTGCTTGGGGAATTGCTTATGGTCATAGGTTTCACTGTAAAAATCTACTTTTTATGGTAGGATTTGTTATGCTAGAAGCAAGAATGTATTGTTTTCCATTTGATTTTATTGTATTTTCCTGTAGATTTGAGACATGATATTACAGAGAAACAGAACATAATGACAAAAAGGACCAATGGAATGAAACATTCAGTAAGATTTGTTAATCTGTGAACTGGCTTACTTTTGTTCACAGGGGATTACATGCACAGGTAATTATAATTGCACAAGATCCATTCTACAACAACACATAGCACAGGGAATGTTCTGAATTGTAGAATTCTTTGTAGAATAGAAGTATATCTGTGTTTTGATATCTCAAACTACTGTCTTGATTTCCTTAAGGTAATTAGTATTGTATCTATTAACTGTATTCTAAAAGTAAATAAGGATGTGATGAAAGGGCAAGTAAATCTATAGATGCCATTATTGCATCTATAAAGACTTGCAAATACTCATATGCAAAATAAATTGTTTATTCTTATTGTTTGGTTTCCTGATGAACTGGAAGATTAGATGCTAGTTATGCCCTACATTTAAGGGTCAATTACTTTTAAATCATTTAAGTTACACACAGTACCTCTTAGATCTCCACTGACTGAAAACCAGAGTTCTTTGCCTTAACATAATCTTCCTCTTAGATAAAGTAAATTTAGATGAGATACGGGAACAATCTCAGAACAGTTCAAGACTCTTAAAAAACTCATTTCTCTAACTGGGCCATGATTTAAATGTTCCTGAGCTTGTTTATCACAGTACAGACACATGTGAAATGAAATCTTGGTAGACCAGCAGAGGACAATGGTTTAGTCTTGGTGTAATTTGCACATCCACTTCTAAACTTTACAAGCTTCAAACACACCTAGTCTGTAACAAATTTTTGACATCTGAAAAACCTTTTACTAGGTCCTACCATTTTTGGGTTACTTTTAATTTGTATTTATTAAAGAGAGTGTCTATAACCTACTCATTAAACAGTCTGATCAGATTTTTGGTTTATATGCAGAAGTACTCTATAATATTTCTAAATTAGAGAAAATAGGACAAATATAATCTTTTATTGAGTTTTTGTGTGTCCACTGAAGTTTACACTGGAGGAAACTCTCCAAAGAGATTATTGAGGGACTGCAGAAATACTAATTTTTTTGTTATGTGTGATGCTATTTACTTCCAAAAAGTATCTTGGTCAGTTTTCTGACACTGTGGGAATGTTGGGCATTGTGATATAGTGGTCTTTTCTCATCTGAGACACAGAGAACCGTTGCTTTCATCTCAAAATGTTTTTTGCACCAGCTAAAAGTATCTTTTATGAAAATTAATCGACTGAGATATATATGAAGTAAAATTAAACACTTTCGTCAATTCTGGCCTTGAACTGCTTGAACTCTGTAATATTGGACAATCTGATGAATAGAATAACCGAGAAAGTTATCAAAGGAAGCTACATCTGTATCCTGGAGTTCTTCTATTAGGGCAGTGCAGAGATACTGCAGTGTTCAGATGATTTATTTATGAGTTCTTTTAATCTAAATTGTACATGATTTGCACTTCATTTATGCATGGTGCAGTTGGCATGTCTCTGGAAATATTCACACATAAGAATGGGTAATTCCAAAATCTGCTACAAAGATCAGAAAGCATAAAACATTGAAGGTTTACCAAATATTGAAGCTTTAGAATCACATTTACATGTTGTATATAAAAAAAAAAGATTTGCACATGATAGACAGACACAGATAAAATGAAAATAAACATTTAAAAATTAGCTCTAAAAATATTTAATGTCATCACCGTGTACAGTCATTGTGAGAGGAGTTGGAATCTTTAATCTGCTTTTCACTAAGGGAAATAGCTTAATAAAGTAGCTCAAATGATTGGTGGATCCAGACATCTGTTGAATGGTCTGCATCACTGCAGTTTACAATACATGCTGTATAAGCTTCATTCTACAAAAATAATAATGTCTGGGTTCAATTATTTTTCCTTTTTCTTTTTTCTTTTTTTTTTATGTCAAAGAGTGCAGACTCAGCTGTTCAGCTTTATGCAGAGCTTCATGTTTTAATGAAAGCTGCATTTGCATAAAAGCGATTTATTTGCTTGCTATATGTTAGTTCAAATTCTAGTATGAACTTTAAAGGGCTTTGTTTATCTCATTGAAATGAAGGACATTCCAGGAATCACTTCTTTACTTGGCACAAATATCATGCTGCCTTCCTTAGTTCAGCATTTTAAGTCACTGCAAATGCTAATGATGAATATGATATTATAAAGGAAACAGGGAAATAAAAGGTTGCAGGAGGAGAAAAATTTTTTTCTGTGTATGTGTGTCATATTTTTCAGGAGACTAACAAAACCTGTGACATTAGGTGAAGAAAATGTACAGCAAAGTAAGATTGAAAGATATGTAATGCTTATCTGTTGATACTCCTCCAAGTCAGGCCCTAGCTATGGCCAAAATTCCCTTTACAAAAGTTTATGGAAATTGAAGCAGTTGATCCGTCCTTTATCATTACGAAGTATTCAAAATTCTTCCTATGAAAAAATTTTATTCAATAAGGGTAAGCATATGTCAGGGAAACCTGGTTTAAAAGTTACTTCACAGCCACCTTGCTGCAATGACTATATGCAAACTAAAGACAGAAATAATAATGTTATTTAAAAAGTCCAGCCCAATCACCTTCCTATTGAATAGTAGTTTAAAAAAATATATCAATCAATACAAAGATCTACTGCTATTTTTGGAAAGTAAAAAGTGCAAGAATTTTCTTTACTAGAACTTGGTAGCTTTAGAATGTTTTAGTAAAGGCAGTTGTCACATCACAATCTGAAACTTCAGGATACCTCTGTGTTACCTGATTAGTTATTTTCCTTAGGAACTGTTCTTCCCTTTTTAATTTGAATTTGTAGACAGACTTGCTCTGGCTTTTCAAATACATACCTATATTTTTTTTTATATTCGTTCTTTTATAAATTCCTCTGAATGGTATATGAGAAACTTAAAATGAAAACATAAAACCAGCAATAAAACTTAAATATTTTTTTATCAGTGAAGAGGAAAGCTCAAAATCAAGTAATATAGGTCCCTAAAACAGGACCTACATCTAAAATCAAAATGGTTCCCAAATAAATTAAATATTCACTAATTCAAAGGCAAAGTAAAAGAATCACGCCTGTAGCTTGTTAGCTAGAGAACAACTGAAGCTTGTTAGTTTGTATAAATATCCTACAGTTTTGAACTGGAAGCCAAGTGCTCCGCAATCTACAGTAGTAGTAGTACAGATGATCTGGTAGAAAGACATTGTGTCTTAACACATACAGAGCATACTTCAGATGGGAGGAGTAGTGTGGTGCTACATCAAGGGAAATAAAAATAAAAGAAGAGGCAGTGTCAAATTTCCTCTGTATTTTTTTCCAAATTGTTGACTGATAGACAAATAAAAAGCTGCACTAAAACCTTATAATGTTTCTGTTCCCTCTGGCAGGCCTTTCACCTCTAACTCTGCTACTGTTTCATAACCTTGAGGGAGTACAGAGATTTTGATACATCTGATTCCCATATAGGGAAATAATATTATCATATGTCTTCAAATTTTTCTCTCATGCAAGGCAGGGAAAGACTTTCCTTTAATATGTTTTATAAATAATAACGTGGGATATTTACAGTTTGCGTGTCCTAGATGTGAAAGAGAGAAGAAGAAAAGCAAGAATAACACTGGTATTAAAATATGTTTTGCTGCTTAAATGCTGCACATCTTTATGTGGATAACTAACAGCAGAGTCTGGGAGTTTATGAAACTGAAATGTGTGTATTTGAAGAACTGGGAGAATATATGATTTAGTTCTGGTGGTCAGCTGGAAAATTTCTTCTCTTTGGAACAGAAGGCGCATTCTGCTTTAATGAGAAGTGCTTTATAAGGAGTATATCCTGTATACAAATTAGGTTGCTAGGTGATAAACACCCTAGTGAGATTAGCTAGAAGCCGAGCAAATGAGAATTAATATTGGACACTGCTGTTGGTAACAGATTTCTGCTTCTTTTCATGGATGCAATGGATTTACAAGCTTCACATTATGTGACAAACTTGCAAATACTCTCCTCCACTAAAAGAACCCTCTAAGTAGTCAGGATAAAGCATTTTATGAAGTTATTGTCTATCTTCAAAACTTTTAAGTTTATGCAAATTGATAATATGCACAATTTTCTCATAATGCTCAACATTTTCGCACAGAAAATCCAAAGAAATTCAAATCAATGTTTTAAAAGTTAAAGAAAAAAACCCCCAAAAACAAACAAATAAAAAACTCAAAAAAACAAACTACAGGAGTCGAGGGGAGCGCTCCCCCTCATCCCCCCTCCTCCGTGCGGTCCCCGAAATGCCCCAGGAAGGCGACACACAGAGACCACCAGAGAGGGTGCAGAGAGAGAGAGAGTTTATTCTACATAGTCCAGAGTATTTAAGGATTTTACAACCAATGGGGAAAGGGTTAACTGAGGGGCCAATGGGCGATTTCACATAGCCTTCCAAGGACAAATTCTTGCATACTAAGTTAGGGAGATAAGGATTCTCACAAGGGGTTTTGGGAAGAAGAAAGGTGATTCAGGGAAAAAAGACAGGGAATCCATTTTATATTACACTAAAAACTTCAGTTTTTAGGGCATCTTGGCTGGCTTCTTCATTTTCTTTACAAATCCATTTCTGGCATGACTTCTTCCATTCCTGATACTATAAGTCCACTCCCACAACAAACCAAAAACCCTACATGCAAGACTCATTCAAAAGAAATGCTACAGGGTCATTTTAATAAGGAGTGCAAAGCAGTAAGCTATCAGTATGGTAATTAAAATCAATGAGTGTCCATAACCATGCTTGGAGATGTGAAGAAGGTTAAAACTAATTAAAAATATCACAAAAGGTCTTTCTTTAACGATTGGAGAGATGTCTTGGTGGATAGGACTTTGCAACCTGATATCAAGGGAAAACAGGTTCAAAGGAATAAAAGTCTGTTATAAAAAGTGTAATTTTTATGACCAGAGAGAATGGAAATACTAGACTGTTCAAATATAACTTTATGTAGCTGGCATTCAAATATCATCAGTTCTCTAGGCTTGTGAACCTATTTTTGCTAAAATAAATGAAAACATTTCTGTTTGACATAGAAGGCTGGGATCAGACTATATTTTTCCTGTTGCAGCAGGTGATGCAATTATAAAAGCTAATTTAGATATTCGTTTGCTGGATTGAAAAGAATTGTGTTTTGGGACCACAGAACTATTTGAGAGGCCCTTATCTGCAACACAGACAGGTTTGCCTGAGAGATTAAGGGCTTTTGGCCTTCTGTGTTTACACTCTCTGTCTTAGAGAAATAAGAATATTATGGCACTGCATGCTCTGTTCATCATAACTGTAGAGAACAGCCAGACAAGATTACATTTAAGAAATAGTCAGAAATAAAAAAAAAATAAAAATTAAAAAAAAAAAAATTCAGGCCTTCTAGTACTTGATTTAGTATGTGGATTGTGGTTTCAATTAAAAAGAAAAAAAGAAAAAAAGAAAGAATAAATTATAGATAATGTAAGAGATTAAGTCTGGTGGATTAAACAGTTTAAAATTATTTTTAATCCCACTGATTAAAGAGTAAAACTTTACTCCTTACTATAACCCTTTTAGTTAGAAACTCTCTTGAAATCTTAGAGTAACCATTGATAGCTTTCTCTTTCTACATGTCTGAACTCTCCACATTTGGAAAAACTGAACAGGGATATTACTTTTTATTTCAACTACAAAGCACAGCTCAGACAGTAAATTCAAAATCTGCTTTCTGCAGAAAACCCAAATCATATTCTGTTTGTTTCCTATCCCTCCCAACAGTGTAACAAAGTGCATTTCTTCTCCAAGTAATCAGAGTACAGAGCCAGTCCTGAAAAAATTACATCCGCCAATTCCAGCCGTAAGGGTAGGCTTCGCTGCTTTTTATTCTGGTTGACCTTCCAGTCCACTCCTAAGAGATTCACATGTGGATCCAATTCCAGCTTGTGCATCATTTGAGCTGTTTACTATATTTCAGGCAATTACAGCTGTGCAAATCCAGTGATGGCATTAGGGGACATAGGTGCAAACAAAGGACTAATTTAGGCAGCAAAACTTGTAGTATTGATGATAATAGATGAGATGGAAATGAGCCAGCTTGATTCTCAAATCACAGACCAAGTATGCGGGGCTGAGAAGAATATCCAAATGTTTACTTAAATGGGAGAATATGGAATAAAAACCCCCTTCATAGACAGCAAACATATTCCCAGTGACTTCCTTCTCTTCCTTTCACAGAGGCGTTTTCTAAAGTAGCAATGTACTTGACTGGATCAAGTGAAAATGCTGATCCCATGTCAGGGAAGTGCCAAAATTATTTTTAGTCATACTATGCAATAAAGTAAGAAAGTGAAATGCAGAAACAATTTTGTTTTCAGAAATGTCACTGGATATGCAATTTTTTTCATATGAAATAAGCTTAAGGATGGGTAAAGTGTATTTTTATAAGTATGTTAATTCCACCATTTAAATATAGTGAGTATTGTATATTGAAGTAAAGGTAATTTAAAGTGTCAAGAAAGGACAGACAAAGAACAACTGAAGTCAGGTGAAAGGAGAAACACTTGGTGATATGTGATAATTTTGTGATTACATTGATTATTTAAATATTTAAGTATTTGACTGGCTGTATACTTGGTACAACATTATCTTAATGAAATATCTAGTGTTTCAGACATTTGGGGTTTTATTAATTAAATGCAGTCTTTTGATTTTAATTATTCTTTAAAATTTAATGCTCATTAGGATTTTGTTTAGTATAGATATTGAATAAATGCTTGTTTCCTTTTCTTTTTACTGCTCCTACTTCTTTCTAGTACTTCTCCTACTGCTCCTATTTCTGAGTTTAAAAATATATGCTACAAGAAGGTCCAACCGCTCTTACTCTTTCTTTTCAAAGTAACTAATAGTAAATGTCACATTAAAGAAATGTGACAGTCACATTTGAGAATTTATTCTTTTTTTCTTTCCTGTAGGCTTAACAGATAAGTAGAAATCACCTCTACACTGAAAAATCTTTGTTTCAAATCCTGATTTTGTTTTGCTGATGGTATTGATCAAATATTGTTCTAATCAAAGTTTCCAAATCATGGTGCTTGCTGAAATAATGTACTTGATTTCATTCAAATAATATATTTGAATGAAAACAATTCCTCTGAAATTCAGTTAAAATGTTGCAAGTGGGATTTGCATAGGCTAAATTCATATGGAATCCAGCATTTATCTTATCTTGGGTCATTTAATTGAGATTGCCATAAATTAAAACAATATTACAAGCAGTAAATGTTAGAGATAACCAATTATTGGCTGCAGCCTCAAATTAAAATACAGCACTTAATTCACCAAAGCAGTTCACCAAATGTGTTTCTGAAAAGACTTGTTTATTTATTTCATCACATGCTTTCTGGCACAATATAACTCCTATATAAAATAATTTATTTTTCCAGTCACACAAGTGTTATTAACAGGTGCGTCATAAATAAACTAATAAAGCAAATTCTAAGGTATCAGAGTAATGAAAAACGATGGAGCAGGCCATCCTTACAGTGCAGTATTTTGCCTGGATAATTTCATAAACTGGTGTTGTGTATGCTGTGCTTATATTAAAAGCATAATTTATGCATATTGGGGTATGTAATCATCTATATTCCCATCTATATTCCTCTTGCTAATTCTAGCTAATTGGTTCTGTTTGAAGGAAGAACTGAAAAATCATGTTTCTCTTGGGCCTTGGTCTGCCAGCTTATCTGGCGCTCTCACACAGAAGCAAATGCTTTAGGAAAGACTGAGAGATGGACTCAACCATCACTTTGGAGCTACTGCCTTAATTCATGAAGCCATTCCCAGGTGGTTAAAGTATTAAAATAATAACATGGGTGGAAGTAGTTGAACATTCAGTGGGTGTGTTCTGTTGAATCTGAGGTTACCTTATGTTGAGGTTACATTGAAACTAAGGTCTAAAAAAGACATTTTTGGATATATTGCCCAGGTTAGATAACCATTTGCCTATTAGAAATAACCACAATTATTGAAAGTCCTGATGCAGGATCCAATAAAGTTGGTTAAATGATTGTGATTCAGTTCAGTGTCTACTTGGTCAGATTGGTAATTCATACATACATACACACATACATATGAAGTCTGAATTCTTCTTGAAAAAAATTATCTACAAGAGAAACATGACAACAGACTCACATAATAGTCAGCCTTGTGACCTGGTATGTCCCTTTATTCTTACCCACCTTGTAAGCTAGAAAAGACAATGGCATGAATTTCTACAGAATCTGCAAGAATCACAATCTGAGATTATTTCAAGGCTTGAACTATGTAAGACTACTTTTTCTGAATTCATATCTCTCTTTGACTCTCTCTCTTTCTGTCCATATTACCCACCAAATCTTCTAAAGGAATACATACAAAGAAGGGCTGTTGGTTTTGGGGTTTTTTTACCCTTTTTTCATTATAAAGAGGATTTTACTGATTTCCTTACTGAATTTGGTGATATCTCTAATGTGTCTAGTTCTAAACTAAGTAGTTTATTAAAGCCTGGTGTAGTTGGCATGTATATGGAAATATTCACATAGTTCCCAACTATCTACTAACATAGTTTTACTTACTTGTTCTCTTCTTGTGACCTAAATATTTTATTTTTTCATAGTGCTAAGCACAAAGTTAATTCTAGAATTCTATTTTTAACATGTTTGCAGCTTATGCTATTGGAAGCAATAAAAAATCCCAAACCTTCATTTGATAACTTATTTTTAAATATCAAGGTTTTCATAAGCCAAGTTTTTTTTCTGTTTCAGCAGATGGAAAGAACTACTATGGCAAAACTTTAAAAAGGATTTTTCCATACACCCACAGAAAATGGTTTCTGAAAAGATAAACATAACAATACATAAAAATTAACCTAAGAAGAAAGATAGGAACAAATGTGAGATGCAACTTTGCTTCACTGAAGACTCTAAAGAAGTTGAGTAAAATTCTATACTATAGAATATATATATTCTATACTATACATATATAATGAGAAATAAGGGAGATAAATTTCTATTTCAAAGAAGAGGAAAGCATATTAATACAAAAGGATTTGGCTGTTGACACTGCTTGCTTTGGTTGCAAATCTTCAGAAAGGGCATGACATAGAATCCAGGGCGATACACACATTTGTTTTATCAAAAACAAACAAAAATTATGTTTGTCAGACTGGTGAGTTGTATAACAGTACTAAATCCCTAGTGATGATTCCAATTTTAGCAATATGCAGCACTTCTGAAAGAAAATGTAACAGATTAGATTTCAAAGCGTTAAAAGTGTGTGCTCTATTTTTATCCTCTAACCTTTTCTACTGTATTTTTTTCTACTTCAATAATACACTGTTGCCTTAATTCTAAAATGTTTAGCTTAATTAAGAAGGGTGAATGAATTAAGCTGAACTGCACTATAGTGAGCAGATGTTATTAATCCTCCTTAGTCCATCACTTTAAACAATAAACAGAGGAGAAAAAAATAGCAATAACTATTTTTGAAAAGGACTTTTCCCTGTGTTATTGCAAGAATATGGACCTTTGAAAATGAAAGAAAAAAGCGAAAAATGGAAAGGTTTTGTAAGCATACCTTATAGATAAGCAAAGTTAACTTCATGTGGTTATGCACGATGTAAGGGAAAGACATAGAAGAGTTGTCAGGAGAGCCAGATGTAAATGAATGGTGAGCAAAATTACATACACTTAAATAAAATTTTATAAATGTTAAGCAAAGAAAATGGACAGTTAGCTTTGAAGATATTCATAGGATTGCATGTGTGTAACTGGTACCTGAGTTACCCTGTACAATAATGGAAATCTTTAGATAGGTTCCAGTTACATTAAATATGAAGAACAATTTTTGGTAATTTCTTTGCTTTAAATTTCCAAGAATGGGAGAGGTATCTTTCTTTAATCTGGCAAGGATGTGAAAATTATTTTTATTTACCACTTCAAACTGATGTAAAAAACATTTGGTTTTCTGGTGAGACAGGTCAACAGGAGAACCAGAGAAGGCATTAAACTGACATCTTTGGAATTGGTTAACAATGAAATATTCACTAGTTTCTCTTGATCTCTCTACAGAAAAATATAAGCTCAACTCACACTACAATGGTTGTAATCAAACACAATCTTTCTGACATCCTCTATAGAAATTTTACTGCTGAAGAATGCCTATTGATATGACAACACTGTGACTCACTGATGACTCTAGGGTATCTTAAACTCAATTTTATTTCCTCATTTTCTTTAACTACATTTCCTTTGCTAAACTGGGGTATTCATGTTAATGTTTCCACTATGACACAGCAGGGTCAATTTCACTTGGGGTTACAGGATTACTGACCCAATATGTTCATTTCATTTGTCTCTGATATCTTTTATCAGCATATCAATTTTTCTAATTAAAGCTCAATAAACTTATTTCATACCTGTTCACTGGAAAAATTCACTAGATCTCAGTTCCTTGTGTTTATGCGCTTTTTAATCGCAGTTTAAGCTTTCCTGTTATCTTGTAATTCTATTAAACAATTTACTGACAGCATTTTAAAGCTGAAATAGGAATTTTCTTGCCTTGCCTTTTCTTCTGCTTTCATGAAGGAAATATGATTACCCTATGAAAGGAATAATCTGACAGACAAGTAAAGCCAAATAAGATTCTTTTCATCTTGCAGATGCAAAAGATTAATATTACACCTTTGGTTATCAGCTTCTCTAAAAACTGGAGTAAAGCTTCTAAGTTTGATGAGTTCTGAGAACTAGGAGCTTTCCTACTAAGTAGATACATAGTCAAATATCAGGGACCAGCTCAAAAGTGTTTCACTGGTTGTCTTTTTGAGGATTAATTTAGAAGCAATGAATCAATATTTAATACATTTGTATGTATTTCTAATACATAAATAAAGAATTTTACATATAAAACCATTTGATATCATCTGTCTTCTATATGATACCTTATTGCAGAGGGAATACACATATTACTCACATTTTCATTACGGATAGCCCACAGAATGAAAAATACCTGAAATTTACCTCTGTCATATAAGACCTATGACTTGGTGAATCAATAGTCATTAAAATAAACTGATTCTACTGAGCAATTCCACTGAATGTAATTCAAGGAATTCCCACTGATGTCTGAAATAACAATATGAACAAAAAAGCCTTTTTTTTAACCCAGTGTATTACTTGATTTGAACAGGTATTTTCAACAGTTAACATACACATTTTAAAAGAAAACTTTAATGCAAACAAAAATATTTCCTTAGCATAAGTATTTTGGACTTTGGGATTTGTGAGCCTGTAATCACTTTATGAGTTATGGTCCATTAACACCTACACTAAAATCCTTTGAGTGTAGTCTAAGGCTTTATAATAAAAGGTTTAAAGCATATTCTTACCTGTACATGAAACTGGAGTTTTGTACAATACTGTAGCAAATACTATCATAAGCAAAAAAACTAATACCTTCAATCAACAGAAAATCTTTTGGAGCTTTTTTCCCCTTTAGTATATGGTAATAGTTGATATTAACCTGTTCTTTCTAACGATTATGGAGTAGACCATAAAGAGAAGTCTGTCCATTCACTGACAACTGAAGTGGAAACCTTTGAATCTTATACTAGAAAGGAATACAAATGCTGAATCAAATTAACAGTTCTATCTGCTCAATGTCTGTGTCTAATCTTTTATGACAGCTGGTACCTGACAGTGAGTTATTTTACTTAGTCTCTGCTTCACTAGCTATTCAATAAGCCTTTTCATGGAACTGAGTTTTGCTGAGTAATACAGTTCTCCTATCTTGGATTCTTATTCTACAATAGAATTGAGTTGAAACTATTTCCATTTCTATCAGTGCTATACAGATTTGAAAAGAAATAATTGTGTTGTGGCTTCTACTTGTAGAAGGTCACCTGTAGGGTAAAAATAAGTTTAGGCAGTCAGACCTCCTACAATGCAATTACACATATCACAACCAAGAGGAAACGTGAGGCAAAGGAAAAAAAAATATAAAAGGAAAGCCAGCTCATTTCTCTAAGTCACAGTGATGGGAATTGCAGAAAAGTAAGTACTGTAGATACAAGTACAAAAACAGACTGTCCTGAGGGGTTAGAGAAGAAAGGCCTAAATATAAAGTGCCTGAATATGTGCTCTGTTTTCCAAAAAGCTGAACTCCCACTGAGGCTAGTAAAAGCTATGAAGTTGTTTAACATTTTTTAAAAAGCAGCCTGTTGTTTTTCTTGTTAATTATGACTACCAAAGCATCTTGTCTATTACAATTACATCCTGTAGTAGAGTCAGATCAGAAAATATATGGTTTTCTTTTCCCTATTTTCATATATCAGCAGTCATAGCAACAGAAGCAGAATTTACAGCACTCTCAAACATACAGCAATGCTCATGAGTAGATTTTAAATTGTTTTACAAAAGAGACAGAATCCTCTGAATATCTAAATACTGTGGAAGCAACAGCTTGATTTTGTTCTGTTGAAACAGCTGTCTGCATCTGTAGTGTGCTTTGCTCTTGGTTTTTAAAACTGTCAAACACACTGATAAGCAGCTTTGCTTCTCCCTGTTGCCTCTGGAGCACAGCATGTTAGCAAATTTTGCTGAAAAAGACAGAAAAATCTTCACTTAATCACTCAGTAAAGGAATAAGAAGGAAATACTGTTCATAATAAATGAGTGGGGTCCCTTAAGTCACTCTCTGCTCTCAGCTTCCTAGGGGTAAAGCTATGGATATGGATACAACCATGTAGGATATAACAAAATACAACAAAATGTCAGAATACTCATTAGCAATGCATATTAAAAATGTAAGCTCAAAAAAATAGTAATTGGTTCTAAACTAGGTAAAATGTAAGAGCATGTTGGAAAGTTGAATTTAAAATCAGTGATGTAGAGAAAAGTATGGTAGCAGGCATATGGTGTGTGGAAAGAAATGCAAACAAGACTAACCTCTTTGCAGCAGAAAGTCATTGACAGAAGAGCTAGATCCCAAAGACCTACTTGTAGGAAAGGGAAGGAAGGCCACTATAAGATTATGTTTATGCAATAAATAAATAAAAGTATGCTGAAAAAGAACAAACAAAATGACTGACTTGAAATAGAATGAATTTACACAGCTGACCAAACAGCTCCTTAAATTCTTGAGTAACTATGCTTGAAATACAATGTCCCACTAGAATGCACTTATTTGGGTTTTGGGTCAAAGTTAATCTGCATCTGGCTACTTGGGCTATGCCTATACTAAAAATAACATTGCTACAAAGATTCTGGGCTCTGGAATATGATCCCCTATGCTGTTCAACTCTTAGAATATACTTTTCACCTGTGCTAACCAGCGTTGTCTCAAGTGATCACAACAAGTGTCTTGACAGGAACTTCCAGGGACTAATGTTAATGAGCTTTTTGTATGTGTGTACTCTGATTCTGAGACTAAGAAAGTATCCTATCATAGAATGCTGACATCATTTGAAAATAGAATTAGTGTTTGGAGGTCTCACTTCAGGTCTGCCTTCAATTTGGTAGATGTATTCAATCTTATAGATGCATTCTTTCCCATTATTAGGTATTATTGTGATAACCATCAAGAAATTAAAACAGTTTCTAAACCACTCAAGATCTGTTTCCCATGTAGATTATATGGAGTATCACAGAAAAAAAAATAAAAATCAATCACTCGTCTCTGATCCATGACACATAGGCCCATACCAGAAAGAGGTTAAATTATATGCAGGTCCTCACAGGTAAAGAATGCTGTAGATTAGGTGGGCATGTAGCCTCAGAAGCTGCAAATGGAAGTCACCAGGCAGGAAGACATTGGAATCTGGCCATGTGTACCTGACATCCAGTTTGTAGTAAGTAGTTTCAGCTGGAGAAAACTAATTTTCAAAGATATTCTCTGAGGATATCATGTACACATGTAACTGCCACTGAGCTAATCAGCCTCAGAGACGTAACAGTAAGACTGCTACAATGCAGTTGTTCTAAATGTTACTGGAAAAGTGTTTAAAATAGTTGTTAGATAAATGTTGACATTTTCAGTGAATGTTTTCATTGTTTCTCTTTGAAGATAATTCCTTTACTGATTCCTACTTTTACATTACTAAGAAGGTGTGAATGTTGCTTCCACAAGTAACATTTGCACAATTATAGTATTTATAACTTCGAGTTTGAGTTCTTTAAAGAACATTAAAGTTCATAATTGCAAACCTAAAAAACAAACAAACAAACAAAACGTACTTGGCAGCAACAGAAATAAGTAAAGAAATTGTATATTTTTAAATTTACGATAGCATGTAAATCAGAATAAAAGCATATGTTTGTGGTAGGTTTAAAAATATAGATGATTACCCTTGCTATGAAGTCTGTGAATTGTCTCACTCTGAAACCATTGGTAATCTGCTATCTTTAATAAAATTTATTAGTTTTTCCGCATTGCTATTCTGTAACAGGAGATGCTGATTAGATATAATCCCAGTAAGAAAGGTACTTAGACTCTGTGAAGACCATTTAAAATGCTATATATGAAACCTAACACTATAAAGAAGGAGCAGTGTAGATAACCTTATGACCCTTAAAATGCTGGGAATTCTGAGCTGTGCTGCATAAAATGGGCTTATGTTCAGGGTACAGCATGCCAGGCAGATCCTGTCCATGTAAAGCTTTGTCCATTTTGATCATTTAAGTCATTATACAATCTTCTTAAAAGAAAACAACTCTGTACATTATTTATTCTATCAAACAAAAAGGATATTCACAAGTAGAAGAAGGTCAGGTTCAAGATCATCTAAGAAACCTGAAGGAACACAAGTCAATGAGACCCGAAGAAATTCATTCACAGATCCTGAGGGAACTGGTGGATGAAGTGGCTGCAGCACTATCCATCTTTTTTGAGAAGAGGTAGTTTAGTGAAGTTCTCACTGATTGGAGAAAGGGAAATATGATTCTCATTTTAAAAAAAGTAAAAGAAGGAAGACAAGTGGAAATACAACCTTGTCAGTTTCACCTCCATGTCCAATAAGATCATGGAGCAGATCCTTCTGGAAACTGTGCTAAGCACATGGAAAATAAGGAGGTAATTTGTGACAGCCAGCATGGCTTCACTAAGGGCAAATGGTGCCTGACAAATTTGGTGGCCTTCTACAACAAAGTTCCAGCAATGGCGAATAAGGGAAAAGCAGTTGCAGTTATATACCTGGACTTGTGCAAAGAATTTGAGACTGTCCTGCAAGGTGTCTTTGCCTCTAAACTGTGAAGACACAGGTTTGACAGATGGACCAGTTAGTGGATTAAGAATTGGTTGGATGGTCACACCCAAAGAGTTGTGTTCAACATCTTGGTGCCCATGGACAGATCAGTGATGAGTGATGTTCCCCAGGGGTTGGTATTGGGACTGGTACTGTTTAACATATTTTTCCACAACATGGACAGTGGGATGGAGTGCACTCTCAGCAAGTTTGCCAACAACACCAAACTGTGTGACATGCTCAACACACTGGAAGGAAGGAATCCAGAGGGACCCTCTCGAGTTTGGGAGGTGGTGTGCAAACCTCAGGAAGTTTAACAAGGACAATTGCAAGACTCTGCAAATGGGTCAGAGCAATCCCAAATGCAAATACACGCTGGATAGAGAATGGATGTTAGTTGAGTTAACAGGTGTTAGTTGATGAGAAGCTCAGTATGACCTAATAATTTGTATCCTGGACTGCAGCAGTAGAGTAGTGGTCTGTAGGTTGGGGGAGGTGATCTGCCCCTGGGGCCCCTGACATAAGAAGGGAAGGGCATTGATCTCTTAGAATGAGTCTAGAGGAGGCTCACAAAGAAGATCAGAAGACTGGAGCAATTTTCATACAAAGACAGGCTGAGAGAGTTGAAGCCTTTCAGCCAGAAGAGAAGGCTCAGGGAGACCTTACAGCAGTACCTAAAAGGGGCCTACAGGAGAGCTGGAGAGGGGCTTTTGACAAGGACATGTAGTGACAGGACAAGGAGGAATGGCTTCAAACTGAAAGTGGGCAGGTTTAGATAAGATAATGGGAAAAATTCTTTGCCGTGGGGCTGATGAGACATTGGAACAGATTGCCCAGAAACACTGTGACTGTACCATGCCTGTAGTTTTTCAAGACCAGATTGGATGGGGCTTTAAGCAAAGTATTCCATTGGAAGGTGTCCCTGCCCATGGCAGGGAGATTGGAAGTTCGTGATCTTTAAGATCCTTTCCAACCCAAACCATTTTATTATTCTATATGATTTTATATGTGAACTTCTTTAGGCAAGGACATGCAGAAATCATAATTGCCATAACTGGTAGCTATGAAGTGGACGCTGCTTCCAGGCAACTATGTCACTATCAGCTGAATTTATCCTGTGGCCAAATGATTTTGGCAACACAACACAGACCTTAAAGCCAGGCTATATGTGCAGACTGGCACAGCCAGAACTGACCCTACTCTGGTCAAATGTTACACGAATCACTGAGTCCTCAGTGGTCTTCCAGTCCTAAGATGAAGAACAATAGGACTGTATGTAAAATTTCTGGTATAAAAGTATTGTAAATTTTCCAGAATAAATGTATTTTTATATGATGAAATAAAAGATGGATTTTTTTTTTTACTTGCTGAACTTCATTTTATGCAAAGTAAGAAACATTTTTTCTATTCAAACTTTAACAGTAGAAACATTCCTCTGAAAATAAGAAAAAGTATAAAAAGTGCTGAATATCAGAAGCGTACTTACAGAGTGGAAAACTACAAAGCTAAATATCAGTGGAACTTGACTTTAAAAAAATAAAAAATTGCTATTCTTACTCAAACTGCTGTTCATGAGATCAGAGATATCTGTGTTAGTCTGCTTTCCAAGGATGAATGAAGTTCATCTGGACATTCATCTGAAATATACTGGGCATTCCAGATTACAATGCCAAGTCAGATTCCTACCACCACTTTGTAGAGAACATTACTTCTTTTAGTCTCTCATTTTACTTTCTACATTTCAAGCTGAGTTTTTGAACCACTAGATGCAATTATGAGTCTCACTGTGACAAATGTGTGTCTGTTTCTGATTAGAACATTACTGATAAAATGAGGTTAAAATCAGAATAATAATATCTGAAGCTGTAAATATTTCATACTGTATGAGATGCATTCTTCATTCCAGCTTGACTTTTGTCTTGATGTGAAAACATGTCAAATTCTTCTATAAAGTTGAATAAAACATTTCTGTGATTAATTTTCTCTCTGAAGAAAACAGCAGTGTATTTTAATGTATAAAGGTTTAAATTACCCACTAAACCAAAAATACCCATGTGCTGTAAGCACCTTACGTTGCTAACTTTGTGATGACATAGTTACTGAGTGAATCAATTCTTAATGTAATCCTACCACAATTCCAAATTCATAAATTACTGAATTGCTAAATAAATCCTCATTAAGTTGTTTAATTACTTTTCAGGCAAATTTAACTGATACATGATGATTTTTTATTCTGCTTTCATAGTATTTTGTCTGCAATTAAGGATGATTATACTTTATTTGATTTTATTCTATTATTTACATAATTATTATATTGTTATGTGAATATATGTTGGATATATAGGGGACTACTGATCTTTAAAATGGATCCATTTTTTGCTTATATCGTTTAAAGCACAGTAGTAAATATTTATTTTGCATGCAAACCCAATAGTCCTGAGAGTTAAGAGGCTTCATATTTTGATTTTTACATTTAGAATCTCCAAATTTGGGGTTCTCTCACTGAGTGCTTTAAAATCATAAGATATTTTGCTACTTTGTGTATCTCTGGAAAACTGAGCCACAGCTGACTAAGTTTCATCTGCAGTTCATTTGACCTCCCTTGGATATATTGATCAAGGAAAATCTTCTAAACATGGCCATTGACAGAGTTTAACTATTAGTCTGCTCCAATGCTAACTTGCATTGGAGTAAAGTGATTTGCATCAGATCAAAGTCAATGATCGGAAATAACAGAACCATTTCACAGGAAAACAACTGAAAAAAACCCAAACCCTCAGTATATGAATAGGAAATGACAACGATCCAGTCTGAAGCAGCCAGAATTGGGTTTCTTTTGGACTTAGAATAACAATAATAAAAAAAGATACAACATTAATAGATGAGAGAGAAAAAGCAGTGTTCTTTGATTTGCACTGTTTGTTTCTGAGAATCCTCAGTTACTTAGACTTGGAATCCCTGATTTCAGTTAAAGACCCAGGCAACTAAGATGTAATTACCTCAGTAGAATTAGCGTTTTAGATAAAGTAATGCATCTTTAGAAGATTTTGAAATTTTCCAGTCAGGTATCACCAAGATTTTTCATAAAATGTCTTAAAAAAAATTCCATGGTTAGGAGTTTATGGCTCAGAGACTAAACTAGACCAACTTTTAGCCTCAAAGTTTTCTGCTAAAATACAAGCAAACAAACTCTGCATATAAACGTATTTTTTACAAAATAAATGTTAACCCTTACCTTCATCTAGAAATCCATCACAATCTTACCTGCAATGAAACCATTGCCACAACACAATTGATAATCTGATAAAAAATCCAATACTAGAGCAGTGTCATTATTTCAGTCAATTTGCTATTAAAGAATATGGTTCTATATATTTACTTTCATAATTGTTATAATTAATTTGAATATATTAGAATAGAATTTCTCTTCAATTTCTGTCTTACGGCCTTTTATTCATAAATACTTAAACATAAGTATCAATAAAATAGCAAGGATTTCATACAAAGACCTTCAATCGCAGAATTTGAAATAATAAAAAGGTGCTTTTAATAAGAACTTAAACAATAAAACTATGAAAATCTTTCAAATATTTTAATTTTTTTTAAAATTGTAGTCATCGAAGCTTTCAGAAAAAGCTAAAAATCTGAAATATTTATTTAAATAGAGGCTGTTTGGGTTTTGTTTTTTTTTTTGGGGGGGGGGTGTGGTAAGCATCCCACCACTAATAATATCTAAATTATCAAAAAATGTCTTTCCTTATCTTTATGAAATATGTCCTTCTGGAAATAATGAAAGTAAAATAATTCTAAAATTGAGAAACTTATCTTTTTATTTTAAAACTTAAACTGTTATATTACCATAGTTGATATTAAAATAGTATATTAAAGTGATTTGTGGAACTATGTCAATATCTAGCTTACTCTTTCCATTTCTTATTTTGATTCAATGACACTGTTTAATCTGCCGTGGATCATGCATGACTTACCTTACTTGAAATTTAAGTGCATATTTAAGGTTAAATACGGTTACATTATGTTTCACCTCCATATTTTCCAGAATGTTATTGAAATATGTTCTTGAACTTTTGTGAACACTTGAAACTGAATTCAGATCATACATCAGATAATAGCAATAAACCTGTGGTGAATCTGAAAGACAAAATCACTTGAGTATGCTATTGTTATTATTTGTATATAAAGCTTCATGCCCATGAAAATGACTTCTGTCCTGTTGATGAAGCTTCTCTATAGAAATAATGTACCATGGTAAGTAGCTCATTGAGTGCTGGATTATGTACAAACATGAATACCTCTGGGTAGAGAAAATATTGCTATACTGCCCAAGAGAGAAACTAATGACAAAAATAAATATTTGATAGAAAATTCAGCTTTTGTCCTCCTAATGTTAGAAATAATGTATCAGTAGATTATTCAGATATTTCCAAAAGCTTTAGATTCTTTAAATTAAATTATATAAATGGTAAAAAGGATTATACTACAAGGTAACCCACATTTCCAGAATCAGATCATTTACTGCGTAAACAATAATTAGTACAAAAGTAATTAGAAAGGTTTTATTATATTAATTTCATTCTCCTTAATCCAAGATAGATAAAAGAAAGAAGGTCTGTGCATATGTGGATTTCAGGAAAATTAGATAACACCACTCTCAAGTCAGATCTCATTTGGACAGTCAACAAGGACAAAAGCGAAGTCCTACCCTAGGGAAGCAAGACCTCCTTGCAGCAAAGTAGGCAGGAGATTGCCTGGTTAGGGAAGAACACTGTAGAAAAGACCTTGTGAGACAGTGGCTGAATCTGAGCCAGCAATGTGCCCTGGCACCAGGAAAGGTCAAAAGCCTCCCAGGCTGTATGAACAGAAACACAGGCAAATGATCAAGGCAAATGAGCACCCACCTTTCTACTCAGCACTTTTCAGATCCATTCTAGATGCTATACCCTGGTTTGGGGCTGCCCAATACAAGATGAGCATCTACAAACTGGAGAGAGTTCAGCAGAAGCCACGAAGACCGCCGGAGCTGGAGCACTTGATCAGTGAGCAGATAGAATGGGGCCCATTCAGCCTGGAGAAAAGATGCCTGCAGAGGACCCTGCAGCATCCACTGTTCGTGGGGATACTCTCAAGAAGACAAGAGTCAGGCTTTTCACAGCAATGCTTGGTGAAAGGATGAGTAATGATGGGCATAAAGAGAAAGAAGAGAGCTAAACATAAGAAGAATCTTTTAGCCATGAGGACAATCAAGGACTGGAGAGAAGTTTTGCAGTATCCATCCTTTGAAGTTTTCAAGACCTAACTCGATACAGCCCTGAGCAGTCTGATCTGATCTCATAACTGATCCTGCTTTGAGCAGAAAGATATCTTTTCCAAGCCTGAATTATATTACTCCAAGATTTCAAGCCAGAGAATTAACCTAATTTATGTTCAGAACTAGAAAATACTATATAAACTATTTATATAATTTTTTCTTCAGTAACTTAAGAAATATATGTTATTCATGCATGAAACAATTTTTATAGCTAAGTGCTTTGTGAAGAGGTCAAAAATTTTAATATATTCCCTTTTTTTCTTGATGGTAAGAGAGTTCTGCACTGTTTCTTTGGCAATACTTGACAGTAGAGTAGGGTGTAATTTAGACTTTCTGTTTCATCTAAAAAAAGGCCCAAACACTAAATTTGATCTAAATATAGCTTTACAGAGGCCCAGTTTCTGCATTCATAAGTAGTGCACTTCATTAAGAAAAGTTTTTAACTAGTATGGTGTGTCAAAAAGTGAACAGTATGTATTATAGGGAATATTAATAAAACACAAATATATCGTATAAGAACAAGACACAAAGCTTTACTTCATGAGTGTCCCATTTTATGTTTTTATTCAATATTAAAAGAACATGACTGAAGTTTTCCTTCTGCCCTGTTCTAGGCAAAGAAGTAATTCAGATTGTGAATGTTAACATGTGACAAGTAATTATATGTGTGGTAAGTGAATGTCCAAAATTGAATTTCTGAACTCTAAAGCAGAAACCTCATACTTGCTAGCTGAAAGGGCTACAGGCAGGCTTTAATAATGGTCCAATTGGATTAAACAATAATGACATGTCCTGAACCACCAATTAGAGAAGTGATCACATATAATGCTCCTGTACATTGACTATTTATAATAGAAAAACCTGATGTTTGAGGCCAAAAACCTAAGTAAACTCAGAAGAAAGATCTCAGAAATAAGATCCCAGAGAGCTGTATGGACAGTCAGGAGATTCTCAAGAACTTGGGGCAGAGTGACCAGTAGAATTGTACATATCTATGTAGAGCAGTCTTCCTGCAGGGAAGAGAAGCTGAGACATAGTAAACACAATGCTGTGGTCTAGTGAATGAGTGTGCAAGGCAAATAAGTGGGATGAAAGCTCTAATCTTCTTGGTTCTCAGACAGACCCCATTATCCAAATCTGCTATGGGTTGTCAACTATTCCATCTTTCCTGTGATCCCCCCATCATGTTTTTTGATTTGTAAGTAACAATGAGATAAACATTCATCAAAGTAAAATTATGGAAATATTGTTCAAGACTGCTCATGATTTTGAGAGACAGTTATAAAGTGTATGAATTCATTATGTTAAAATACAATAGTTTAAAAAACAAGAACTTTGATTCCTGTTCCTCTGTGTTGTTAACTACAAAAGGCAGAATTGCTAGCACTTCAGAAATTCAGAGGAACAAAATTCTTACTTTGTTAATCAGTTTTCTCAGTAAATTCAATAGCTTTTTCTATACAGAAAGTTTCACTATCTGCTTAGTCAACCTCTCAGTTCTGCCAAATGTTTCTATAGATTATTATATAGTTGAATGGCAGTATCTATCTATCTGAAAAACAGAAAAAAAATGTGATTGAAAAGAAGAATTCAAGACAGTTGTAATGCAAGAAATACTTAATTTAACTTCAAAATAGAATTTACACCATATTAGAAGGGATCATTATTTTATCTAAAGAGATTACTAATGAGCTTCTTTATGCCTACACATAACTCCTAATAGAAGAAAACTGTTCTTGTTAAATGACATTTAAACACTTCTTTTAAAATGTTTTTTTTTCTTCTTAAGGGAATAATATTTTAAAAGTTTGACAGACACTGTAGATGTACCTTATAGAGGTGTCTGTAAGGTTAATTTCATGTTCCAAACAGTGTTATTAGAGCACAAATAAAGTGCAATTCTTGTCTTTGCATGAATGTCACCCTTAAATTTGCTAAATATTATAAAGCCATCCTAACTGATGTAGAACTCATCCCTAAACTAGACCAGATCAACAAATTTTGCAATGATATTCTATTTTAATACTGATTTAAATAAAATGCCCTAATGCACAAGATTAATGCTATAAGATATTTTGGATTTCTTTCTTTTCAGTGTAAGGGAGTAAATATTATAGGGAATAAACTGCTGATGAAACTTGGGCCATCCTTTCAAATGTCCAACAGAAAATATTGTGGGATCAAATTCTGAACATCTAAGAGAAAACTGTTTTTCTTCAACTTATTTGGAAGACATGGATCCTTTAACTAGAAATATAAAATTAAATCAAGACATATCTTCATTTGAAGAAGTGATGGGGATGGGTATTTTGCATTTTATTTTCTTTTAGAAGACTGCCTCAAAACCATTTCCTTTAGAGGACTGCTCCAAAAAAAGGCCACGGTTGTTACTGAATTTTCACCAATATGTGCAATCCTTGCACACATAATCACATCAACCTGCCTGCTCAAGAGTGCATTAAGGGAAGCTTCCTATGGTCATCAAAGATGTAAAAACCAAAGATGAAAAGATGTAAAGACCAAAAAACCAACTCTATAGAGCATCCTGAGGCCATGATGTGATAGAGTTAGTAGTAGATAGGTAGTAGAATATACATAGGTAGTAGTTCTTCTGCTTTTTTGAATACAACTGTGTTTATTACCATCCAATCTTATATGTGTTTATACAGGACTTCATAAGCATCCTGATCACTACATCTTCCTTGTTGATGTGTCAACTGTAAAGGTTTACCCTGCTCCAAGAGTAAATGGTACTGATGTGATTAAGGAGTTCCATGGAGACATAAAATGACACAAAAATAGCAAGTATTATTTTGATTGTTTTTTTTTTTTAAACAAACCTCCAAAAACTAATGCCGAACAATTATATAGAATTCCAAAATATCAAAAAAGACATTTATTTTAATTGCATTATGCTAGTAATTTTCATTGCCAACATAACGTTAACAAAAATTCTGGATTTTTATATATACTGGTTAGCTTAAGGTAATACCAAAACACAACACCAGAGTAACATTAGACATCGTAAGCTGAATGTTTCAAAACTTTTCTCAGTGCAGACTTTGTGTGCAAAGCTGGTCATCTTTACTTTCTAACACATAGTTAAATTCTAAGATAGGATGTTGTCGCTCAGAAGTGTAAACAAAAGACAGAGCCACATAACTTTTGTTTAGCATTAAGCACTGTCTCAGGTGAAGGATGACAGTGCTTTTGTGAGTAAAGCAACACTCATGGGATTCAAGATAGAACATTCACTTTGTGACTTCTCCATGTAAAGTTGAAGTGTTTAAATATTTGATGAAGGGGGAAAAAAGAAGGTCTGGATAAAAACCAGGTAAAGTTGGTAATGTGGCAAATATCACTCAGCAATAGTAAAAAGTTCCCTTGGAATGTAAAGTAACAGTGCAGTGGCAAGGATGAAGGCCTCCCTTTTCCATAGACCTTGTGTCTCTGGTCTTTGGGGAAGATTCATCTGCCTTTAAGCTTTTGAGGTATTACTTCAATAGAAGGAGCAGTCAGTTCTCACTCCCACCTCCACTCCCCTCACTTATATTTGAAATCATTTCTATTAAAATAACCATTTAATCCAAGACCTCTGTCTCCTGAACACTCATTAAAGCAAATAGGACATTTTGGGCACAGTATCACTTGACTTCATGCAGCTGAATTTTATGCAGAATGTGTCTAAGGCTTTTGTACCTTATATTTGATTTGTTTCTTTCTGTGATTTAAGTATACTCTACCCTGTTGGGTGAACACATATACTGGGCTATGATCTCAGCAGAATATGAACATACTGATACCTAATTTTTTAAATCCTAATTCATTTAGGAATAAAATAGGCATCAACATATTTAACCCTACTGCAATGGCCATATCTATATGGGATAGCATTATAAAAAATATATAGCATGCCCATAGTCTGAAGCATTTAGGCCTTTGGGGGACAGTTGCTAATCGGTGTTATGCTGTTGTTTTCTTTTGTTCATTTTTCTTTTGTGAACTATTTTCTGAACTATTTTGTTGCACTTTTTACTGAAGTGTGAATTTAATGGAACTTTGAATGCTTATATGGGATGTTTGGACCTCTCCTTAAATTACTTTGCTCTCTAGAAAATAAAGAATAGAATATACAAGTTTGTTCCTGTGAAGTAGGTCTCTGTTTTGTACTACTAAAGTTATAAACCTGCAGCTATGCACTGTGTTGCTCAGTTCCTGGACTTCCTTTACAATAAATTGTGAAAAATATCCAGTCATCATTTTCTTTATCCAATAAAGATTCGACCTATCATTTTCCATAATGGAGGAAGAACAGGAAGACAACAGTTTCCCTTTCTATAAAATCTGTTCACAGTTTAAAAATTAGGGGGGAAAAAAATCAATACTTTATTAGACTTAAGATAATGTGATTTAGTAGCTGAAGTGATTCAAGCATGTACTGGGAAGAAGAGATGCTAGGTTTTGATGACTATATTTAGCTTTTGATATTAAGTAGTCATTGAATAAGATAAATATGCAATTTTTGATGTCAAAGAAGAGTGTCTGGGGTTCTCATTAAAAAGAAAAACTATTAAGTTCTAATCATATTCAATTTTTCTTGCTCCATCGATTGGAAAATCTAGAATTATTTTCAGTAAGCTTATAATCTGATGGATAGGGCATAATTTTCTTTATCAAAGGCGGGAGGGAAGAGAAAGGAAAGAAAGATATGCAACTTCATTTCCCCAGGCAGAAAAGATAGACAATTATGAATAAAAATGGTTCAAAAGAGCTTTCTCCTGTCATCATATTTCAAAAGTCACCAATAGTATCATTACATTGTTCAAGAATTCTATTTTTTCTCTTGGAATGTAAGAATTCAAGAGTTCAAAGGGATTGATACCTCAGCAAGTCCAGCAATTTTTATATTTTTTTGATCATCCTTAAATACAAGGAATGAAGATTGCAGATAAACTATGAATAACTAACTCTTGAAAGTTAAGATGGAATTATAACAAAACAGAAATCCCCTGTAAATTCTGTACTGGGATGCTTCTGAAGATAAGTCACCATTAACATGGATTTCAAGCAGAAGTTCAGGATGAAATTATCCATATTCTACCTAGGTCAGTCTTTGGCTGTTTAAATATTTCATTTGGATTTGATTCTAGCTGGTTTGCCCAAGGCTAACAGCAAGATAGTGGCAGAGTTTGGATTACAGTTTAAAAATTGCTGATCACCTGCCTCATGATCAATCCATCAAATGAGGCTGAATAGAAAAACGCATCTCCAGCTGTTACAGAACACATGCTGTTGTAAGAATTAAAAGGAACCAGCTGTCTGTAGCCCCTGAGAAATTTGAATAGACCCACATTTTTCCACACAATCATGCTGTAATTACATGTCACCCCAGGTGTTCTCAATATGATTACTCCCTACAAAACTATAAGCAAGTCACAAGACAGCCCATACAGCTGTAGGAAAAATAATGAAGCAGCAGGGTTTCACTTTTTCTGCATGCACTGGTTTGGTGCTGTTTATATAGCCAATCTGTTCCCTGGGACTACTGAGAGAGCCCTTATGGTCCCAGGCACCCAGGGACCATAGATGCTGACTTATATAACTGGAACATGGAATCAAGCTGGGTTTTTTGACAAAGATATCCATCATATATTTACTTTGAAAGCCACTCTGAAAGGTACAAACTCTTTAAGAGAAGAACACGCCAAGATGAGACAACTGAAAGACACAAGCAATATGATTTTTTATTATTTCCAGTAATTTCAAAGGCATTATCTTTTTTTATCTACACAAAGAAGCATGTACATTTTAAAAATGCTATGGCCTATTGTATACCTCTGCATTCAAACCTGTTGTTAGGAGCTCTTGAACTGTCATATTCTGCTTGCCAAAAAGGTATCCTAAGGCCCAAATGGCTAGGTATTTTGACGTTTCCTTTTTTTTTTTTTTTTTGTTGGTTGGGTTATAGGG